>CAHIKZ030001430.1:172500-330000 GCA_903632075.3 Acanthosepion pharaonis | reverse complement strand
AAACGAGTAGTATTAAGTATGGGAAGCCTTTAGTATAAACCAATGGCTTCTGTTATTAATTATAGGCATTTAAGAATATCTGTGGAGGTTTCGTAGTTTATTTTGTTCAGGTTAGGTTTCAGCAGTTTTATGTATATAGCTTCAAGAATTTTTAGCTTTTGTTTATTGTTTTCATGTTTAAGTATAGTTGTGTTTTCAACAAGGACTTTCCGGAATTGTGTATGCGGCCAGGCATGTTGTTTTAAATGTCTAAAAATGTTAAAGTTTTCATTCAAATGTAGTGTCAAGCGTCGTGAAAGAGTGTTTCAATGATAATGTTATTAAGCTAATCACACAATATGAAAGGAGCTTACTTAAATAGACAAAACTTGTCTATATTATTTAATGAAACGTGCATTAATGATATATATATTTATACACACACACACACATATATATATATATGTTGTGGTACGATACACCTAATTTACATAAGTGGAGTACCGACCATATAAATATGGGTTGGTACCGGAAGACGGAGGAAGTATTAAGAGATCGAATCGAGAGACTCTGCCCGACTGCGATTTAGTCAACCCATTCTACAGGAACAGTCTTCCCAAGAATATACCAAAACTAACTGTAAATATTGTGTACCTTTTCCTTGTTTCAATACATTTTGTTTACGTACATTTTGTGTTGTATTATTATTATTCCATGCTTATCCAAGTTTCAACAATATATATATATATATATATATATATATATATATATATATATATGTATATATGTATGTATATATATGTAGCGGATTTGGGTTAAATGTTGAAAAGAAGGGCTGTTTATTCCACCCAGAAAAGGTCCAACTACAAGAACATGACGGACTCAAGTTGAGTCCAATTGAAGATATAAAGAAAAAATAAATAAGACCGGTATATATATATATATATATATATATATATATATATATATATATATATATATATCAACAAATATATGTATTAAACAACAAATTTTCAAGTGACAGACATTAACATTTGTGTGTGAAAATAAAATGATTTGTATTTTGGTGAATGTTTGTACGTACGTGTATGTGTGTTTCATGGCGTTTTCCCACATGTTTGCTAAAACGCAGATCTCTATGAGAGATCCCATTTTTAAATGTGTCCGCTGAAATACAAAGTGAAAAAGAGAACGAGGCAAGAAGTCACCCAGTAGTGTAGAGTGGAGAGCGTCCCCTCTCTGCAAATTAAGGGAATCAAATGATTTTGATTGATCAAAAATAGACCACTCTTGATTATTCATAACAATATCTATATATCTCTGGAAAAACTCTATATATATATATATATATATATATATATATATCTCAAATCTCTCTATATATATATATATATATATATGTGTGTGTGTGTGTGTGTGTGTATGTGCATATGAATTTTTCAAAACAATTTTGGTTTAAGACCAAAGGAAATTGTTTGTTTAAATAATTTTATTCGTCTGTGAACATTTTTTAGGTTATTGTTCAACTAATATAAGCCCTAAAAGCCATTTATGTAGCAGGTTACTGAATGGAGGTTTTGTTATATCAAGGAGCGATTTAAAAAAAATTGATGAAATTTGTTTGGCCTTTTTTAAATAAAAAAAAAATCCGTGATTTATCAGATTTTTTAATGCACCCAATTAATATTGTCTCGACTGTCGATTAGTTGTCCTACATCTATTGTCTCCGATTGACATTACTCCAAGGAAGCATAAAAAAGTTGTAACGCTGCACGACCAGACTTGCAAGCTCTTACCAATGACCAAATCAAAGTATTATCGACTGGCCCGGAAACTCTTCTGATTTACATCCAATGGAGAATCTGTAGCCAATCTGCAAGGAATGATTTCGTGAAATGTGCAGTGTATTATGTTTCAGTGGGAAAAACACGAAAAAATAAATAATAATGGAATTATTCGTTTGGATTCAATTAATTTGCACAAGGGTGTACGTTTATCCTTAAATGGAACCACATCTTTCCAATGTTTTGTTGTTCGTTTTTATGTTTGGGTCTTCTGATATTTGTAATCGTTTGCTACAGTTTATGTATGTTTATAATGACGTATGAAAGCTGAACTGGAAAATATATTTTGAAATTCTGTCCGAACATCACGAAAATGAACGGAATCGCTGAAAAGTATCTTAAAACAAAAAAGCTTCAACGCAACGTGTATAAATGAGTAAATGCTGTCTAAATAAACTCAATGTAAACACCTCTGTTATTTTTTTTTCTTTTCTTTTGAAAGAAAGAAAAAATATTCAGACTCAGATTAAGCCAAAATCTTTGAAAACAAAACAAAACAGTGCACCAAAAAGAATAACTTTCTTGGGTGCCAGTAAATATTTAATAGAGTCATTATGCCTGAGACCAAACATATGGTGCATCGTGATATGTTATTGACAAATAAGTGGAACCTGATGTTGGGCACAAAATTGAAGAAGTGACAGGCTGTTTTCGAATGAAGTCACGTAACCGGAATGATCACTTGCCTCGCGATATGTTCTGGAGTAGGAAACGAAGCGGTGGTTGCATAGCTTCCCTCTCACACCCCATATAACTGTCAGGAAAAACTTGGATTCAATGAGGTCGGTCGCGTGTCCAACGTTGAAGAAAGTACGATTTTTTTTTTGCGGGTGGGGTTGTTCATTTTCAACTTCAACACTTGTTTTCACATGGCGTGACCAAATTGGCAACTTTTCTAGATCTGATAAGATTAAAAACAAGAACAAAATAAGGATGCTCCCTGTAATGTTGCCAGATAATTTTCCTTAAAACTAAAAGACTTCTTCCTGCTTTCCCCATCATACCGTTCCTCCATTGAAGAAACAGTCGTTCGACAAACAGTTACGGATTCTAGAACTTATGATTTAAAAATAAACGCACACTTTCTTAACTTCGTGGAAACGTAGAAAAAAACGGAAATTGAATTGAAATCATTTTTTTTTATTCTAAAGCTGATCTGTATCTATAAAAGGCAGGATGTGTGTGTGTGTGTGTGTGTGTGTGTGTGTGTATTTAAGAATGCACGGTCGCAATTTTCGACGGATTTGCACCAAAATTTACATGCACATGCTCCAAGTTATAATCTGCCAAGACCGACGTTGCATTTCCCAACTGCCACCGATAGTGCAAATAATCGATTTTTTCATGCTTCTACGGTATTTACTTTCATGTAGTTTGCGGCCATTTTCTACTGGCCAGAGTGAGAGTTTCATGGATGGCTGCCACGAATAGGCAGGAAGATTCTATTGGCCAGAGTTTGTTTTCCAGCTGACTGACAAGGATGTTAACTAGCATGCAAAAAAATCGATTGCTGCATTCGTCACAAGTAGGAAAAATTTTTTCTGCATGGCATTTTACTCCAATTGGCTCATTTCGCTTGCTTAAACTCAACGTTGATTCTGATTCCGCAGAACTGGGTTGGGCATAAAAGTATTTGTTGTTAACATTCTTTTTTCATTCGTTTTTCCAGTTACGAGTCCTTTTTTTAAAGCTGATCGTTTTGTGTTCATTTTGTTTTGTTCTTTTTTCGTAACAGATTTAATGTTTAGTATAGAGCTTAGAAAAATATTCGCAGTGTGAGATAGGCAAGAAGTAAGGCATGTAGCAACATCAGCACGGCAAAAAAAAACTCTTTTAAAGGCAAGGAAAGGCAAAAAATATTTTAAGTCAAGTGATTTGATGATTGCTTATGAGTCGTACGATTTTTTGAATCAAGCACGGGCAACGCCGGTTCATGCTGCTAGTTAGTCAACAAAAGAATTGTAGTTTACTAAGTTTAATTAGTTTGATACAAGACTAATTGTGGCAATAAACTACATCGCGGGGGGCGCTTATCAAAATTGAAGGTTTTGATGAACGTGGAACCACATCTTAATTGCTGTCTACACTGACCCTGGGTGTTAGCACCAATTAGGCTCCCAGCTATGAGCAAATAGTAACATCTCCCCACAAAAAAATCAACAGTTCATTGTTATAATAAAATGACTAATACATTTTTATAGCAAGATGACAATGCTACAAAAAATATAAAATTACATTTATACTGTAAAATTACCAAGAATACATTTTATGATCTACAAATTATATCTATAAAAACATACTTTGAATGTATGAAATTATGTATTAGGTATCTGTAGTTGAAGGTATACAACTGCAAGAGGGGTACTTAGATTACGGCATTAAATAACTCATGGAAGTTTATATGCCGTTAAACAAATTCAATCAACAACAATACTGTTGTGGTAGGATCCACCTAATTTGCATAGTGGAGTACCGACCATATAAATATGGTTGGTACCGGGAAGAGAGGGAGGAATCAAGAGATTCAATCCAGAGACTCTGCCCGACTGCGACTAAGTCAACACATTCTCCAGGAACGGTCTTACCAGGAATATACAAAAGACTGTATGTAAATATTGTGTACACTTTCTTGTTTCAATACATTTTGTTCTAAGTACATTTTGTGTTGCATTATTATTCCATGCATTAGTCAAGTTTCAACAAATACCTATTTATAGAAAATTACTAACGATATTTATTATAGTATAATTGCCAAGAATATATATATATATTTAAAGCAAAATGACCTACAATATATTTTTACAGCAAAATGACAATCAAGGCAAGACTAAAAAAATATAAAAATACATTTTTATAGTAAAATTAGCAACAATATACAGGGAGAGATGAGTAAATTGTCGCTATTTTATATTTTTGACTAAGCAAGGCAGGAGTGTCACTATGCAAGAGGTTACAGAGAGTGGGAGAAATAGTAAGAGGCGTGATAGAGAAAAGGATGAAGAGGAAGACGGGAAATTAGATCATTTTAAACCGATTGATATTGCATTTGACGAGTTGGCGATTATATCTATCATTTTTTCAGCAAGTAAGAGGAAAATATTCCACAGACGGGAAGTGCGAGACATGAAAGAAGCATTGGAAATGAGAAGAAGAGACGGCTACATTTAATGTTTTCGACAGTGAAAGGGTTAACAGATGCCAACCTAGTAGCACGCTTAAATTCATGCTGTTTGGGAAGCAGCGAAAGTAGCTCGTCAGAGAAGTTACCGTGAAAAATGTGTAGAAAAGACAGAGGGAAGCGACGGCACGTTTGTGAGAAAGTGACTGTAGACGAGATGCCAGATTAGCAACACTCACATTTCATATCCATCTCTGCCATTTTGTCGAAGACATTGGGACGAACAGCGTGGGCTCCAGACCGTATATGACAACAGTATTCCATGCAAGGGGGGAATGCTTGATTTATAGATTTGAAGGACGGACTCAGGCGAGAAATCTTTCTGGCGCGATACATAGAACAAACTTTCCTTGCAGTAGATGAAGCTATTGATTCAATGTATTTGTTCCATCTCAGGTCAGCGGACAGTGTGAGACCAAGCAGGGAGCTCTCGTGGAGTTGAGCATCAGACATATTAATGGGAGGAAGGGAGGTTCTCTGTGGGGTGGGGAGGGACTAAAAGAGAGCAGTTTTGTTTTTGAGGCATTAAAGTCTACCAGCCATTTTTTGCCCCAGTCAACCACAGATTGGAGCTCCTTTTTGAGACCAACATATATTAATTGTGTATATTTTATTTAATGCCAAAATCTCGGCGTAATTTCATAATTTCAATTACAAATATTTTCTAAATATTTTATACTTTCTGGATAAAGGCATGTTTTTTTAGATATATAGTTTACAGACATTAATATACAGTTTGCGATAGATAAACTGTCGTCTAAGTTGCACAAAAAATGAAAATAACACTAACATCTCATTTTAACAGATATATTTATCGAAATTACACAAAAAATTTCTTAAAATACTAAAAAGTAAATCTATTCAATAAAATCGCCATTGGATTTAACTACGGCCCCCAGACGACTTCGGAATCTCCTGCAACTCATATGGACGGTCTCCACGTTTAAGTTGGTGAATGCCGCCATAATGTTTGCTTACAGTTCCTCTTCGATGTTACAAGGAGTTTTGTTGGTCTCTCGGTGAACTGCGCCCCACACATAATAATAAAGAGGGTTGCAGTCTCGGGTGTGAGTTGGAGAGTTATAAGGGGTGATATGTTCGCAGAAATTCTCTGACAGCCATGACTGGGTTCTTCTGCTTGTGTGGTATGGTACTGATCCTGTTGCCAGACATAGAGACTTTCAGCAACAACCCTCTTGACCCAAGTCAGCACTACATCATCAACATACTTGATTAGTCCTCTGTCTTGAGTCTGTGGCCTTCACCAACAAATTATGGAGTTCTTTTCTTCTCAGAACGATCAGAGTGAGTTTTTCGAGCTTCCGTAAACACCATTAGACTCATCCAACTCTTTCCGAATCCTCTGCACTGTCTTCAGATTGACACCTAAACACTCTGAAATATTCGTATTGGATCTTCCGGCACGAATTCCAAGCAGTACAGCATGCCGTTTTTAAATTTCTGGAGGAGTGAATTGTATCATGGGGCTCTTTTTCTCACAGACGGTGCCCAACTGACCCTACAATATTTTGCAGTCGACAAAATCAAAAACAAACAACGCGCATGGGCGAAATTAAAAATATAAAATGGCGACAATTTACCTGTCGCTCATTGTATGTATATTACGTAACACTAATTTTTTTTTTCAAAAAGGACATCATGATGAAAAAAAACAAAATTGATAAAAACAGTTTTATCGTCAAAATGTTTATGTTATTAGGTCGGTGCAAAAATAATGTCGTAATAATGTCGTTTTTTGACGTTAAAAAATACGTCAAAAAACGACATTATTACGTCATTATTTTTGCACACACCTAATAGTATTGAGAGGAAAAACCAAATTATTTTTCTAAGATGCTCAAAATTTTGGTTAAATTTTTTTTTTTTTGCGTCAGGGGGTGAGCCAAATGTTAGTATAAGGAATTGTAGCGCCTTTTTGGTGTTAAATACACATTGTTTTGGAAATTATTGCAAAAATCAAATAATTCTCGGATTTTAATTAAATTTTCGCTACTTGCTCACAAATGAATTCAATTATTTTTGGAAATTTTTCTTTGTTACAGGAGCGCTAACCCAAATATGGCACCAATACTTCACTCTTGGTCTAATCAGACGTGTAGAAGGAATCAAATAGTTTCGGAGGGTGGGTAGCCCAGATATGGCAGCAATACTCCATTTTTGGTCTCATCTGATTTATACATGGCGCCAGTTTGTTTACATTGCGCAGATCAGTACGAAAATTTTAGAGATTGTGCAGATCAGTGTTGCCAACATTGGGTGAAAATCTTGTGTGAATTGATTGGACGGTTTTTGAAATATTAGAAAAAAGTAATCTCGATAATAATTTGGCGCGCAGTGTAAAGATAAATAGAACGAATCAAATGGTTTAAGGAACTCTATCCCAGATATGGCAGCATTACTCCTTTTTCGTTTTAATCTGACTCTTGTAAAGAAGAAGCATAGTAGAAGGAACCAGATCACTTCTTAAGCGTTAGTATGGGCTGGCCATTTTTTTCAGCGTGGATTTATATTAATATTTATTTACTTAAGCTTAAACTGGCACACAGGCATGATTTCTGAAGTCCCAAGGTATCATGATATCCCCGATACGAGTGATGGTCTGAGTGATTGCCTACCTCAGTATATCCCTCCAACGAAGCTCTGAAATCTGATTGCCTTTTTCAGTAATGTTCGTCAATAACATTCGGCGAACGGAGACAAAGCACGAGCTTATGATGGATTTAGTTAACGAAGTCACGTAAAATAAATTCTAGTACAAATATTATTCTTAAAGTCCAGTAGCCAACAATTTATTTGGCGGTGATTGTTTGTTTGAAAGACAAGAGAATTTCAAGAAAATCACGTTGGCCTTTTTCTTTTTTCTTTTTTTTTTATGGCGTACTGGTTAGTAATCTCTCGCACGTTTATCTCTGCAATAATAAGTTCAATTCTCATTACCCTTCTTCCTTTATACGTTGTGTTCCTTCAGAATAGGAGTAGATCATGACTCTCCACAACTTTCTGACTTTGTTACTGTAACTTTCAGGAACTCTAGCCCAGATCAGTCAGTTATATGCCATGCGTGATACACGTTTAGGCGATCACATGTCTTTCGATACATGACTGACGAGGCAGATATTTTTTCTCGCAGTAGGTTGCCATTTATTTCTACGGTAGACCAGTTGCCATCCGAGGCTTTAGAACACGGTCTGTTCTGCTATTTATCTATGGCGGGGTGGGGGAAAGAGGATTCATACCTTTCCAAGGGTATTATGTAAGGGATTCGACTGGAATTCGAACTTGGCTCTTCGATTTCTCAAACTGATTTGCTGTCCATTACTCCACCGTGCCTCATATAGGGCTGATCAATACTTTGCTTAGTTTCTGAAAGACATCTTTCACTATTCCTTTTCCGTCTTCCGAATTCTTTGTCACATTTTCCTTCGTCTGTTGCTAGACTGCCCTTATATCTAAATCTATGGACCTGATTGATTTTCAGGTCCCCAAAGTCAAGCTCAAATCTTCTTGCAGTTAATTGTCCTCTATTCTTGCTTTAAGATACAATCTTTCTTCTAATTTATCATGCCACTTTATCCTTGTTCTTCCATCCCGTCACGCAAACCGGTTCCTTCTTTTTCTATTCCACTCAGTAGACCCCGTGAATGTTAAATTCTCTGCGCAGTCTTTCTTCACTTTCAGCCTTTTCTTTCTGGCTGAAACTACAGTTCCATTGAAGTTGTGACTCTCCTTGATACTTCGCCATTTTTAGCATGCTATGTACACTATATTCTCATCATCCTTCTGTAAAACCACATCTCTGTTGCTCACCACCCCCGTCCTTATCGCCTCCAAAAAAAATCCTGGGTGTCAAATTTTCTTATTATATGTCTGAGAAATTTCAACACTCTCTTTGTGATTTTAAATAAAAGTGTTTGGTAATTTTTTTTTTGTAAAAAAAAAAAAAAAGACTTCCTTATTGATCACATACTCTATCTATGGTATTCCCAAATATTTTCTTCTGTACAACCTGATCTATATTGCCTTAACTCTCCTCTTCATCCGCGAGGAAATTGTCCTGCATTCGCAAAAAAGGAGTGTTTCATTAAAACCTATTGTATATAAAGGTGTTTCATTAAGACGGATTATATATAAGGATGTTTTATTAAGACGTATTATATATAAAGGTGTTTCATTAAGACGGATTATATAAAAGAGTGTTTCATTAAGACGGATTATATATAAAGTTGTTTTATTAAGACGGATTATATGTAAGCATGTTTCATTAAGACGGATTATATATAAGGGTTTTTCATAAATAATAACTTTAAAAATTATATTTCTGGTATTAAGATCTATTTTTACACTTTCATATTGTTTTGACCCCAGTTTAGGGAGTCAAATATTTGCCCATGGAAGGGATCCTAACAGGTGCTGCCACCCCGGGTCAGTGTGGATCTGAGAATACCAGCAATTAAGAAGTGGTTGCACGCTCCTCAAGACTTCCTGATCAGAGGCCTTGCGGTTGGATGTAGTTTATCGTCATAGACAGGATGCAATGAGACTAGGAAACAGTAGTATTAAAAAGTTCTCAAAACATGTCTGAAAAAAAAATAAGATAAAAGTAAAAATAACATGTAGAGCTTTTAAATCAGGATATATGTTAAGTCCGCTACTTTGACTTCAACCTTACAGTAAAGATCGCCAGAGGATACCGTAATGTTTAAAATAAGGTAGCGAATAAGGTAGCTAACATCCTGATTTTGAAAGTATATAACATTAAAAATTATATTTCTGGTATTAAGATCTATTTTTACACTTTCATTTTTACCGCACCCAATTACTATTGTCTCGACTGTCGATTAGTTGTCCTACATCTATTGTCTCCGATTGAAGGAAGCATAAAAAAATTGTAACGCTGCACTCACGCCTTGCTTGGGGTGAATTGCCTTTAAAGAATACCATATATTTTATTATTCAATACATAAAATTTATTAGTATTTTCTAATACATTATAATTTATTAAACTGCAATATATATATATATATATATATATATATATATATATATATATATATATACAGTCCCAAAATAATGTATACAATCTTTAAATATTAATAGGTTATAATACATTTTTTTATATAGATGAAAATATGCAAAACAAAACAGATGGATTGGAAGAAGTGGAACAGTTGAATACCCACCTAGATCACAAGATTTGACACCCTTAGGATTTTTTTTTTTGGGGGGGGGTTCTAAAAAACAAATTTTACATCAAGAAACCTGAAAAAATTGCTGAAATGAGATTAGCAATTGAAGAAGAATGTGTTCAAATACCAGAGGAAATGATACTAGACATTTGTAGGTCTATTTTTTTAAGATATGAAAAGTGTATTGAACAGAACGACAACCAGTTTGAGCACTTGATGTAAACTCATCATGATATGAACATTCAGCCATTGTTCCAAGTAGCTTTTATCTTATTAAAGTTAATTTTCTATGTTTTTTTTTGTATATTTTACTCTCAAATTTTTTAAATGTGTATTCTTTCTCTTGTATTAATCTTATTTGAAAATCAAAATACACCCTATATATATATATATATATATATATATATATATATATATATATATATATATATATATGACAAACGTAATAGTCCTATGTTTTCAGAATTTCTTTCCTGAATCACTGGGGGTTTTTGAGGTAAATAAAAAGTTTCAAAATACTTTCTCATGATTTTTTCTTAAATATTTTTCTTTCCTTTTATTTTTTCTTGGTTCTGTAATATCGAATCAGTCAGCGATAAAAAATTGGACTTATTTTATGCGTCGAAGTAAATTAATCTATAATTTTCATTTGATTCTAACGATTAAAATGTATAGAAAGTAGATAAAATAAGGAATAAATAAACATCATTTACACCATTTACATTGTTCGGACTGTTTTTCTCATTTTTATTGCTATACTTACGACGTTTCGGCCGTTGTACGCTGTGACCTTCTTCAGCTGATATACGTTGGTTTTTTAAAACCGAAACCTTTATTTAGTAAATAGTATAAATACTTAGAATACCTCATCACCTAAATATAGACAAATAAATATTAGAATAACATAATCTCGATTACGTTTATTATATTTTATTATAATAAATTGTAATACAATTAATTATAATCTATAATTATTCGATACCTGAATTTAAGCGAGCTACTTGGTTGTCATTTCGGTCCCACCCTTTCACTGTCGAAACGGTTAAATGTAGCAGTTTCTTCTACACAAACAGATTCTTCTCTCTCCCTTACTCTTGCTTACTTCCCCGATAACTATAACCTTCAAATATTCAAGTGTAATGTCAATCGACATCTTGAAAAAACTTCCACGTCCTTCTGTGTATCTTTCCCTCAAACATGCCTCTTTACTCTTACTCTCAATCCTCTGCAACCCCTTGCGTACAAGTGGCACTCCCGCCTTGCTTGGGGGGAATTGCCTTTAAAGAATACCATATATTTTATTATTCAATACATAAAATTTATTAGTATTTTCTAATACATTATAATTTATTAAACTGCAATTTATTATACGTTCATTTTCCATACCTAATAATGTATTATTCTTATTATAATATAACGTATTAGAATTTATTATTTCATACCTATTTTATAATTTATTATTCTATACGTTATTATATATCAGTATATAACTTAAAATTTATAATTTGTTATTTTATACGTTAAAATTTATTATCCTATAGCCGAGTAGACATTCATTATTTTAGGTTTTTATTACAATGTATTGTTTTAAAAATAAGAATATATTAATCTATATCTTATTATATTTTACTTTCTAAGACTCATTATCATTTGTTATTATTTTTATAGCTTATAATCTATAATTCCATCGTTGAAGATTTGTAATAATTCTTTAATTTATTATGAAATGGTTTAAGCGCCATCTTATCGGACGACTTTTAAAGAAGCTCCTGCGGAGGGCTTTTGATTGGTCGTTCATCATAATAGTTAGGGAGGAATTGATGCGATAGGCAACAATAAACTATAGAACTCAAAAGTGATCATAGCATTTAAGTATTACATTAATCTTTAAGCTTATGTTTTAAAAATTCAACGAAAATTCTTCTGCCGCCACTTAATTTAAAGACAATTTGATGTGCGTACGTCCTTACTTTCCGTGCAAACAATTATTTTTATTCCATGGTTGACTTTCGCTGGATTTTACTATTAATTTCGATTATTCCCAAATTTATTTCCAAGTTTTTAAAATTTGTTATCGCACAAAAAAATTTCATCGCAAAAAATCACGTGAAAAATCGGATCCGACTCGCAATGTTTTTAATTTCCTCAAGGAGTCGGCCTGATTCTAAAATTGTATGATATGTTAGGCTACGGCTTATATATATATATATATATATATATATATATATAATATAAATGCGAACGTCAGTATATATATATATATATATATACATACATAAATATATATATATATATATATATATATATACCCAAGTATAGAGTTGGTGTATACGGAATAAATTCCAATAACAAACAAATACTATTCTTAAAAGAGTTCTCAATACAGACATCCAACACCATTACTTGATAAGACACCAGAAGTGTTTAAACAAAATGGCTACTTTTGTAGTGATTTTCTAACACATTTTTGTTATAATTTTCGAATAAAAATTTATATATATATATATATATATATATATGCTAGATTATATCGGGTGGCATTTAAGGTAGCTCCTGCGGACGGCTGTCGATTGGGCCTTCATCACAGTAGGTAGGGAAGAGTAAATGCGATAGGCAACAATAAACTAAAGAGGAACTCAAAATTGATCGCTTCATTTAAGTATTGCAATAATATTTAACGTTACCTTTTAAAAGTTCAACGAAAATTCTTCCTTCGCTGGATTTCGCAATAAATTTGTATTATTCCCAAATTTATTTCCACGTTATAAGATTTTATTATCGTACAGAAAATTTAATCGGCAAAAGTCTGGTAAAAATTCGTCGAAAACCATCGCAGTAATGAAAATTTGGGAATCCAAACTTTCAGGATTGCTGACCCGGATCCTGGCCGGAATGTTTTTAATTTGTTCCCGAAGTCTGACTAATTCCAAAATGGAATGATATGTTGGGCTATGGTCTCCAGAAGTAAAGTTGAAAAAGTGTGACAGAGTGACACACTGATATTTATGTTTCTTATGTAGGTATATATTGTTGTACTGAAAAAATAAATTCCATGTTTGCTACCTTCGCCATTTTGGTATTTTTCTTCCTTTCATGTCTAAAATCGACTGTTCAGAATAACTAATGAAATAGTTAATGTTTCGACCTGGCCCGAGACAGAACAGCCGGAAATCATTTATTTCCTGCTGTTCCTTTCGTCAATTCGACTCATTTTCTTCATTTGTGTTGAAGCGACGGAAAAAAAACAGTTCATACATCTCATTCATAACGACCACAAAAAAAAAATTCAAAGGAAAAGAGAAACTCTAAAGAAATAAATAAAACGAAACGAAAGATATGGCCAGATTTGAAAGAAATTAGGATTACAAAAGAAAAAATGACAAAAGAAATTTTGAAAAACATTCAGAAAAAAAAGTCAAAAACTCATGGAAATAATTCTTTTGTCTCCAACAAAAAATATCTATAACTTCCTGATTCTGTAAATATGTTGGTAGAGATGCATATCTCACACGTTGTAACCTCATTTAAGATGCTTAGTTTTTTTTCTGATAAACACTTTTTAAGATAAGCTTTTTTTTATTTTAAATACTGTCTCTTCAGGATGTTGAACATCATAACCCCCACACTGGTTACTTTTTGTTATTTTTGAATTACTATCACTTATTGGAAAAGATAATAAAACGGTTTCCTTTTACTTCCTTCATCACCCCAATATCCTATAAAAATAATTCTTTACTGACCATAAAGGCGGTGATCGGCTTAATGTTATTATTTTTAAAAAAAAGTAAAAGAAGCGATCACTCCAGAATTGCTCCAAGAGCTCCATTAATGTTATCGGCTTCATAAGAAGGAATACAAAATAATTATCATTGATGTTCATTTTTTAAGGTTTTGGAAAGAAAGTTGATCTGAGAAGCTTTCAGCATCGTTTATATATTACGAGCAAACAACCTACATATGTATAGAAAATGAATTTAGTAAACAATAATAGAAAATGGTGTGAGACAATGATGCGTCATCTAACCAGACTTATTCAACCTATAGGAGATTATTATTTGTGTCCTCCATGAGTTGTTGCTAATCCTATATATATATATATATATATATATATATAAACCCGTTGTATTCATCAAACACATCTTTGTCAGAATACATATATATATATATATATATTATATATATATATATATATCTGGTTCATTAGTTATATGCAATCGTCAGGCCTGACGATTGCATCTAGCATGAAACAGACTGTCGCCAATAAGTGTTGACTTTATGTTCACTTTTATATTTACACACGCTCTATCTCTGATATTGAGCACTTTTATCCCATAAATATACCACACCTTAAGACTATATTTCTTTATATATATATATATATGTATGTGTGTGTGTGTATGTATTCTGACAGAATTTCAGAATATATATATATATATATATATATATATATATATATATATATATATATATATATATGCATATTGTTATAGGATTGGTGTATATGGAATAAATTTTACAAATACGATTCTTAAAAGAGTGCTCAATACAGAGTAGAGCAAATATAATCATTTATTTAAAAATGATAACATAAAATTTTTAAAATCACTACAAAAATAGCCATGTTGTTTCAACACTTCTGGTGTCTTATCAAGACATGGTGTTGAATGTAGAAAGTATATATATTGATCACCATTACTTGATAAGAAGTGTTGAAACAAAATGGCTATTTTTGTAGTGATTTTAAAACATTTTTATGTTATAATATTCGAATAAATGATCATATATATATATATATATATATATGTGCGTGTGTGTGTGTGTGTGTGTGTGTGTTCTGACAAAGATGTCATTGATAAATGCAGCAGTGTTTATAATACTGCTTTAAAAAATAGCGGTTACAAGTAGCTGAAAGCAAGTATAGAAAATATGATGATATTGATCTAAGAAAAAAATAGGAATAGGAAAATCATTTGGGACACACACCCATTTAACCAATTTGTCAGTACTAAGTTAAGCCAGAAGTTCCTCTATTTAATTGATAAACATTTCCCTAAAAGTAAACCGTTTTAATAAAATATTTGACAAAAAAACTGAGTTAGAGCAGCACAGATAATCTATTATAAAGAAACATAAAATTTAAAACCAATTTAAAACTTTGTATAATAATGCACATCGCAAGATAAATACTGTTAATAATATTAACCAATGTAATTGCAAGTATTTTAACGAATGACCATTTTGAAACCAATGTTTAATCGGCTCTCTTATTTATCTAAGTACTATTTCGACAATAAAAAATCCAACTGTTGAAAAATTTTATATTGGTAGTGCTAAGAATTCTTTTAAGACTAGATGATAGCAACTTATCTTATCCTTCACCAATAGTACTTATAAAAATAGTACATCTCTTTCTAAACATTTTTGGAATTTAAAAGAACCTAATATAACTCCTAAGGTCAAATGGAAAAGTTGAAAAAAGCTAGAACATGAAAATCTTTAAATGAACCCTGTTTTCTATGCTAACATGCAAAATTAGAATCTACCTGATTCTCTGATAAAAAACTATTTATCAAACCAAAGAAGTGAATTGACTGTAAATTGAAGACACGGTTTACCAATTAAGTTATAATATATTTAAACCTTGAATTTGATAAAACTTTTTCTTATAGTAATAATCAGTAGATAAACTGTGATGCACCTTATATGGGTTACTATTCTATTTGTAAGAATCATTGTGATTTAATATTGCTCTCTAATGATATTTTGTTAGTATTAATAACATTTTATATGGATGTACAGGTGATTACTTAGTATTAGTATCATCTTACATTGATTAAATTGTATTATTAATATCTTATATGGATGCACTTTATTTAACGGTTGGGTTGTATATTGTTTTACCAAAGTCGTTCTGTATTTTTATCTCTTTTTTGTCTTGCTTTTCAAAATTGTTAAATCATTTACCATTTTCTTTATTTATCAACTAGAAAATTTTATGTAAGAAGCTAAACGAGCATATAACTGGTTAGCATTATGTTAAATGACCACTCTAAGCCTTTCGCTTTTTACTTATTAGGAAAGTTGAAGTCCAGACTTCTATACATCTTCCGAAATAATATATTCACTTGTATTGGTTTATAAGGAAAGTCTCTAGAATCTATAAGCAGACAACCTGTTATTATCTATATTTAAAAAAAAAATCCCTGAGTTTAATTAAGCGTAGTTCGCATTTGATTGGTTAATCACGGTAAAGCACATAAGCCTATTTTTTATTGTCTTTTTTTTTCTCGCGAAAAAGAAGATTTTTTTTAGATTTTTTATTTTTTTAAGCATTTCACCCAAAACAAAAATCCATATCTAACACGCAAGGATTACAGAGAGTTATATATATATATATATATATATATATATATATATATATATATTGAACACCATATTCCGCAAGAGGGTGCTTCACCGAACACTACAGTCTTAATCTGTGTCATAGGAGGCACGGTGGATAGCGGATTTGATTGAGGAATCGCAGAGCCGAGTTCGAATTCCAGTGGAATCCATTACATTCACTTACGTGCTAATACCCTTGGGAAAGGTATGAATCCTCTTCTTCTCCCTCCAGCTATGAGTAAAATAGCAGGACAGACTGGGTTCTATAGCCTTGGATGGCAACTGGTCTAGGAGAAGGACAACTCTGAATTCAAAACGTGCGGAGGGTCGTTTGGGGACCTTGTGGCATTCGTGCACCAGGTCGCTGTATTCGTCCCTTCAAAAAGTGTGGATGGTCCTGCACGAGGCCTTCACCACTATAATCAAATCTCATGTGCCGGTTGCCGGGCTGTCGGTTTCCTGGAAACTGCTCTGCTTGGCCCTCATACGTCAAAATCGACGGGAGAGTCGACTATATATATATATATATATATATATATATATATATATATATATAAGAATATAAGTTTGATTAAAAAAAGAATCCGTAAGGTCTGTTAATTTAAATTGTTATATTATATTTTGCCATATTTTTTCGATCATTGCTGTCATTACCAATAACCAACGCGATGGCTTTGCGGCATTCAGATTTGCTTTGTCTACATCCTGATATTCACTGGGAAACTGCAATAGTCTAAAGTGACTAAAAAATTAAATAAAATTATTTGCTGAAGACATTAGGTTTATAATAGCCAGAAATTCATACACAGCTGTTCTCAAGGACACATGGCACAGTGGATATAGGTGTTAGTTTGATCCAGTGACAGGGCCCAAAGAGTGTGAGTTCAATACCCAGTTAAGGCAGGAGATAACTGATAACTGACATCCATTAAACATGGCACTGTGAAATAAAGGGTTCAGTTCGACGTTCCAATCACCTGAAGAAGGTCGGAGCGTACAACGGCCGAAACGTTGTAATAAATATGGCGACAAAGATGAGGACAATAGTCCGAATACTGTACATAATACCTCATCTCAGAGCTATAAACATATATGTATATTTTAAAAATATATATGTATATGTATATTTTTATATTTATATATATATATATATATATATATATATATATATATATATATAATGTAAATAGAAAATATAATACCCGCAATAATAATACCCACATAGATAACATATATATATATATATATGGGTATGTGTGCGTGTGTTTCCCTCTAATTGATTGATTCCTGTTTTAAAGCTTAATCCTTTCTGGGTTATTTAAAAACGAAATGTTTTGAATTGCTTGAATATGTTTTTCTTTTTTCTTTATTTTGTGCGTCTATATTTAATTAATCATTTTGTGACTAGCAATGATTTTCCTATATATGTCCTATTTAACCCATAGCTGGAGAGGTAACAAAATTCACACCTTTTCGCAATTTTTTTTTTTTTCCCCGTAAGTGAATATAACGCACCTGGCGCACCGATTTCTAATTCCCAGCCGCTATCCATTACACTACCCGTATGCGCATGCGTGTATACACAGGCTAATTATATGTGCTTAATCAGATATATACTTGGTTTGGCATGTCAGTGTCCCGCGTCTAATTGGGATCAACACGTAAAAGTATTATTTAGCTTTAGGAAAAGGGAAATTAAAAGTCGAGTCGCTAATCAGGCACAAGGAACACCCAAATAATTCGGTTCCCTTCATACGAAGACGGCCCGAAGCCCAAACAAGTGTAGAATCGTACAGGCAAAAATAAATCTACACAAAATTAAATCTTTCATCCCCCTCCCACAAAATTTTCATTCTCGGTCGGCCTCTCACTTTGGCTGTCTCTCGAAGTTTACTTGCTTTATTCTTTCTTTTCTTCTTTCTTTTTTCTTCTCCTACTTTTACATTGTTTTATATTTCTGTTTCTTCCTCTACGTTTTCTTCTTCTTTTCGTTCTTTTTCTTCCTATTCTTCATTTTTTCTTCGTTTTCGAATTTAATTCTTTATTTTTTACTTCATGTGAATTCCATCTTTACATTGTTTTTTTGTTTATATTCCACATGTGGAACTGACTCCCAAGAGGGTGCTTCACCGATCAGTACAGTCTTAATCTGTTTAAGACTAGTGTCAACCATTATCCTCCGCGCGTTTCTTATTCTGTGAGCCTCTACCACAAGTGGCTCTTGTGCTTTGTACGGAGTAAAATGTCATTGTAAAAAAGAAAACTATTTTCTCCATTTCTGTATTATCATTTTTTCTATTTTTTTTGTTGCTTTTGTTGTTCTGAATGTTTTTCCTTCAGTTTCTTTCTAAATTCATTTTTTCTCTATCTTTTCATGATTTTTTTTGTTTTCTACTTCTCCAGTTATTTTATTTCTTTATCGCCTGTCTTCTTCTTCTTCTTGTTTTTCGTCTTCTTCTTCGTCTTCTTCTTCTTCTTGTTTTTCGTTTTCTTCTTCTTCGTCTTCTTCTTTTTCGTCTTCTTCTTCTTCTTCTTTTTCGTCTTCTTTTTCTTCTTCTTCGTCTTTTTATTCGTTTTCTTCTCCGTCATCGTCTTCTTTTTCTTCTTCTTTTTCGTCTTTTTCTTCTTCTCTTTCTGCTTCTTTGTCTTCGTCTTCTTCTTCGTCTTTTTATTCGTTTTCTTCTCCGTCATCGTCGTCGTCGTCTTCTTCTTCTTCTTCTTCTTCGTCTTCTTCTTTCCATTTTTATCTTCTTTTTATTCCTTTTTCTTATATTCTCCATCTTATCTTCCTCCTCCTCTTTCATCGTAAAATCTTCCTTATTTTTTTCGTTATATGTTTTTATTATATTTTTTCACTTATTTTTCTTTCGTCCTCTCTCTCCTTCACCCTCTCTTTCACTCTTTTTCACTCTCCCTCTCTACTTCACTCTCTCTTTTTCACTGTCTCTCCTTAACTCTCTCACGCTCTCTATCTTATAAACTCTCTCTTCTTCATTCTCTCTTTTTCAATCTCTTTCCCTCACTCACTCTTTTTCACTCTCTCTCTCTCCTTAACTCTCTGTCCTCCACTCCCTTTCTCTCACTCACTCTCTCTCACTCTTTCTCCTTCACTCCCTCTTTTGCCTCTCTCTTCTTAACTCTCTCACTCTCTCTATCTTTTAAACTCTCTCTCTCCTTCATTCACTCTTTTTCAATCTCTCCCCCTCACTCTCTCTCTTTTCACTCTCTCTCCTTAACTATCTCCCCTTCACTCCCCCTCTTTCGCCCTCTTTCTCTCTTTCATTCACTCTCTCTCTCTTTCAATCTTTCTCCTTCACCCCCTCTTTTCCCTTCCTCTCTTCAACTCTCTCACACTCTCTATCTTTTAAACTCTCTCTCCTTCATTCACTCTTTTTCAATCTCTCCTCTGTCTCTCTTTTTTACTCTCTCTCTCCTTAACTCTCTCCCCTTTCACTCCCCATCTTTCACTCTCTTTCACACACTCTCTCTCCTTCATTCTTTCTCCTTCACTTCCTCTTTTCCCCTCTCTCTCCTTAACTCACTCCCTTTCCCTCACTCTCTCTATCACTCTTTCTTTAGCATTCTAATTTGTTTTTTGTTTTTCGTATTCATTTTCTCTTCTTTCTGTCATCCCTTTCGAAATTGTAACCATTCATCTTTTCGTTTGCCTCTCTTTCTTTCCTCTTCCAATAGCCCCCCCCTTTCATAATTACTTCATTCTTTTTTCTTCCTTTTTTTTATTTTTTATACAAGGTCCCTTAAGATGTAGGCGATCATAACACTCTACAGATCCCTTTTTCGATATCGCCACGACTTCTTGGAAACGATCATGACTGAATTTACGTTACCCCCACCGCGCCACTGTTTTAAATTCAGAGTTGCCATTCTCCCCGCCAAAGTCTCCCAGACATTGCTTGCTTTCTCTTCTCATTCTGTGCCTACAATTTGTTCATTTCCATTCACCTCTTACCTTTAATAATCTTTTTTTTTTCTCTAGTGTAATGTTAATGAAGTAGTATGCAATCAACTGCCTCATGTTTAATAGCCGTAGCTATTTATAGTTTTTGTGACTTGATTCAGAGGAGGTACGTTGGAGTGAAGCAGTACGGGGAGTAATTGATAGTGGCTCTGATTGAGAAATCGGAGAGCCGAGTTCGAATTCTGTCGAATTCAATTACATTTACTTATGTGCTGATAGCCTTGGAAAAGGTATGAATCATCATCTTCTCCGCTATGGGTTCCATAGCCTTGGATGGCAACCTATTGTCAGTCATGTATCGAAAGATACATGATCACCTAAGCGTGTATCACGCTTGGCACATAACTGACTGACTGAATTCATATGTAAACTGTACCGAAGAGGTTTTATTCCCTTATTTTCCCTGATACTTCTGTTTCCCCACTGTCTTCTTTCTTTTCCCTAATAGATTGTCTAGATATAGGAGATCTTGATCATTCTCTTTTTTCATAGGAGTATTCTTGCAACGTTTATCTTCTGAGTCCGTATCACTCTCGATTTCACTGTCTTCTTTGTCTTTCCTTTCTCCCTCATAACTTTTTTTTTTTTCTTTCCTTTACGAATAATCTATTGTCTTGAATAACTACTTACTTTCTTTTTGTTTTTTAACATTCATTCTCTTTTTTTCTCATTCATGCATTTTTACAACGTCATTTCTCCTTCTTTCTCTGCAATCGTCTCCTCCTCCTTTATGACAATTTCATTCATTTAGCTTCTGCCTTCTCTCTTTCTCATCCATTCTTTCTCTTTTCCTCATTAATGATTTGCTTTCTTTCTCTAATTCATTCTCTTTCTCTCCCTTTAATTTCCCCCCTTCTCCCATCTCACTCTCACTTACTTTCATTCTCTCACTCGTTCTTTCGGTTCATTTTATCGAGTCATGTTTTTTTTTTCTTTCAAGAATTCCTTTCTATTTCTAGCGTTGTTTTCTTTTCCTTTCTTATTTTACGTTATTATTTCTTTCTATCATTCAATTTTTTTCATTTTTTTCATTCCTTTTTCATTCCTTTTTCATTCTCTCATTCGTTTTTTCTTCTATGTCTTACATTTTACTTTCATTCCTTATCTTCCTTAATTTTTCTTTCATTTCTTTTTCTTCCTTCCATTCTATTTCCTTTCATTCTTTTTCGTTCTTTCATTCTTTTTCCTTCATTTCATTCTTTTTTCCATTCATTCTTTTTTATTCTTTTCATTGTTTTCCTTCATTTTCATTTATTTTATTTTTTTATCGTTTCTTCTCTATTTTCCATTTTTATTTTCATTCGTTTTTCTTCCTTTCGTTCTGTTTTTCTTCTATCTTCATTTAATTCTTTTTTTCTTCTTTCCCTTTTTCCATCCATTTAATTTCCATTTCTTTCTTTTTTTCATTTTTTCATTCATTTTCTCCCTTTCATTTCAGTTTTGTCCTTTCGTTTCTTTTTCTTTTCATTATTTTTTCCCCTCCTTGCCCTTGATTTTCTCCCTTTCATTTCAGTTTTCGTCATTTCATTCATATTTTTCTTTCATTCTTCCTTTATTCATATTTCTTTTTTTTTCATTTTTTTCCTTCATCTCCATTTTTATTTCTTTTTCTTGTTTTCCCCTTCATTTTATTCTTGTTTTTTTTCTTTCAGTTACGCCCCCCTCCCTATATCTTACCTTCAGCTGTGTTTCTTTTCCTCTATCTATATTTCTTCAGAACTCCATTTTTTTCTTTTCATTCGTTCTAATATATTCCTCAGTATTCGAATTCCCCCGCCCCGCTTCGCGCTTTTTCCTTTTTTTTTAATTCACCTCCTCTTCCTCTCATTTCCTCGCATTTACCCCTTCACCGGACCCTTTCTTAAGAACCTCTATACTTGACTTTCACCTTTTCACTTTCTCATATCTGCATTTTTTCCCTCTCTCATATTTGCATATTTTCCCTCTTTCATATTTGCATGTTTTCCCTCTCTCATATCTTCATCTTTTCCCTCTCTCATATCTGCATCTTTTCCCTCTCTCATATCTGCATATTTTCCCTATTTCATATCTGCATCTTTACCCTCTCTCATATCTGCATCTTTACCCTCTCTCATATCTGCATCTTTACCCTCTCTCATTTCTGCATATTTTCCCTCTTTCATATCTGCATCTTTTCCTTCTTTCATATCTGCATCTTTTACCTCTCTCATTTCTGCATATTTTCCTCTTTCATCTTTAACTTTTCTTTCTTTCATATCTGCATCTTTTAACCTTTCTCATATTAACCCTCTCTCATATATGTATATTTTTCCTCTCATATCTGTACCTTTTCCCTCTCCCATAGCTGCATCTTTACTCACTTTGATTGCTACTGTTTTCCCGTCATTCTTTTTCATATTTTTTGCATCACTCATATCGCTTCCAGTCGCTCTTACTCTCTCTCTCTCTCTTTGTCCATCTCTTTATTTTTAATTTCTTAGTCTTTTCCTTTTTTTTTTTTTACTTCTTTTTCTCCGTCGATTTCTTTCTTCCTTTTCTCCGTCGACTATTTCCTGTTAAAATTCCCTTTCTTTCTGGAACTTTCTTTCGTTTCTCGGCGTACTTCTGGCTTCACACAGAAGAACATTATGCATGCATGAACTGATCATCTGCATAATGATTGGCTGCAGGTTCTCAACCAATAATAAAACCCAGTCGACGACTCATTTTCTGGTCGTTTCTGAAATCGACTGTCGACTTGGTGAGACAATAATTTCGATGTTTCTCCCTGTCCCCTTCTACTCTTTGTTTCCCTTCGGGGTTTCTGTCCGCTAATTTACTCTTCGATCGACGTCCCTTTCACTTTACACACACATACACACACGCACATAGAAAGAAACACACTATATCAAAGTCTGATTTTACAACTTCTAGTTGTAGATATTTTTTATTACGCTAGACAATTTTTCTCTCTCTCTCTTACATATCTATAAGTCTACCATTCGTCCATGAATATTGCTGCCACATTTGATGTGGTTCTCTCGCCATATATCTGAAAATCACTGATAAAATCTAAAGAATCGGTTATATTATTGGCCCTAATCTAGCATTTCGGCTTTAGTCATTTTCCCATCGCTGTAAAGTTGCCCCTTCTAACTTTTCTATAAATACTTCCATACCAACTGTTTAGGTGAGCTCTTCGCCAGGGTACCTAGACTTTATGAATTTAAGCGCAGTACTCGTCTGGCGATTAGGTCTCACCAAAAATACAGTTGAGTTGAGATATAACCTTATGTTCTATGTTAACAGTCTCTTTTCACTCATTTCTCGCTTGTAGAACTCACGTTCACGATGCTTTCCAGCCAACTATAATCTTCAAAAATTTAAATGCTATATCAATCGCAATCTAGTGTCCTCCTTGTTAAACTTCTTTTGTCCTTGTTCCATGGTGAAGTTTCTATTTATTTATTCTTTTTTTATTCTACCACACTCAGTAACTTCTTGTGTCCTAGTGGCATTGCTTGTAGTGAAATCGATTAAAAAAATGGCAACATTTGAATATCTGGAGTGTAGGACGACTTATCAACGCCAACTCAACGCCGACGACACAACACCGCCGACTCATCATCATGACAACTCAACTCCAGATCAACTCACCACCTGCGTACTTAGCGCAAGGACAAATCAACATGCAAACTATGAATTTTTTCGTCGATTTTTTAAAAACAAATAATAAACAAGTAATTTATTGAGGATCATTTCTTAATGCATGACTTTAATTTTAATTTAAATATTTATTAAAAATTGCACGCAATTCCCTTGTGGAAAAGAAAAAAAGAATCTGAACAATTCTTTTATTTGCCTTGATAGACTTCTTCAATTTAGTGGGAGGGCAATGACCTGCAATTAATTGCCCGAAAAATGCATCCCGGTTTCATTGCACCGTAATTAATAACCATATTTTGGGCTGTTCCAACCCAAGTGTATTTGATTTGATGCTTGAGCCTGGTTATTTGTCCAGTCTTGAAAATTAAACACCAGTCAGCCAAATAGACTGAGGTTACTAAAAAATCACTAAGACAACCTGCCAAACTTTCAAAATCTCTACGACTCAAAGCCGGTCTAAGAGGCGTGGTCACTATCAGTGCCAACACAGGATTTTTTGGGTTTTTTTCTGGTCACCCGGTGGTGAGTTGTCCTGTTGGTTAATTGTCACGGAGATTTATTGGTCAATTTTGAGTCGGCGGTGTTGAGTCGGTCCCCTCCCGATCCCAATCCTTTTTACTTCAGTTCGTCTCTCTATGCATGATTTTATGTAAATCTTATATATTTCTGTCTTTTTCCTATATATCTATCTCATTCTGTTCATATCTATTTTACGGCGCGTGGTATTCGAAAACGATCACACATCTTGATATTAACCAGTATTGAAGTTGCTTAACTAGGGAGAACAGTTTATGAATCGTAATCCTAACATCTGAACGTCATAAGAATCGAAAAATAATTTGTCTTCTCGCTTGCTGGCGAAAAAGCCCTTTGCCCTGAACTGATTTGGTTGCATGTTGAAGGAAACACGAAAGGAAGAATCTTCATATATATATATATATATATATATATATATATATATATATATTACAGGTAATAGTAAAAAACAAAATTACCTCTCATGGTTATAGTCTATTTCAAGCGGGATAATAATGATTTACTAATACAAGTTCTACTAATTAAACCATAGGTGGGGAGAAAATTTGGATTCATAGCTTTTCTAGGGTTACTTCGGCGAAAATGAATATAACGATCCTGACTGGTATTGAAACTTAACTCACCGATTACACATTCAAGCTCACAGCAAGTAGCATTCCCAAGTGCTCATCCCTCTAGGTCCTGATCCGATTCGATGTTGCTTAACTATAGGTAAAATTTTACGAACTTTAATTCTAAGATTAGAATGTGATAAGAATAGAGAAATAATTTGTCTTCTCTCCGCTGGCGAAATAGCCCTTTGCCATAAACTGATTTGGTTGCATGTTGAAGGAAACACGAAAGGAAGAATCTTCATTCTTCGTGATTGTTGGTACCATAGCCTATTAGTTTCAAGTCTTCATCTTGCCAATGCTGGTCTAAGCGAGGCATACAGCGAATACACCGGAAAAACAATAGGCAGGGATCAAAGCAGACCGGTGTTTAGCAGCTGATCCCTTCAAGTTTACACATTCGGACACGCAACAGAATTGCTATCAGGTATCTATTATCTGAAGACATCGCTTATATTGTAAAATATTCAGGGAACGCGGACAAGAAAAGTTAATTGCTTAAATATGTTAAGCTAGATTAGTGGGGTCTCTGCACGTCCATACTGGTTTAGTTATATTCATAATGTTTTTAACAGGCTCTATATATATATATATATATATATATATATATATATCTGCTGACTCACTCATGTCTTCCCTCTCCCCCTCACTTCCTCACTTCGTTAATTTACATATGTTTAATACGGCCCGTCAAAAATGTGTAAATTTTCTTTTCATTTTTTGTTTGGAAGTAAAGTCTGATGATCCGCAGTCCTTTTAAAAGGGCTGTGGTGAAATAATTTATTATATGGAACCTTAAAGTGGTCTATTTTTATTTAAATTATTTGTTCTGAATTTACATTGAGCTCTCTGGATTTTATCCTCCTTAGGTTTACCCATACGGATTACTTAGTTTTTCATAAACTAACTACATATATATATATATATATATATATATATATATATATATATATTAGATCTCATTTAAATATTCATGGAGACCTACCGGACACTATTTGTAACATACTTGTTGACAACACTAATATAATAGAATCATCTACATGCAAAAAATAAGGATAAAAATAATGAAAGACTTTTTAATAAAAACAAAAAAAACAGCACTCAATAATATCAACTATGAACATGGACACAATATCTTGACCGTGTTTTGAAAATGAAGACATTTTATAAATACATACATGCAACAAACTATTTCTTGTTAACAATTAATATATTTCAACCTTGAAAATGGCTTAAGGTATAGCCAAAAGCGCTCCGATAAAAAGAACATTCGGACAGTTTTTATATAATATATCATCTGAAAAGAAACATATATATATATATTAGATCGCATGAGAAATTGTATAAAAACTAAATCAAAGCACCGTCTCTGTCTCAGTCAAAGAAGCTTGCATGAAAGAAGGATTGCTACCTAAATATATATATATATATATATATATATATATATATATATATATATATATGTGTGTGTGTGAAAAAATATATAGAAAATAGGAAGGAACTGGTTAAATAAACAAATTATATATATATATATATATATATATATATATATATATATATATATAGAGAGAGAGAGAGAGAGAGAGAGAGAGAGAAATTATCAAGAGGATTTGAAATAATCATAAGTAATTCATCGAGTCTCGAGTCTCAAATCCTCAAGAGAATGCAGAAAACACTGGACGGCCATTTCGTCCTACATTTGGGACTCGTCAGCAGTGCGCATCCACTCCGAAGAATCGACTGAGACCTTTACGATACCAACTGTACCAACTTCGGTGACGAAAAGACTACTAATTAGACTCGATATAGCGCCGCTCTTCACTAATTCACATCAGAGTCTCCCTAACCCAAGTGAGTGTGCCACCACGACCCACTTCTTTTATCCGCATATACAAGTGAAAGAAATTATTAGGAGGATTTGAAATATATATATATATATATATGATAAATATAGTTTTAAAGTATGCTATATTTATGGGTTATTGTAATTAATATCAAGTAAAGAGTCGACGTAAATATAAAGGTGAACATTGAAGCAACAGTCTGTTCCATGCTTATATATCCTGATCTGTCTATTACGTATAGAACAGACGGTCGCCGCTGGCCGTTGACTTAAATGTAGGCCTTTATATATGTGTGTATATCTGTGTCTGTGTAAGTGTACGTGTGTGTGTGTGTGTGTGTGTGTGTATGTGACAAAATTAATTCCTTAAACATGTTCATAAAATATTTTTTGAGAGATATTAATTACTTACTGACACACGTTCTACTAATTAATCCATAGCTGGGGGAGAAGACGTGGATTCATACCTTTCCCAATGGTATTTGCGCGGAAGAGAATATATCTCCTGTTAATTTCCCTCTGAAAGTTCTGCACATGGCACAGTGGATAAAGGCGTTAGTTAGATCCAGTGACAGAACCGAAAGAGTGTAAGTTCAATACCCGGTTAAGGCAGTGGAGAACTTTCAGAGGGAAATTAACAGGAGATAACTGATAACTAACATCCATTAAATGTGGGACGTGGAACTAGAACGTTCTACCGCAGTGAGCGAAATAAAGGGTTAAGTTCGACATTCCAGCAACCTGAAGAAGGCCGGAGCGTACAACATCCGAAACGTTGTAATAAATAGTGCGACAGAGATGAGGATAATAGTCCGAATAATGTACATAATACCTCATGTCAGAAATATAGACAGATATTGATGGTCCGTTTTGTTTAAATTTTCCTTAAAACTTCCTTATTGCTCACATGTTCGATCAATGATATTCTCAACATCTTTCTGTAGAATTTCTGTTGCCTCAATCCTTTTCTTCATCTGTAAGGAGATTGTCCAGCATTCACTGCCTCACAGGAGTATCGATATTGCATAACAGTTCAGCATTATTTTCTCTGTTTTTAACGAAATTCATTTGTTTCTTAAAACTTTGCTTAAATTTCAGCGGGATTCTTTCATTATTTCAATGCAACTTCAGATTTCGATATTCATTTCAAATCTGACCTTTTATTTATTTTTTTTTAATAAATATACGGCTGTTCTGTTGATAGCGTTCATCCCTGAATCATTTATTCAAATAAAACGCATTTTGAACTGAATTTGGTAACTATCTTAGCATTTAGATCTCAGCTAATGTTTAAACTCTCATTTTTATAATAGTATATATTGAAGATCCGAAAATTTCAATAAAGTATAATATTATAACACGATGTATACGAAATAAAGACGGGCCAAACACATCAAACTGTTTTAATTAGGAAATTTTGGCTAATATCATTTTACAAGATGCGGATATCAACAAATAACTAAACGGGTCGTCGCTGACGCAACGCCAGGTTATCTTGCTAGTCTTTTACAACTTTTAATTTCCCAATCGGTCCTAATTTAATATATAGAAGAGACGACCTCATAAAGGAAAATACCCCGACCCATTAACTTGGCTTCGTCTACCTCAAGCATCTCGTTAATTGACTGTTAACCTTTCTATTGTGTATTCACACAAAATTAGAAAGCATCCAATTTCTTCTCTTTCGCTCCGACCCACAGGCGGGCAGCGCGATTTTGAGAAATATCACGTATTTCTATAATTCTGAACGAGACTTCGCTGCAAATAAGGCTCTTCCTATCTACCGTTCGATGGTCGTACATGTTAATGTCTCTCCTACTTCCACAAAAAGAAAACCTGAGGCGCACATTTTGAAGACACCTACCTACTTCTCTACTGACAACAGACAAGCGTTTATTTTTTCACCTTTATTTTTTTTTTTATTGTTCTGTGTTTGTTGAAAAATCGAAAGTCTCCGACTGAACTTCTTTAAAGGCTGAGGTAGTTGCTTAATTCTTAGTAGCGTTAGTGTTGCAGATAAAATATGGCGTCCACGGTAGTTCACAAAGTGAAATCTGTGGCAGCACAATCTTCCTACATAAATTCACCAGGCATTTTGCTTCTTTTTTTTTTCTTGGTCAGAGATAAGTAAAAGTTATTGAAAAGATCAGTCAGTCAGTTATGTGCTGTGTGTGATAGACGCGTAAGCGTAGACTGACGAGGCAGATATTTTCCCGCAGTAGGTTGCCATTTCTTTCTGCGGTAGACCAGTTGCCATCCAAGGCTATAGAACCTGGTCTGTCCTGCTATTTACCCATAGCTGGTGTGGGGGTGGGGAGAATAACAGCATTTATACGTTTCCCAAGGTATTAGCACGTAAGTGAATTTTAGTCAGTTATGTGCCGTGTGATACAAGCTTAGGCGATCATATATCGTTCGATACATGACTGACGAGACAGATTTTTCCCGCAGTAGGTTGCCATTTCTATCTGCGAGAGACCAGTTGCTGTCCATGGCTATAGAAGCCGGTCTGTCCTGGTATTTACCGATAGTTTATGGCGGGGGGAGATTCATACCTTTTCCAAGTGTTAATCAGTTATGTACTATACGGGATTCAAGCTTTGGCGATCATGTATCTTTCGATACATGACTGACGAGGCAATTTTTTTTTTCCCGCGGTATGTTGCCATTTCTTTCTGCGGTAGTCCAGTTGCCATCCAAGGTAATATATAACCTGGTCTGTGCTGCTATTTATCCACAGCTAGGGGTGGAGAAGAATAGGATTCATTCCTTTCCCAAGAGTATTATCACGTAAGTGAATTTCAGTCAGTTATGTGCCATGTGTGATACAAGCGTAGGCGATCATGTATCTTTCGATACATGACTGAAGGGGTAGATTCTTTCTCGCAGTAGGTTGCATTTCTTTCTGCGGTAGACCAGTTGCCATCCAAGGATATAGAACCCGGTCTGTCTTGCTATTTACTCATAGCTGGGGAGAGGAGAAGTGGATTCATAACTTTCCGAAGGGTATTAGCACGTAAGTGAATTTCAGTTAGTTTTGTGGTATGCGTAATACACGCGTAAGTGCTCATGTATCTTTCGATACATGACTGACGAGGCAGATTTTTTTCCCGCAGTAGGTTGCCATTTCTTCCTGCGGCAGACCAGTTGTCATCCAAGGCTATAGAACCGGGTTCCTCCTGCTATTTAGCCATAGATGGGGGGGAGGAGAAGAAGATGATTCATACCTTTCCCAAGTGTATTAGCACGTAAGTGAATGTAATGTGTTCGACTGGAATTCAAATTCGGCTCTCCGATTCCTCAATCCGAGAAGAATTTGAAAAGCAACGACAAATTAAGATTATATTTTACTTCAGTCTTCACACGCAGTTGTGTCAAAATCCATGAATGATAAAACAATGCAGAAAAAATGGAGTCTCTTTCAATTTCCATGGATGGGCCTGTAGATGTAGTATGTAATTTTCAGTACCCTCAACTGCTGTTGTAGCAAAACAGAAATTCTATCCAATTACCCTACTGTTACCTGCAGTCATCGCAAAAATGGAGACTCCTCCATTTAACAAACTTTCACCTTCAGTTGTAGCAAAAACTTAGATTCCATTTATTGGCGAACGCTAACTTGTAGTGGCAGCAAAAACGGAATCTCCTCTGACTGACAGAACCATCACCTGCAATTGTAATCAACTGAAGTCTCTCTCAATTGCCAAATGTCACCTGCAGTTGATCAAAACGGAAGTTTCTACTAACAAACAAAACCCTTGTAGAATCAGATTCCTACATTTTTTTAAATCTTACATTTTGTGCAAGTTAGACACATAGAGGCTCCCAACCAAATATAACAACTGATGTATTTTGATTGGTTGTAAAATATTAATTAGGTGTCGTCAACTACGTCCGAAGGTACCGACCCAAATTTTGACCTCTAGTTGACGCCATAAAATGTAAACATGTTTACGAGCCTCCCCACTTGACCAAGAGAACTAATAAAAACGAAACTTCGACGCGACTTGGTCAGTGGACACTTAAAATATTGAACCAATTCACTTGAAAATTGGAAATCAACACAGCAAAGGAGACGAACTTTTATCTTCAATACAACAACAAACTTTGTCAACCATTTCCAAGCTTAACGCTCACTGCCACAAAATATTCAATTCCGCAAGAAGAATCTCTGGTTAATGAGCGATAACAATCAGTGAGTTAAGACAATACTTTTTTCTATTTATTACACAAAAAACATCTGTTTAATTTTCCTATAAAAACAAATATAGCTAACTAAACCTTGTCATTTTCACACATACAGTACAGTAACTCAAATTCTTTCAGTAACACACACCAAAGAACTCTATTGTGTTCATTAACTTTTGCACTATATATTATGAATTTGTTGTGTTTATAAAAAATATTTATTGTTGAACAAATTCATAATTTCTTCTACTTGATTATTTCTCTTGTTGTCTTTGTTACATTTGATATTGTAAAAATTGTAGAGGGTCAGTTTTTATTTCTATTTATAACCAATACAAATTGGCTGACCCACTATACCCTCAATTGCATTTTGACTAAAACCGATGTCTCCTCCAAATGGAAGTGCTTCAACTCCAGTTGTAGCAAAATTGGAGTCTCTTTCATTTGAAAGTGTGTCATCTATATTTGTATTCTATTTGGTTCCTCGTCTCAGTGAAAGGGCTTCAAATGCATTTTTACAAGAACTGTTGTCTCTTCCAGTTTAAAATACTTGAACTACAGTCGTACTATAACTGATTCCTCCAATTGAAAGAGATTCAACTGTGTAACGTGTAAACAGCTTCGTCACGCAGTGTGTACCCGAATGTCCGGGTGCTGTTCGCTCGTATTTATATACTTTTACATTCACCGGGTTTTCATCCGGTGAACTATTTTCATTGGTCCCATCTCTTTGGTCGTCCTCTTCTCACTACAAACTGCAGTTGTACTATAATTGCTATATCCTCTAACTGAAAATGCTTCATCGTCATCTGTATTATATTTGGTACCTCTTCTAAGTCAAAGAACTTCAAATGCATTTGTACAAGAACCGTTGACTCCTCCAGTTTAAAATAATTGAGGCACAGTAAGACTATAACTGATTCCTCCAATTGAATGAGCTCCAACTGCAGTTGCACTATAACTGCTATATCCTATAAGTGAAAGGGCTTCATCTACAGTAGTAGAAAAAATGGAGTCTCCTCCAGCTGAAAGTGATTCAACTGTACCTGTAGTACAAAGCAAGAGCGACGTTTTATTTGTTCTTTGTTTCAATTTTTTTTCCTGTCCGATGTTTTATTTTCAGACGATATTTTTTTAACATTTGCATCAGTAAATCCTAAGTATGAAAGGGAAATTTTGATGACGTCAATGGCCAAGGGAGACAACTCTAATTTTTCTTTGTAACACCATGCAAAACATGACAGCGAGAAAAAGAAAAAGATAAGAGAGAAAGAAGAGATTCAGTGATTTTTTTATTTTTAATTCCTCCCGTTGCCAACCACTCACTTGCAGACCCCTTCACCTACAATTGTAGTGATCGAATTTGGGTTTCCTCTAATGACTAAACATTGCCCTGCTGTCGCTCTCACAAATCTTGCATAGAATGGAGAAGCCTCTTCAACCATCACGAGCCTGCAACAGAAAAAGAGGCCTTTCCTAAATCTCTGTTCGAGAATACCAATCATCTTATCGACAGTGCGGGTAGTAAAAACTACTTCTTGAAACATCATCAGTTCAAGCCTTCGCTTTAAGTGACCCGCGTTTATTTACAGCCAATCAATGGTAACCGTTACAAAGATTCATAATAGGTGACTAAATTTATCATGATTAAACTTACTGTCGATCCAGCTGTGAACTTAATTAATATCGGTGTAAGCTTTGAGAACATTATTCGAACGGGGAACTTCCAGTCAGAGAATATTAGAGATTCCCTGCTTTTTCCTCCTCTCTGTTTAGCCGTTTATACATCTTTCTATTATCTGCTTGACCCCTGTGAACACATCCGCAGCAAGATCGACTAACTTATTATATGTCAGGTGCAGATACTTGTATCCAGTTAGCTTCAACTCTTCACCTAATTGCTATGAATTTCAGTCAACAGGAACTTGCAATTTTACTTATTATAAAACGCAGATTGTGTGTGTGTGTGTGTGTGGATTGGATTTCTTACATTTTTCAACCGATTTCAACAAAACTTCACAGGACTACGTAAAATTACCTGGCGGTGGTTCTGACAGCGCCCAAAATTGGAAAAACACAATTGTTTTTGCACAAAATCAATTGAAAACACACTTAAGGGGCATTAATGAAAGGGAAACAACTCATATCGAGTTATACTTATTATAAAAACCCAGGTTGGTTGTGTGTGTGTATGGGATCGGTTTTCCTACATTTTTCAACCGATTTCAACAAAACTTCACTTTTTTTTGGCAGGTAGTGTTTCTTATTGTCTCGCACACTTTTTTCTTTATTTTTACATTCAGAATGCTTTAAAAATTCCATTTACAAGACGATTGTTTATAATAAAATTCTATTCAATCGGTAGACTCATAAAACGATTGAAAACAATGTTTTTGTTTGGGTTTGACCAATTCGTAAAAAAAAAAAAAATCAAAACAAAAAAAATTAATTAAGACATGCGTGTCCGTCAACCTTAAACAATAATCTTTGTCAATTTAATTTTCAGTCTTTATGATGGTCGATACTTGATCTATCTCCTTCTGTTACATCCCCGGGCAATTTCGGGCTCTACTGCTAGTATTAAATAAAGGTGGTTTTATAGTTATCCCTATACACACACACTCACAGGAACTTAATAAGTAAAAATCCTAGCTTATATCCGTAGTCTCTCGCGTAAATATGACTTGGAAAAAGGTTTCCATCACCTTCGGCATTTTCCCTTTTTACACGCCTCCGATGTGGAGGATTAGCTCTATCCATGTCATTACGGAGAAATAATGCGAAGTGAGGATAAACCTCTTGAAGTGAGCATATGACCATATAAGAAATACAGTTCTTTATTTTCCTTACGCCTAATGAATAGAATTTGGTTCTAGGCTGAGTTTAAAGTGGGTGTACAACACTTATCCTGGCCCTCTTTTATGCGTCGTGTTCTTTCAGGAAGTAGACGATCTTGGCTCTCCACAACTTCCTATCCCTCGTCGATCTTATCAACATTTCTTCCGCACAATTCCACTGTCGTCCCTTTTGTCTGCGATATATCCTGGGAGTATTTAGGGACTAGAGGTAAAAATTGATCTATTTTTCCCAGGGATTTATTATCTTTGGGAACGTTTCAAGCGCTTAGAATGACCTCAAACCGCTCGAAAGGGTAGCCTGGGCCTATGACCCACTTCAAATGGAATATAAGGACGGTATAAAAAGGCTAGATTAAGAATCATCAGCGCGCCTATTCGAATTGTATATCGCAAGAGACCAAGTTTAGTAGGAGTCCCTCGCGTACGTTTGAGCAGAGGACAGAATTAGGCGAGCTTATACATACTGCTTTCATTTAGCCATATGTTATGCTCTATTATTTAGCCATGGTCGGGGGGGATCGTCCCCGGAATGTGCCCGTGTACAAATATTGAAATCGCATTTTCTTGGTAAACCTTCTGATGTACATAGATTTTCTGGTACTGTTTTGCTACGCTGAGAGTTAAGTCTATTTTACTATTATCTTGAGTAAGCCTGGTACATACTGGACACACTCCAGTTTAAATTATTTGAGAACATCGATTTAATGGCATTATATTCTATGCAGAGAAGTCGGTATTTTCTGGCTTGAATTGCACATTACAATATCTAGTAAGCCGAGCTTACTTGCATATGTTTGATATTTACATAACAGGACGATAGTTACCAAGGTCTTTTTCCTCTTTATGTATAAAATACGGTTATTATTCATAGAATATATTTTCGAGGTACTTCTACTATTAACTGAGTAAATCGCTATGTTAATCTTATATGCAATTCTTTGAAAAACGTCTGTTACTATGCCATCTTTCGTTTTATGACGTGTTTCAGTTTTTCAAGATTAAGACGTATTTCATTTCAGGAAACACTGCATGTGTCTACTAGAGGGGCGACTGGTGGAAAACTAAGGTTTTTTACCCTGTATCTTATACAGAGTGAAATACAATATATAATTTTGAACGCTTTCTTTTGCTTACCTTATGTAGAAGCAGAAACGTGGTTGGGCGTATATCACTATCTGTATTTAAAGCGATTTTGTCGTATGTACTTTAGCGTCGTCCTCTAGAGACAACCACGCCCATTGCTATTCTCTTTCGCCTGATATCGTTTTTTCAAGTGCCTGATTATTTGTGTCGGCAGCGAATTGCCACCACTTGCTGTCATTATTAATTCTCATCACTTTGTACTTGCCAAAATTTAGAAAAATTTCGTCATTATCACCACAACGTCGAACGCATTATTTAATTTCATTGTATTTCTTTTAGATGAAAAGAGAAACCTCATCAATCATTGTTCATCTTCTACCCATCCTCCTCCTTCTGTCTACCCTATCTTCATAACTTCTTCTTCTTCCCCCTTTCTTTTTCTTCTGTTTACCATATCTTCATAACTTTCTTCTTCTTCTTCTTCTTCTTCTGTTTAACATATCTTCATAACTTTTTTCTTCTTTTTCTTCTTCTTCTTCTTCTGTTTACCCTATATTCATTACTTCTCTATTCTTCTTCTTTTTACCATATCTTCATAAATTCTCTCTTCTTCTTCTTCTTCTTCATTCCTTTATCTTCTGTTTACCCTATCTTTATAACTTTTCCCATTTCCTTCTTCTTCTGTTTACCATATCTTCATAACTTTTTCTTCTTCTGTTTACCCTATATTCATTACTTCTCTATTCTTCTTCTTCTCCTTCCTTTTTCTTCTTCTTCTTCTTTTTCTCTTTCCTTTATTCGTTTTCCTTCTGCTTCCGGATCATTTTACCTTATTTCACTTCTTTGACATTTTCCTTTTTTGGGTTTTATTTTTATTTTTCATTTTTTTTATTTTCTTTCTCTCCTAAATTTCTTTCTTTTTCATCTGGTTCTCATCACCCCATCACCCCATCATCATCATCATCATCAGCATCATCATTATTGCATTCATTTTTAGGATTATTCCGTTATGGTTAATGACTATACATTTCAGCATTCCTCACTGATTTTTGTCATATTCCTTTCTTTTAAAATTAATATAATTCCCTTTTCCTCTGTCTTTGCTTCTTTGTCAATCAAAAATATCTCCTCCTCTTCTTTTTCTTCCATCTCCTCCTCCTCTCTCCCCACTTCTTTATCCTCCTCCCCCTACACTTCTTTATTTATCTCTCCCTCGCTTCGGTATGGAAAGGAAAGCCACACAAGTTTATTATAACTTTCTCACGAAGTTTCTAAATACAAATTCGTGCAATGAAGACAAGAGCAACATTTTATTTGTTCTTTGTTTCAATTTTTTTCCTGTCCGATGTTTTATTTTCAGACGATATTTTTTTTAACATTTGCATCAGTAAATCCTAAGTATGAAAGGGAAATTTTGATGACGTCAATGGCCAAGGGAGACAACTCTTCTTTTTCTTTGTAACACCATGCAAAACATGACAGCGAGAAAAAGAAAAAGATAAGAGAGAAAGAAGAGCTTCAGTGCTTTTTATTTTTAATTCTTCCCGCAAAATTCTTCCTTTGAAATTCTTTCCCTTCAGCTGATAATGGAAAGCTCTGATTTAAAGCCGTTCTCATATCAATAACGCCATCTTTTTGTTCGTGTTTTGGATTTTATCTGTTTTTTTTTTTTTTTTTTTTAAATTATTTTTTTTATAATTGTCTCTCTCAAGAATATGAGTTGATGTGTTGCAGTTTGAAATTGGTGTAGAATTTTAAAAAATGCGAAAGCGATAAGAAAAAAATGAAATTAAAGGAATAACAGAAAATGGAGAAAAATTAAAAACGGAAAATAAAAAGAAATGGTGAATGTGAGAAAGAACGAAATGAACAATGTAAAAAAAAAGAATGAGCAGAAAAAAATAAAACTAATATTTAAAGCAAAGAAGACGGCTGTATCGGATTAAGGTGAAAAGGAAATAATTGTTGAATCTTCAAGGATTTTCAAGAAAAAGAATTAAACATGAAAGAAAGAAAGAAAGAAAGAAAGTATAAAAGAAAAAGAAAGTACTGAATCATCTAGGCGTAAGTAAATAAAGAAACAAACAAACAAAAACAGGAAAACAAAGTTATTGAATAAATATTGTGAGAGGAAAGGTGAAAAAGAAACGAAGAAATTTAATGGAGGATTTTTCGAAAGAAAGAAAGAAATTTACACCTATTCTGGAATGATAGGATTAGAAAGAAAGAAAGAAAGAAAGAAAGAAAAGAAAGAAAGAAAAGAAAGAGAAAAGAAAGAAAGAAAAGAAAGAAAGAAAGAAAAGAAAAGAAAAAAGAAAGAAAGAAAAGAAAGAAAGAAAGAAAGAAAGAAAGAAAGAAAGAAATTTACACCTATTCTGAAATGATAGGATTACAAAGAAAGAAAGAAAGAAAGAAAGAAAGAAAGAAAAAGAAAATAAATAAAGAAAGAAAGAACACACATAAGAAAGAAAGAAAGAAAGTACTGAATCATCTCGGCGTATGTAACGAATGAATGTAAGGAACAAATACGAAAAAGAAACAAAAATTTTATATTGTTTACACATGAGGTTCATCTTCTACAAGGCCCGTGAGCCACACGAGTTAGAGATTAATAGTCACAGTTTATGCGGATATGTGGAGACTTGACCTGTTTAAGATTTTAGTGATCGGGAAAACATTCTCTTGGGTGTTGGTTCCACAGAGGAGCGATTGGCGGGAGGAAGGTACTCGGGAGTGGGGAACTTACATCTCACCAATGGAATTCGGAGAGAATGATGGTGATTCGCGCGTAGAATGGCAGGGACTAGCCGTTAAGGTTAGGACCTTTGTGAAGAATTTACTAGGGCGATGCTGCGAACCGACCATTTTACCTGCATCGATAGTCGTCCAAGGTCTGTATGATGGCGCATCCATTCATCGAGATTGGTGGTAATTAAAAGTCCGACCGGAAATGATGGAAAGTAACTCGTTTGGTTTTCGAAGAATTTTATGAAACCAACTGCGTTGATTGCTAGGGCCCCGGAAGACTGACCGTTAACAACTACCTTCAGGGACCTATTCGTTCGGAAGGAGTTTATAATTGAAAAACTCTTCTATCTTGTCTATGAGAAAGAAGTTGCAGTGTGGAAAATAATTTGTCACCCTGAATTACGTGGAGATACTTTTAAACACTATTGAGATAGGAAAGTAAGGACTGGGCAGTTCCAGCCCATTTCCAGCTGATCTGGCTTTTTAAAGATTGTGGATAGAATAAGGAGTCAGGTACTTACTGCTGCGGTACAGGAAATCGATCATTTTCCCAGGACCTGGTTTGGTTTTCGAGGCATTGGATGTGACCAGCCAGTTTTTCCCCTACCGAGCTGTTAGAGCTAGCTCAGAGGAGAGAACAGTTGCCAAGCTCTCGTCATCTAGAGTTTTGGAGGTGGAGCCATATATTTTTGTATCATCAGCATAGAAATTCACCACTGATCAAAGTATAGACTTAGGCAGATCATGTTCCCTGAGGGACACACCTGTGTTGATTGCTAGGGCCTTCCGAAGTCTGGCCGTTAACAAGTACCTTCAGTCACCTACCCATTAGGAAGGACTTTATTATTGAGAAGACCCTCCCAGTGATTCCATAGCTAGAGATCTTGAGAAGCAATCCTTTATGCCACACCTTGAGATGTATATCTTGTCTAGAGCCTCACTGATTCTGGGAAAAATAACAGGACATCAGTTATGGATCGGGCTGATCGAAACCCGTAGTACTTGTCGCCCAAGCGATTGTTCCTATTTAGTTGATCAACAACCTTATATAGGTAATAGTAATTATATAGGTAATAGTCTCAAAAATCTTGCTAACGACACTAAGGAGACTGATGAGTGTATAATAAAAGCGGGGTGGCGCTCTCTCCCGCGTTTTTGAAAACCGTGAATACGCTTGACACTTTCCAGTGACTTGGGAAGGATTTCTCCTTTAAACAACAGATGATTTCACTAATTTTGGGGATACTTCTGGGTTGATTTCTTAAGGACAACTACTGAAATGTTGCATGGGCCAGTGGCTTTCTTGAGACTTTCTGGTTTTTAATAAAGATACTAATGAGGCTGTGCTCAGTGCGACGGGGACGTTTGGGAAGGAGATGAGGTAAAGGCAAAGCGACTCACCTTATCTGTCGAAGAAAGTAAGGGATGGGCCTGTATTGAAATCAGTCAGGTTTAAAGGGGTGTTTGCTTTTAGCCTACATCATCATCATGAAAACTGTTTCGATTTTAGGTCATGGATTAACATGTTCTCTCATCTTCGATGATATTCGACAATATTTCGCCAGCCTTATCACTCCCCTGTGAGTTTGCGAATTCGTTGCAGATTGTAAACTTCTCCAAAGGAAAAATGGGATCTTTCTGCCTTGTTCTTTGAATGTCTCGCTTCAGCGTTGTGAATATGGGGGTTCTTGGATGACCTCTGAACTTTTTGAAGTCAGTCTTTTCAAAGTAAAATTACATGGCTTTGTTAGTTGTGTATTCTGGATTCATTCTGTTTGCTGACATTTTTTTTTCTTGAACAGTGAGCTGTATCACAGACAGTCTGATACTTTCTCTCATCTTCAGTGACATTGTATTTTGCCAGACTTCTCTGTCCTCTGAAGATTATTTGCAGATCTTCCTTGATTGTAAACTCCTCCAAAGAAAAAAACGGGATCTTTCTGCCTTGTTCTTTGAATGTATTGGTTCAGCATTGTGACTATAGTTTTCTTGGATGACGTCTGAATTGTTTGAAGTCAATTTTTTGTCAATTGTGAGTTCAATTCTTGGGTCTGGTAGTGTTAAAGAGATTCATATTATGTTTCCGTGCAAGAAGCAAACAAACACTCAAAGAAGGTAAGCACTAATAGGAAATATCCCCAAGCATAGGAAAAGGAACGAGACCAATCATCATCATCATGAAAACTGTTTCGATTTAAGATCATGAATTAACATGTTCTCTCACATCCAGTGACATCGTATTCGACAATATTTTGCCACCCTTCTCTGTCCTCTGCGAGTTTACGGATTCGTTGCAGATCTTCCTTGATTGTAAACGTCTCCAGGGGGAAAGTGGGATCTTTCTGTCTTGTTCTTTGAATGTCTCGGTTCAGTGCTGTGACTATGGTGGTTCTTGGATAACCTCTGAACTTTTTGAAGTTTATCTTTTCAAAGTTAAACTCCATGACGTTGTCAGCTGGGCATTCTGGATCCATTCGCAAAATATGTCCAAGAAGTTTCCATCTTTCAAAATGAACAAAGACAAACAAAATTCTTGACATCTTCCTAAGCTCTGTCCATTGAAATTTCCAACTGCAAAGATCATAACGTTAGAAAGTCAATAGCATTTTCCGAATATTGTCTTTCACAGTATGCAACGTCTTAAATTAGTAGGTACTATATTATTAGTAACAGGAGCAGCCATTACCTACTCCTCCAATAAGCCTACATGTGGCCATTAATTAATTGCTCATGTTTAATAAATTACGGTTATTTAATTTTATAAATAGTTAATTTTTCTGTCTATATTTCTGAGATGAGATATTTTAATTATTTAAACTATTTTCATAGTTCGGACTGTTGTCCTCATTTTCGTTGGAATATTCATGATGTTTCGGTCGTTTTACGCTCCGGTCTTCTTCAGGATAAGTCCATATTTCTGAGATGACATATTCTAATTATTTACACTATTTGCACTGTTCGGACTGTTGTCCTAATCTTCGTTGGAATATTCACGATGTTTCGGCCGTTGTACGCTACAGTTTTCTTCAGGATATTTCTATCTGTCTGAGAAGAGATATTTTAATTATTTACATTATTTAAATTGTTAAGACTGTTGTCCTAATTTTCGTTGGCATATTCACGATGTTTCAGTCGTTGTACGCTCCGGCCTTCTTCCGTATCTGTCTATATTTCCGAGATGAGGTATTGTAATTATTTACACAATTTACATTGTTATGACTGTTGTCGAAATTCGAAATTAACTCTTTATTTCGTCTACTGGGATAGATTGCTCTAATTCCGCGTGCCATGCCTCTTCCGGATTTCTCAGTATGAGTTGTCGCCCTTTAACTCAACTCTGCAACTTAAGGAATCAACACATATGCTAGGCCACAAAAATCTCCTGAGCCGACCAAGCATAGAAATAAATACAATATGGGAACCAGTAATAAGGAGTGCCAGAGAAAAGCAATGATAACAGCAAAATTGCAATATGAGCACTGGTGAAAATGGTTGCTGAAGACATTAGGTTTATAATACCCAGAAACTTACACCCGGATATCCTCAGGGACACATGGCACAGGGGATAAAGGTGTTGGTTAGATCCAGTGATAGGACCCAAAGAGTGTTAGTTCAATATCCGGTTAAGGCAGTGGAGAACTTTCAGAGTGAAATTGACAGGAGATAACTGATAACTGATATCCATTAGACGTGGCATATATATAATTTAAAGAAAAAACAGACACTTTAAGGTTCCATTAGTTATAATTTATTTCACCAGAGTTTTTATTTTTCTCTGGATCTTCAGACTTCACTTTCAAAGTCGAAAAAATGAATTTACACACACACATATATATATATATATATAGTGATTTTCTAAGCCCGGCTTAGATGTGGCACAAGGCCAAAAGTATGGGGTACCCAGTGAGAATCGAACTTACTACTCAATCGTAATCGACCTAGCAAGACAAACTTTCGAAACATTACACCGCCTCGAGGTGCCCCAATATATATATATATATTATTATTATATATATATATATTATTATTATATACATATATATTATTATTATATACATATATATATATATATATATATATATGTGTGTGTGTGTGTGTGTGTGTGTGTATTTTATTTTTGTTACAAATGATTACAATAAAAAAACATTTAACATAGCTACAGAAAAACTTTCATCTTTCGAAACTATAACCTTTCCTAATCAGATGACACTACATAATATATAATGGCTGATAATATATAATTATATGTTATTTCCAATCGCCCTATGAGGTTCCAGAACATAAAAGTTTTCTGTAGCAATATAAAATGTTTTTATTGTAATCTGTTATAACAAAAATATTTAAATAATATTTTGCTCTACTTTTGTATTGAGTCCATTAAAAAATCCTAAGAACTGTAGATTTTAACTCCATCTATCTATCTATATATATATATATATATATATATATATATATATATATATATATAAATAAGCAAATATATAGGAAAATAATCCAAGTTCTTTAGTATTTTTGTTTTTATTTAAGAAGAAAAACAGTGCTCAATACAAAAGTAGAGCCTAAATTATAATTATTGTTTTTTAAAATATGATTTTTTCGCTACATAAGAGTTCTCATGTTTTAAAAACAGGAACCAAAAACTTCAATTATTAAAATTAAATTGACTTAAAATATCAGACCCTGTTAAATGCTCAAGCGAAATTTTTGAGAATCTATCATATCTATATATATATGATAGATATATCGAGCTCTCTGTGGATTAGTTTCAATAATTAATATTATTAGGATCCACCCGGATTATATACCAACGGATAGATTACCTGTACTATCTATCTATCTATCCCTCTCTCTCTCTCTCTCTATATATATATATATATACATATATATACATATATATACATATATATATATATATATATATATATATATATACATATACATATATATATATACATATACATATATATATATATATACATATACATATATATATATATATATATATGTATAGGGAAAATGTATGACAATTGCAAAAGTTTTCATGAGACGCGTTTTGTTCTTTAGGACTTTATCAGACTAAATTTGCTATCTTGGTGCAACTACGCATGCGCACGAGAGAGGAATGTTGTCAAATTTTAAATGTATTTTATTTCATTTTTAATCGATTTCATTTAGATTCTTTTCTGTTTTGTTTCCATCAATTTTGCCAGGAATGGTGAAATGTTGTAAGAGGCAGGGTACAAATTTACTGTTTAATGCTCTAGCGATCTAAAGATTTCGTTCTTAGTGAATTGTTTTCTCCTTTGATCAGAGTAGCATTTTTATATCAAAGTTGTGGTCTGTCTCGTTACGTTGCGCGTGTAATGCATTTTATATGTTGTTCTGTAAACACAAAAGGGACATTTTACAGAACACCACATTAAATGCATTAGTTGCTCGCCATAGCGAGACTGGCTACAATTTTAACATTCAAAAATGCCCAGGCTTTTATAACTCTTAGCCATTCCTGGCAGATCAGTTTTTATCACAGTGTGAGACTTGTATCACTAAAACCATTATTATCTCCAAAGACATCATTATTATGTTCCCCCACTAGAAAAAATTCTTACAATCTAAAAATATTTGCTGTCTTTAAATAACCTGCAAAGGGTTGATAAGCCGTAAGAAAAAACGAATTAATCAATCCCTTAATAACTTGCCCAGTTACTGAAAATGATATTTTGCTATTCGCATGCTATCGGATTTCTGGGTCAGCTTGAATTAGTTTTTCTCTGGACTACCAACAGCAACAGAAAAGTAAAATGCAAATGCAACTAGAAGAGAAATTAACGGTATAATGAAGATGTTAACATTTCCGCACCACTTGAAACAAAAGTTTAGGAAGGAAATCGCTATAAATTCCGGAGAGAGCGATAACAGCTACTGGACTTGAGAAACCTGTTTTCATAAAAAAAAAAAAAAAAATTTTAAGGAAAGATTTTATAATTTTAACCTGACACGAAAATCCGAAACCATTACTGGCTGGTCGGTCAATGAATGACAAATATTTTCTAATATTGTCCTTAACTCCACTATATGATCGTATTGTTAATGAATGTCGAATGTTTCTTTATAAGGAAACGGTTTACATTAATATTACCATCACAAATGTTTTATGGGCTTGATGAAAACTAATGTTTTAATTTTTTCGAAATTGCTACTTGTAATTTATTTTCATGATTAAATTTGTGTATGAACATTTTCACGGCGCCCTATGTTACTCTAATTTAAACCCTGGCTCTGAGACTGATAAAATTTGGACGTAACCAAATATATAAAACTCTCAGGAATTTTCGGATACAAACCAATTGTCCTTTGAGGCTTCATCTGTCTAATGACACTGGGATTTGAAATTCAAATTCTGTTCAATTGAGGAAGCTGAAATTGTCTGTAAACCAAGAAATTGCAAGGTAATTAGGGATTTTAAAATTCATGTTAGCTGTCCAGCGCTCTTCAAGAGATCAGATGTTTTAAATCACACTAACAAAGATTGTTTGGTATGCTGAAGCAGAAAACTAGTTGTCCTTTCATTAGAAGAAGATTATATAAAATATAAACAGTAGACGATATAAAATATAAGCAGAAGACTATAAAATATAAACATAAGATTTTATAAGATATAAACAGAAGACTATATAAAATTTATGCAAAAGACTTTATAAGATATAAACAGGACACTATATAAATATATAAACAGAACTCTTTATAAAACAATCTGATGTCTATATAGAATTTGAGCAGAAGACTTTATAACATATAAACAGAGCACTATATAAAATATACACAGAAAACTATAAAATATAAACCGAAGTATGTAAAATATAGGTAACGAATTAAGTAAAAACAAAAAATAAAAATTTCTTTTGAAGATAGAATAGTAAAACTACGTTTATTAATCTTTTGAATTTTGGATTCATAATTTTCATTTTCACTTAATTACAATGTCACATCCAGGAAATAGCGAATTACAGGATTTTAAACGATTTTTAAACTTATAAATTACTATAATTAAAATTTTTAAAAAAATGAAAAAAATCCTTGTCAAAATTCATTATTGGTCGAAATATTTTTATTTTTTCAGACAATAGTATCCTTAATGCAATTTATTTACAAAAGCACTTAAAAGCTTTTCTAATTAAATTATGTCATAGTTTGATTACATTTTCTTAGTTACTATTCGGAGCAGATTTTTAGTTTGAATGGTAAGAGTTTCAAAAAAAATTAGATGATTTGCATTCTCAAAGGAGTCCTACTTTTAACTAATAAAGAATTTAGGAAATAGAAAGATATTTCGCGAAATTTTATGAAATTAAGTCAGTCGTAACATATGTAAACAAAAATATTTTTTATTAAAATTTTCTAAAAAAAAAAAATTCAAAAATAATTTCATTCGTTTGTCCTGAAATTTTCATTAAAATTCGACAATTATATGATTTTTGCAAGAATTTTCAAATAAGTTTTTTCACCAGACAATAGCACCCAAAAAGTATTTGGTCATTATTACGTCCGCTGATGACGTAAACAAAAGAAGATTTTGAACTAAAATTTCGAACGTGCTAGAAAAGATGAAAAAATTTCAAAAAATACCTTGGTCTTTCATCTTAATAATAACGAATATTTTGACGATAAAACTTTGTTTTTATTAAGTTTGTGACCTTTTTCATTTATTCTGTGGTGATTTCCCGAGAAAAAATGGCGTTCCGAATTCAAGGAGAGACGATGTGCCCATCCAAATTTTCAAGAAATTAATGGATTCCAAGCCAACTTCGAGCTAGTTCGTCAGTAGTGATACCTTTGTAGCGAAGCAGCCTAACCTGTTTTACTCAGGTGAATTGGGGTGCGAAACTGTACTAGTCCACGGCCAACATCAAACTCACACTTATGGCCCCCAAAAATGGGGATCGACCTGCCGGCTAAAATGTGTGAGGGTAATCGGAAGGGTTCCCGACCCGACGGGCAAAGGGGAACGCCTCTTCCCAACACGCCTTTTTTATGTTTTTACGTACATACTGTTTGTTTTAGATGAACGTGCGTTAGATTGTATACGAATGGATTCAATAAAGGTTGATAATGTAATATGACGTGTGTTTATTGCTGATAATATTGTCAGGCTATCAAAGTACTTTCTTTTAAAAAAATTGTTATTTTTTTAATTAGGTTGGCATTAGCAAAATCAAAGTTATGATCAGTTTTGTTAATTATTCACACACAGACATTCATACATACATATATATATATATATATATATATATATATATATATATATATATATATATATATATATATATATATGTTGTAAGAAATTCTGCAATTTAAGCGCCTATTGGCTGTTTTGTAATGACCAATTTCATTGGTCGGAATTTGACTTGGTTTTTCGCGGGCATTTTAGAACAGCCCGCGCTTCTTTTGACTCAGTTGCGGATAACTATTGGAGATGTCCGGACTCATTTTTGATTGTCTTTGCTTGGCTTTTAGCGCCAAGATCAAGCCTATGATTCCTTTCAGGAACTAAATGGTAATGCTTCAGAGACGACTTCATATCCCAGCTTAATTCCTTCAAGGGTGCAGAATTCAGTCATAATGACTGTCGTCAAATGTGTACGTTTACACGAAGAACTTTAAGAATGATCTCGACAACAGCCGAGTTTCAACGTCCAGCAAATTCCAGTTTCTCCAACTTCGTAGAGACCAATCATGTCCTACTAAAGTAAAAGACACTACCTATTCATTGAAGAACTACCCTACCCTGTTCCCAGGGGCAAAAAAGGGCAAAGTCTTTTTTTTTCAAGGATACAATAAAATTTGTTTTAAGTTTTAAGGTAGGCCTAGTTGAATTGTTTGTCTTTCTTGTCTCTGATAAGGGTTGAACTGTGTGAAGAAATTCTCACATAGTTTTAATTGCAATAAAAGACTGTAGTTTAAAAAAAAAATTTTTTTTGCACGATTTAATTGCAAAAAAGATTTAAATGTTATTACTCTATAAGTGAGTTAAATTTTAATTCTCCCTTTTCAATAAAGGGAATAATGTTAATGTTTTTCTCAATATATTGTATAGTGTTATAGTTAATTTAACTATATGTTATATGCTGGTTTTCTGTGTCTGCTCTTTAAATGTTTTACAATTTGTAAAAAAAAAAAATATTAATAACTTAAGTTCTCGTCGGAGGGGTTCGTTGAAATTAATTTCCTTTGACCATTAATTTTGCTGTCGTTCTAAAAAGGGTAGAAACATTCTTCTTGTTTTTTATTATTAATCCTGTTCTCTCATTTCCTTATTTTTCCTTAATTGGAAGTTGGCGCCTGTTGCTTAGAATTCTCTCGTTCTGTGCGCTTCCCTTAAGTACTTTCTAGTTGGAAGTTGGTGTCGACCGCAGGTTTTGGCTTGAACAATTTCGTTTTTATTGTTTTTTCTGCCTGCGGGCTAATAATAATTATGGCTTCGAAGGATTTATTCGCCAAGATTGAAGCCAAAAAGTTTTGTATTAGCAGCACTGTGGAATGGATGAAAGAAAATGGTGCTAGCTTAACTACTGTCGATTCAGACAACTCTGTCTTCAACAAATGGTTGACAGAGTTGGATGATTTGATAGATCAGTTAATTTTAAAGTCTCCCCCCGAGGAGAGGTTGAAATTGTGTAATGATGCGATACAATTTTCTTCCAACATCAGGGAACAATTACCCAAGTTAAAAGGTGGAGTCGAGAGCTGCGAGACTGTTCAATCAGCTTCTATTAGAGTCTTAGGGTTAAATCTTGAATGCCCCATTTTTCAGGGTCAAATTCTTCTGATATTTTTTGAATTCAGGACCTTCCTCGGACGGTTTGAATTTTGTGCTTCTAACTTGGGAAAGGCAGACAGGATGAAATCCAAGTTGGGAGGGCAGGCATTTGACCTATTGATATGACCCCAGAAAATTATGACCTAGCTTTGGCTAGTTTAAAGGATAAATACTTAAATCCGTCGTTGATTAAAAACCGAATATTTGAGGAAATTATTCCTCCTTCTGAACGGATAACTTGTTTTAAGTAATTAAAAGCTTTTCTTGAACTAGCTAAACTCGATTTAACTGAGTTAGATAAGTCCTTCGGGACAGATTTTTTCGTAGATAATTCTACATCTGGGGCCATTATGGCCCACATCTTATTCAATAAATTCCCTAACAATGTGAGAAGGGAAGTAATGAATAAATCTAATGAGATTTCCCTCTCTATCTTCCATTATGTCTTTTACTTTCGACATAATTGATATCTTAATGGCGTCTCCTTTGGATGATAAAAGGCGGGAATACTGCACATTCAATATGGCGGCTCCTCCTTATTCGGGACACAAGGCCAACATGGCGGCAGGGTCTTACTCCAAGCCCGCTAATGTAAAGAAGGGCATGAATACCTTGGCGAAGCCTTTAAAACCTGTAAATTATGCAAGGCTACGGATCATTCTGTTAAGGAATGTACCAAATATCAGGCCTTCGAAGATAAAGGTCAGAAGGCCAAAAAACTTAATTTGTGTACCAAGTGCCTAGGTGGACACTTGGATTCGCATTGCAAAGGGATTAAGGGATTCTCTTACCCTTGCACTTTTTGTGGGCTTAAGAATCACTATTCTATCATGTGCCCTAAAAGTCCAAAATCCTGTGTTGGAAGGACTACCTTAACGGAGCGGAGAACTGCATTTTCCCTGTTCTCAAAATTTCTATGAGGATAAATAAACACACCGTTTACTTCTTCTGCCTTATAGATACAGGCAGCCAGAGATCTTTCTTTGCACAGGCTATTTTAACCCAGTTAAATTCCGGGGTAAAATTTAAACCCAGATCGGTTAAGATGCCTGTAAATACTATGATTGGGAGTAGTTCCTTAAACCTGCAGGAATTTAAAGTGTCCCTTAAATTAGGGTTTCAAAAACCCTTTTTATTTCCGGCTTTATTTGCTGGGGATCTGAATCTGAGGTTCAATGTGGACAGGTTTGACGAAATAACCTAACTTAACTAAGGGAGGTTTTCGTCTGTCCAGGTTATAGGGACCTAAATGGGTCTGCTATCTATGGCATCATTGGATTAGACTTGATTCAACGGATTAATAAACTTTATCAATAATACACTTTAGTAAATCGGATAATTAAAGTGACATAAATAATATAAAAAAAACCCTAAAATCTTCTGTTTGATATTCATAAATTTATCCCACCACTACGGAAGGAAACTAAGCATATTGAGAACATTGTTTTTACAGTTGGAAAGAAACCTCAACTAAAGACATCCCAATTGAATGCACCTATTTCATTGTACACATGATACTGCTGGAGTATCAAAAGGGACTTAAATAACATTAAACATGACAGACAATCAAGAAAGAAAATTTTTACCATAGTTCTTATGTTCACGAAGGTTTTATTTCTGTTGTTATTTTATTAAATGATTTGATGAAAATACTTTTTGGTCTTGGTATATTCAATCATGTTATTTTTAAAAAAACTTAGGGCCTGATTTTTATTGCAACAATAGTATTTCTCAATAAGCAAACCAATATTTGTTGATTTAAATACAAATTGAGGTTTTTTACGGTTTTATTTTGAGAAATATTGCCATCGGTCAATATCATATATACAGAAAACAAATGAAAAAAATGTTTGTTTTTTTTTCAAAAATTTAAGCATTTCTATACAGCAAAAATGGTAGCTAACCAAAAAAAAAATATAAGGTCATTTTCAGATTAGACCTCAAATCAAATCTCGCTACAATTTTTTTTTTTGTGGACCAGTGTTATCAGAAGTCACTAAAAGGATTTTACTCGACTGCCCTAATATATTTCAAACTGACTTTTATTTAATATAGCAATGTTTTATCAAACTTATTTTTATTTTACAATTCTAAATCACTAACAAACTGATTTTTAATTTATCATCGTTATTTACTAGAAACAGAAGTGTGCTGAAATGCTGTGCAATATCATATTTTTATATGGCACTGAATACTGAGCAATTCCCTCGCAGATTAAGGTAAGTGTGGAGGCAACAGATATTGGGTTCTACAGTAGGATACTGAGAATGTTAATGAGCAAAGAAGCTTCAATGGAAAAGGAAACAAAAGCGACAGATACTCAGTCAGTTGAATATTATTGGGAATAATGATATGTGTTTTGATGTATTTTATTTTGTTATATTTTGTTATAAAGTGTGATTTCTTTACGAAATCGTAGGATATTATATGGATTAATGTCATGGAAATGTTCTTTTATGTTCGTTGTTTGTTGGTTGACTTTGTTTAGCGGCATATCAAACTTTATGGTATATTCAAAGCCAAAATCGAAATATTTTGAACCCAATTTTATGGCCTTAACCAAATATATTTTAATGTTATTATATGCCTTCAATTACAGATAAAATATAGTGTTGTCATCATACAAAATGTATAGCTGGTCATATTGCTTTTGTTGGTATTTTTTATATAAAAATTTATTGCTGGTATTATTATAAGTTTTTTATATTTTCATAATGTCTTGGTTTTGTTTGGCGGTTCACTCTTTGCCCATAGCTGGGACCCTAAGATTTGCTAAACAACCGAGTCAGAGTGGAGCTGAGAACATCAGCAATTAAATGGTGATTCCACCCTCCTCAAAACCTCCCAAACAGAGGCCTTTCTACCGAATGAAGTTTAGTGTCATACCCAGGACTATATTATCGATATACAATGAAAAAGTTTATTTTTAGGGACATTATATATTGCCAAATTGATTTTTAATTTAATAGACGGATTTCATTGTTAAATAAATTTTTATTTTCAATTTTTTTAAAATTTTATTCTTATTTACACTGCAGATTTGTGGATCTATTTTAATTTCTCTAAATTGATTTTAATTTTACAGTCGTATTGTATAGACAAATTGATGTTGATCTTACCAACGTAATACAATCCAAAATTGGATTTCATTTTAATGTTTTCATGCACTGACCATTTTCAGTGTCAGAATAAATTTCGAAAGTGATTTTTTTTTGCTTTATTAATGTATTGCATACGGACAGAAAATGAATTGAATCGCTACGCAAAAATCGAAAGGGGTGTGAGACAAGAAGACGACCTCCCTCCAGAAAAGTGGCTTAAGAGAAGGGTGTCTCTCCCCCCACCTAGATTTATTTAATTTTCACAGCTTGGCTTTCTTAAAGAATGACGAAAAAGAAACAGGAAAAGAAATGGCGTTTTTTTTTTTTTTCTTGACCATGAAGGAGACTGAAATAAGGAAAGAGAAGGAAGAAATATTTATTAAACGTTTGTACCCTGGGGTCCCTGAACAATTTTAACCCTTATTCCTGAGCTCCTGCGATAAAATTCACAAATAATTGGTATGTAATGTTTCACGCTAAATATAAAATAGTTACAAGTGTTTACTCACAGATGTCATTAAGGGCATTGTCATTTTTCTCTACCACCGTTCAACCGGCGGGTGGGCATTAAGTCATTTTTTCTCTACCACCGGTAAATCGGTGGTCAGGGCTCAAAGGCTTAAGAAAGAAGGACGAAAAGGAATAAAAGAAGGAAAATAAGAAGGAAAAGAAATGTCTTTTTTTCTTGACCACGGAAGAGACGAAAATAAGAAAAGAGAAGTAAGAAATATTGATTAACCCTTTGAGCTCTGCGCTTCTGAACAATACATTTTTCTTTACCACTGTTCAAACGGTGGCTGGGGATTATGCCACTTTTCTCTACCACCGGTAAAGCGGTGGTTAGGGCTCAAAGGGTTAAATTAAATTAACGAGTGTGAGAAAAGAAAAGAAGCAGGAAAAGAAACGTCGTCTTTCTTTCTTGATTACAGAAGAGACAGAAATAAGCAAAGAAGTAAGATAATGTTTGATGGTAGAAATAAATATAGTTACTGTAGTGAACGAGATAATCAAGTACCCCGGAAAAAGTTCGTGTTTTGTGTGCGATCTGCCGGGGAGGGATTGCCAAAAAAGTAGTCAGCAAAACTCTTATAGCGACTTACCTTTCTTTCGTCAACCCAAGCGACAGCGAAAGATTGTATTTCTGTGACGGAAAAAAGAAACAAGTCCGTCGCAGGAGTCGCTATAAGAGGATATTAATTATGCAAATTACGGAGCATCCTATCTCAGCTGTCGACGAATGGAAAAATAGGTTCTGCCGATAAAAGCAGTTGGTGTTGTCGACTCTGGGAAGAAAAATTCACAGTTTTGGCTACGGCGTTTCGTGAGTTATTTTTCCTGACGCGTTAATTTTTTTTTTTTGTTGTTAAGCCACAAATTTTCTTTGAGAACGCTTACTCTTCAGTTACAAAAAATCTCAGCATTATACTTAGCAGGGAGTGAGTATGATTTCATGCCTTCACTTTATCGCCAGAATTATTTCTTTGTATCCCAGTCTACCCAAATAAGACGACAAATAGCAAAACACGAAAGTTTTTACCCACCGTTCAACCGGTGGCTGGGCATTAAGTCATTGGTGATGGCTCAAAGGTTTAAGAGAAATAGTGCCTGCAAGGATTTATTATTGTTGAGCGTCATCCCAACAATATAAGATGACACACAGATGACACTGTGTTGGTGGCTGACACGCCAAGAAAACTATGGGACTTCCTGGCTAGGATGGTAGAAGAAAGCGGGGAAAAAGTGACTAACCCCAATAGAATGAAAATAGTACGTATGATCACCAGCAAGAGTTACAAATTACAGCCTCAATCAAGTACAGTCGTTTAAACATCGGAGAAATGTTTTAAAAGGGAAGAAAAATGAAGAAAGCAAAGAAAGGAACAGAAAGAAAAAAAAACAACAACAGTAAGACAAGAATAAAAATTCAAGCCAAACAGTTGAAAGGACAAAAAGAAACGCAGGAAGGTCAAATGAAAGATAGAAAAAAACTAAGAAAAATCAATGAAAAAATTAACACAAAAAAATAACTCTATCCTTCGTCGATACTTTGAATATTGCTGCCACATGTGGTTTTTGTCATTCTGCTATATATCCTTGATAAAATACATAGAAAAATCTGCGATATTATTGTTCTTGATCTAGCATCTCGGCTTCCGTCACTTTCCCACCAGCATTATGTAGCATCACTATGGCTTTTCTATATAAACTTTCATCGTAATTGCTCTGATTAACTCGCCTCTATGGTATCTTTTTATAAATTCAAGCTTATTGGACGCAAGACTTCATCACTTTACAGTCGAAATGGTTACATGCCACCGTAAGTTCTATGCTAATAGTATCTCTTCTCGCACATCTTGTGGATCTCCTTTCCGGATTCTTGCTTCCCAGTCAAGTTCGATATTCAAAAATTATATGAAATATCTGTTTTCTTCTGCCTTCGTAATGTCGGTTCTTTTTTCTTTTTTTATAGTTTTCTTCGGTTTTTAATTTTAGCGGTTTTTTTTATTATATATCTCCGTTCTTCTTTGTTCTTATATATTCCGTTTTCTTTTCTTTTTCATTCCTTTCTTTGTTTATCTATCTTGCTTTGGACCATTCTTCATTTATTTCCTTTTTTTTATACTTCTTCGTTCTCTTTTCCCGGTTGTCGTCGTTCTGTCGTCTGTTGTTTTTTCTTTATCTTTTGTTTTTTGTTTAATTTTTTTTTTTTTTCTTTCTTTTCCTTTTATTTTATTTATATCTTATTTTTGTTATTTTTTTATTTTCATTCGTTTCTTTTCATTCTTTTTAGTCCATTTTCTATTTTTTTCATTCCCCATCATTTATTTCTTTTCAGGTTTTTTTTTCATTTTTTTTTTTTTTTTCTTTTATTCTTCTTTTTTCCTCTTTTCACACTTTTTTTTTTTTTTTTAAAAAAGTTTTAATCTTCCTCCATATTCCCATTTTTTCTCAAAAAGGTTAAATTTTTCATAAATTTTTTCTTCTTTTTCCACATTCAAAAAAAACTTTTTTCGGTATTTTAATTTATTTTTTTCATTTTTTTCATTTCAATTTTCTTTTTAACTTCTTCAAAAATTTCGTTCTTTTCTCCTTTCTTTCCATTTTTTTCTTTTATTTTTCTCTTTTTCATTTTTTATTCTTTCAAACTCCAGTTTCTTCACACTCTCTTTCTTGCTTTCTCTCTTTTCTTTCTTTCTTTCTCTTTTTTCTTTCTCTTTCCTCTTTCTCTTCTTTTTTTTTTCTCTTTCTTTCTATTTCTCTTTTCTCTCTTTCTTCTCTTTTTCTCTCTCTTTTTTCTTTTCTCTCTTTCTCTCTTTCTTTTCACTGAAAATTTTCTTTCTCTCTCTCTCTTTTCTCTTCCTCTCTTTTCTCTTCTTTTCTTTCTCTCTCTTTCATTCTTTTCTCTCTTTCTTTTTCTTATTCTTCTTTCATCTTTTTTTTTTTCTTTCACTTTCATCTTTCTCTCTCTTATTTTCACTTTTCAATTCAAAATTTTCTCTCATATTTTCAAAGGAGGAAAATTTTTCTTTCACTCTCTCTTTCACAATTGATTTTTTTCATTCATTTAATACACTAAATTTTTTTTTTTGATAAATATAAAAGAGATTTTTGTCTGTAAAAAAGAAGAGAAAATTCTTCGCGTTCACTGATTCGATTTGGTGTTAATTCTTTATGCACTATTCTGGTCGGAATTTACAGCAGGTGTCTTTTGTTGCTGTTATAGCACCCCAAGCCATTCCTCGCCCATGTCTCGCTGCAGATGTACTATTTTCCTTGACCTCTTCCAAAAACTGATTGCCGTTACATTAAATTAACGCAAAACAGTTATTTCAGTGGTTTCAACCGTTTTCACACTTGGTCTTCATTCGATTTTGTGGAAATTACAAATTTTTCTGTCAGTTTTCTCAAAGAAAATTAGTTTGTCTTTCATGTCATATAGTTCTGTCTTATTCACAAGTCTTGTACAAATACTTACATTACTTACACTTTGAATTTAAGTAGCAGACTGGCGTCGAGGACTCATTGATTTTGAGTTGATTTCGCTAGACGTAACCGTAAGTTCTAGGCTAACAGTTTGTTTGTTTTTTCACACACTTTTCGTATCTGGACCTCACTTCCACCTCGATGCTCTCAAGCCAATTTTAATCTGTAAAAGTTTAAATGCAATGTCAATCGCTATCTACCGTCCTCCCGATTACACGTCTTTTGTTCTCGCTCCTTAACAATGTTTCTGTTTCTTATCCACACACCGGTGGTATTAATGTGTTCTTGCATGTGGTGAAATCGATTAATATATATATATATATATATATATATATATATATATATAAAAATAAAAACAGAACACTTTAAAGTTCCATGTAATAAATTTTTTCACCACAGGTTTGGAAGTAAAGTCTGATGATCCGCAGTCCTTTAAAAGGGATGTGGTGAAAGAATTTATTACATGGAACCTTAAAATGGTTAGGTTTACCCATACGGATTACCTAGTTTTCTTATACTATATATATATATATATATATATATATAATTATATATAAAAATAAAATAAATATATTATAGGCCATGATAGATTTAAAATAAAAAAAAAAACACAAAGTCGATTATTTAAATCATGGCCTATAATATAAAATTTCAGATGCTTTTTAATGCCATAATACGTTTCTGTACTGTTTCAAAAATATTTATATATATATTTATATATATATATATATATTTTTATATATTATATTTTTGCTTTTAGTGATTGTTCCTATTTCAAACGCTTCAACACCCAGTAAGCCCTTGTATCTCAGTGGCTTTACTTCCTCGCTTCGGTTCAACTTGATATCGCTTAAGAGTCGAGTTTTAAACTATTCTTTTAACTATCGGCCAACGCATCTCTATACTGAGTGCGGTAGACGCATTTTTAATTTTATCGTAAAATAAAGTTTTAGATTTGAAAGTAAACCTCTTTGCTTTCACCATAGGCCATTAATCTCTACTCAACTATGCTTCCTTGGCCAGCTCTTTGCTTAAATTTTACCAGGAAGTCATAATAGTCTCTTTCAAGTCCAACTCACTTGCGCTTAAGAAGCATAAATCATCGCTCTGCAGTATGAGCCATATCACAAAATCAATAGTCTTAATATTAGGACTTGATAAAAGACAACTTATAAAAATATCAACAGAAATTTGTCTTAGACCAGTTCTGTGTCAATTTGGCTGTCTTTGTGGGAGCTTCTTCATGGGTGAAGACATAGCGGTTTCAGGCAGGGCCAACAACCAGGGTAACATATCTCTCCCCAATATCTACTGTTTATCTCTTCTATTCATTTCCATTATTTACATAATTCGGACGATTGTCTTCATCTTTGTCTCCATATTTATTACAACGTTTCGGCCGTTGTACGCTCCGGACTTCTTCAGGTGGTTGGAATGTCGAACTGAATCCTTTATTTCGCTCACTGTGGTAGACTGTTCTAGTTCCACGTGCCATGTTTTAATGGATGTCAGTTATCAGTTATCTCCTGTTAATTTCCATTCTGAAAGTTCTCCACTGCCTTAACCAGGTATTGAACTCTTTGGGTCCTGTCACTGGATCTAACCAACGCCTTTATCCACTGTGCCATGTATCCTTGAGGACACGTGTGTATGGATTTCTGGGTATAATAATTTCCGGGGTTGTAATAAATATGGCGACAAAGATGAGGACAATAGTCCGAATAATGTAAATAGTGTACATTATGTACACTATTTACATTATTTACTGTCTCATCTCAGAAATATAGACAGATACTGAAAGGCCGAAACGTTGTAATAAACATGGCGACAAATGTGAAGACAATAGTCCGAATGATGTAAATAATGTACATAATACCTCATCTGAGAAATATAGACAGATATTCAATTCCAATCTATCTTCTATAAATACTAGGGGCGATTTTGAACAATACATGATACCAGATTGTATCTCTTCCTTGAAATACTTTCGGGAATATTTTCTGATGAAGTGGTGTAAATTTATCTTTTTGAGAGTTGACCCCACGATAGCCTCCCCAGTGAAAACTTCTCGTCCAACCAAACGAAAACTCTGCCTACTGCACGCTACATCTCTTCCAACATGTTTTACCTTCTGCCAAAAGTTTGGATGCATTTCAGAGCAGCTGTCGTCGTTGATCTTGTACAGCTTTAGTCCTATTTTGTGATCCTTCTTAGTGATATATACAAAATTTTAAGAATTTTTACGATGGTTTTCTGGGTTGCTGCCCTCACCTGCTTTCAGTAATACATTTTGGAATATTTCATATAGGAGGTTGATTTTCTTTTCGTCAGGATCTTGCTAAGGTCTTCGCTAATTGCTTTGTAACCAGTGATTGTTGATAAAATATAAAAACGAATATGCAATGCATCCGGGCTTCAGGTAATTGCTACTCGTTTTTAACGTAGCCTCCCCGTGTCTTTTCTATAAATATTTTTGCCACCTTCCTCACGTTTCGAAATGAATTTCTCATCACCCTACGGCGTCAGGGATTCTTCTGGTATGATTGTTTGATTGATTTGTTAGTCCAACGGCATATCAACTCCTTATGGGTCATTGAATGCTGAAATTTAATTTCGTTGGGATCCTTGAACCAATAAAAATATTATATATGTTATCCTGCGTTAGCAATTGAATTCATGGAAGGTGATTGGCAGTTTATGTGCATATATGTTTTGTCTGGACATGATTACTAGAGGCGACAATATAAGTAATTTTTTGAAGTTATATTTCGGAATACAGTTTGATTGATTGTTCCATATTATATGGAAAAATATTAAGTGGATTTGAGTGAAGTTGATACAACGTGTAAACACGTCTTTTATTGTACAGGGTGTTGCAGCAAAATCCAACATTTGACAAAAAGAAAGCGAAATCTCTATCTATAAAAGGCAGGATTTGTGTGTGTGTGTAACGAATGCACGGCCGCAATTTTCGACGGATTTGCACCAATATTTACATGCACATGCTCAAAGTTAACAAAAAGGCCAAGACCGACGTTGCATTTCCCAACTCCCATCGATAGTGGAGATAATTGATTTTTTAATGCTTCTACGGCAGTTTTCATGTAGTTTGCGGCCATTTCTACTGGGCAGAGTGAGAGTCTAAGGCTGGCTGCCACGAATAGGCAGGAAGATTCTATTGGCCGGCGTGAGAGCCAACAGCTGACTAACACGAATGTTAACTAGCATGCAAAAAAAAATCGATAGCTGCATTCGTCACAAGTGGGAAAAATTTAAATCTGCATGGCACTTTACTCCAATTGGCTCATTCGCTTGCTTAAACTCAACGTTGATTCTGATTCCGCAGAACTGGGTTGGGTGTGAAAAAGTATTTGTTGTTAACATTCTTTTTTCATTCGGTTTTTCCAGTTACGAGTCCTTTTTTAAAGCTGATTGTTTTGTGTTCATTTTGTTTAGTTCTTTTTTCGTAACAGATTTAATGTTTAGTATAGAGCTTAGAAAAAATTCGCAGTGTGAGATAGGCAAGAAATAAGGCATGTAGCAACATCAGCACGGCAAAGGGCACTCGTTTAAAGGCAGGAAGTCAAGTGATAGCGATTGCTGTATGAGTCGTACGATTGAATCAAGCACGGGCAACCCCAGGCCATGCGGCTAGTAGACAATAAAAACAAAAGTTGTATATGCAAAGACCCGAAAGTTTATTTAGCAACGGTTAGAGATACATACTACATTATTTTTCAATATAACCGCCGACGGCAGCGACGACCATCTCAAGGCGGGCAAGAAATGAGTCAAACGCTTTGGCGACAATGTCCTTGTCCATAGCGGCGAACGCCTCCCCGATGGTAGCCTTTAGAGTGTCGACCGTGTTGTGGGCATGCTTGCTGATCTTTGCCTCGATTACGCCCCAGAAGAAAGAGTCAAGGGAGTTAAAATGGGGTGAGGAGGGCGGCCACAAGTCCAGCAAGCAGTGGTGAGCAACATTGTTGATCAGCCACGCTTGGGTCCCACAATGGCTTTGTGTGCAACAAATGGAAGGTGTGTTATAAATTTTTCCGGCGGCGGTCTCGTCCATCCAGGGCTTCACCACGATCCTCAATACCTCTTGGTAGATCTCAGCGGTGACTCTCAGGCCCTTTTGAAAGAAGAACGGAGGCATGACGTCCCCCTCGCTGGAGATGACGCCCAGGACCAAGACGGAGGAATTAAAATAAAAAAATAATTCACGACGGGAACCTCCTCGATGTATTTGCAGATCCACCTGTCGTTCTGTCAGTTGCTCCTCTGGTCCTTGATGAAATTCTTTTCATCAGAGAAGAACGTCAGCATCCCGGCGGACCCGTGCTTGAGCTCGTTCAGCAAAGCCGCCGCCTTGACCTTCCTTGACTCCTTGGAAACATTCGTGATGATCATGCGGTGAGACTTAGGAGGAGTAACCAATGTCCTTCTTGATCGTTCGGCAGATCGTCGATTTGTGACAGCTCATGTCAGCGGCGATCTTGGCGTAGCTCTGGCTTACATCATTTTCGAATGTCTCCTTGGCGGTGACGAACTCGTCGGTCCTAAAGGCCGAAGAACGAATGTTGTGGACCTTTGTTTGGCAGTAAACTTGCCCTTGTTCTCACACGATTTCCACTTCCAAATGTCCATGATCATGGTCCATTTGAACCCAAACCAGGCCAAAAAGAAGCTACTACCGCTGTTCTGCACTCATATTCCATCCTGGAAAATGGTAGAGAGAAAAACATTAGTTACTTGTCAAACTGTCGGGTATCTGCATGTACAACTTTTGTTTTATTGCCTATTTCGTGTTCTTTTTGTCAAGTGTCGTATTTTGCTCCAACAACCTGTATATAGTTCTTGGCATAGCGTACAGATTAGAGGTGTTTTTTTTTTTTTTTAGAGTATGAGTTTCTTATCGTAGTGTGTCCGATAACAAGTTTAGACATTACTGTTTCAACTTTCCCTGATTTTAGTTTTTGAATCCATTCTACTTTGATAGGTTTGATGTTGTATAATTTCGGTCCATCGTTTCTACAAATCTCCTTTAATAAACGTGTTAATTTTTTTTTTCTAAGTTCCGTATCTCCTTCTACGAATTTATGTTTCTTATTAGAATTGGATTCGGTGAGGTTGTTTGCTTCTATTGAATTTCCATAAACATTACTCTGTTAAATCACGTGACCGTTCATCGTACCATCTATTTTCAATGTGATAATTTGATCATGTTTTGTTAGAGAAGCCATATTTAATTAAACTCTAAACGATAAAACAAAAATGACAGATTTTACTATTTTTGAAAGTACTCGGCTTATTCCCTTTCATTTATTTGATACAGTTCTTTGTTTGTGAATCTGTAACGCTATTCGACAAAGTCCAGTTATTCGAAGCAATCTTCAATCATTGATTTGAAAAAGTGATTTTATACTTTAGGTTAATATTTTGGTTTCGTAGCTATCTGGAGTATTGGGTGAAATGTCATATGACGTAGTCTATTCTATATTCATTTTCCTCATGTCCTATATTTGGTTTCATAAAAGCTGTAGTGTTTTAATGAAATTATTTGAAATATAAATACATTTATTTATTCTTTATTTGGTTTTAAATTCTTTGTTCAAAATTATATCGTAGTCAAATATTTGTTCATGGAAAATATTTGGTTTCGTAGGTATCTGCAGTTTTGGGTGAATTGAAATATAGCATAGTCTGTTCCATGTTCAATTTCCTTATCTCGTATATTTGGTTTCTTATCTATCTGCCGTGTTTTGTGAAATGACATGGGCTGTTCTATATTCAATCTCCTTATCTCCTATTAAGTTTGTTATAAGGTTGAAGCAGTATTCGGTCTTTATTAATTTCACATCCTGAATTGTTATGATGGATTCTGGGTTACTGACATCACTGCTTTTATTCCAATTCCAGATCTTCGTTTCTGTTTTTCGAAAACTTCAGTACAACACCTTGGAATATTTTAGAGCGGATGTTGATTTTCTTTTTGTCATGATATTGCTAAGGTCTCCGCAAACTGATTTACATCCAGTGATTTTTGATAAAACATGAAGTCGAATCTCCAACGCATCTGGACTTCAGTCAATTTCTTTCCATCGGAACGTAGCCTCCCCGTATCTTTTCTATAAATATTTATGCTAGTTTTCTTCTTTGGTAACTAGAGTCTATGAATTTAGCATATCGGCGGCAAGGTATCATCATTTTATAGTTTAACTGGTTAGCTGTTACCGTAAGTTCTACGCTAACTGTTCCTTCTCTTGTACTTCTTGCATGTCGAACTCTTCGGCTTTCCATTTATGTTTGGTCTTCAAAATGTTAATGTAATGCCACTGGTTCTATTCTGTCTTCGTCTGTTATTTTATTGCTTTCTATCTTTAATAAACTATTCTTATTCTCATATTCTCTAACACTCTGTAACCGCTTGCGTCTTAGCGGCTTTTTGCCTTTCTTAAATGTTTAAAAGGAAAAAAAAATCATAAGGCCTGTCGTGCTGTTTTTTTCCTATAATTTATCGCCTCTTTATCATGGCTGATTAAAATGCGATTACTCTCCTTGGCACATGTAGGTCTTCGCAGTTTTCTTCATAGTTATGAGCGAACACGTTCTGTACAATTGAAATCTAATTATGCAGGATGAAGCGTGCAAGTCGCTAGCAGTCTTAATTATCGACACTTGTACAGATAAAGCATCTGTAATGATAAGATATTGCTTGCTCACTTGAAATTAATAGTCATCACGAAAATGATAAGATTTGAGAAGTGGAAGAGATAAGAGGAAAGAGGTGATGACTTAGGCAGTTGAAGAAAGAAAGAAAGATGGGAAGCGGAAGCATGAAATGTAGAAAGAAAGAAAGATGGGAAGCCGAAGAATGAAATGTAGGAAGAAAGAAAGATAGGAAGCCGAACCATGAAAGAAAGAAAGAAAAAAAAAGAAAAAAAAGCCAAAGAAAGAAAAAAAGTTTCAATATATTATAAAATATAGAAGGATGGAATGTAAAAAGAAAGAAAGAAAGATGGGAAGCCGAAAAATGAAAAGTAGAAAGAAAGAAAGAAAAAAGATGGGAATCCGAAGCATGAAAGAAAGAAAGAAAAAATATGGAAAGTCGAAAGATGGAATGCTGAAAGAAAGAAAATAATAATGAAAGGCATTGAGAATGAAAGATAGGAAATGAAGATAAAAAGCCGAAAATGGAACGTAGAAAGAAATAAAGAAAACATATGTGCATAGTAAATGTGAAAGGATATAATAAAATGACGAGAGAAGGGAAAGGTCAAGATTAATATGGAAAAAATAGGAGAAGAATAGTAAAATTGGCAAAAAAGAATAAATGTTGCAAAAAAGGAAGAAGTATTAAAATAATTATGAGCAGCGAAAAAAGATTTAAATGATAAGGACAGCAAAGAACTAGAGCAAAAGAAGAAAGAATAGAAGGATGAGAAAAAGAAAAAAGACGCTATTAAAAAAGAAGCAAAGAAGGAGAAGATAAAAAAATAATGAGAAAAATAAAACTCAGGAATAAATGAAAACGAGAGAAGAGAAAAGAGTAGAATGAAGAAATAAAGAAGAGGAGAAGGAAAAAGGATGTGTAGAAAACAAAGGTAAAGATTGAAGAAGGATGGAAAGAACGGAGACAAAAAGAGGTGGGAGAGGAAAGATGGCGGAAAAAGAACAGCGGAAAATATATTATGGCTCCAGGCATAAAATCGAGAATTAGGGGAATCATTAGAAAATTAACTTCAGACCAAACAAAAGAAAAGTAATATATTAGGTTGTGAAAGAAATTGGAAAAAAGAAAACACACACGCACACTACATTATATATATATATATATATATATATATATATATGTCTATGTATAATAACGATGTTAAGTCTTACGTCGAATTAAACCAGGAAACAGTAGTATTAAAAATTGCTCATTACACATATAAAAAGATTTAAAAAAATAACATGTAGAGCTTTTAAGTATAGAAAATTAAGAAATCAGCCGATTCCGCTACCTTGGTTTCAACCTTTCAGTCTCTTCAGACGATTTTGGTCAATTGATTTCCAAACGCCATATTTTAAAAAAAATAAAAATTTATGAACGTTATATTTTTAAAAACAATTGTTATGGTCCGGTTCCTTGTACCACGGTGATAGTCCAAGGTAGAACCAATAAAGAAGAACTCGAACACGGATATGGAATAACTCAGATATATTACAAACAGGAATATATACAGAGATGTAGAAAGTGTTAGTACGAACAATCAGGTTTAGTAGTAATTGTCTGAACACGACTCTGTTTCGGACTACCTCTGACTCGACTGACTGACTCGCTCGCTCTGACTGACTGACAGACTCCTGGCGGACTTCACTCCAGATTTCAGACTGAACACCAGACTTCAGACGGAACAGTATTTAGTCACCACCGCCATGTGGCACAAGGCCGGTTTAACATGGGATCTCCGAGACCGTGGGCTCCGCCAAAAATATACCCTTTGTAACCATATAAACGGATTCAGGGTCGAAAGAGACTCCCCGAAAGAGACTCCGCCCTTCGGCGTAGCATCGTTCCTCCCCGCCCGAAGGCAGAGAGTTCAACCGATCAGCCGGTCAGCTGGTCGCCCGACTTCAGGCTGAACAGTATTTAGTCACCCCAGCACGAAGGCATCATGTGGCACAAGGCCAGTTTAACGTGGGATCTCCGAGCCCGTGGGTCGGCCAAAAATATGCCCTTTGAACCCGTATAAATGGGTTCAGGGTCGGTTTGCCTCCCCAAAAGAGACACCGCCCTTCGGCGTAGCCTCGTTCGGGTTCCTCTCCGCCCGCAGGCGGAGAGTTCAACCGATCAGCCGGTTGTCCGACTTCGGACTGTACTCCCTGTTTTCTCTTTAGGCGCAGTATTTATTACGTATGGAATAGTCCATTATGTTATTATGGGTAAGGTCCTATAACAACAATGAATAAATCCAAAAATAAATATGTGTGGTAGAAGCTGAAGAGGAGGAGGAGGGAAAATCAAGTGTATTAGAAATATATCTGTCAGGGATTAAATGAAATATATACGTTCTTTTTTAAACCGGAAGTTCTGCAGGAGATTCTTAAGTCGTCTGGAGACCGCGGTTGAAGCCAATGACGATTTTATTGAATAAGTTTACTTTTTGTCATTTAAAGATATTTCTGTGTAATTTTGATAAATATATTTGTTTAAATGAAATGATAGGTTTATTTTCATTTTGCTTAATTTTGACGACAGTTTATCCATCGCACTCTGTATATTTTATAAAAAAAATGAAATATTTTTATTTTTTGGAATGATATATTCTAGAAACATGTTTACACGACTGACAGCACGTCGTTCTGGATAATAACCGGAACTATCGAAATATATATATATATATATATATATATAAAGTCATCCACAGACAGACTGTTTCGCTGTTTCACAGCTCTTCAGTGTGGCTAGACATCCGGTTGCCTCTAGCTAGGATCAAAACCCGAATGAATTGGTGTCAATCGGAGATTCTACCACTAAGCCGTCTGCAGGGATGAAGGTGAATTTTAGCGTATTTATTTTTAGATAAACACACAGTGGCCGACAGTGACTCAATTCGTTTTTGCCGAAGAGTCTCGCTATATCAGCCATAAGAGCCACTGTTTACAAACCCACACCTCTTCCCCAGAGAACTCAACTGAAATTAATTTTTCAATATATATATATATATATATATATATATATATATGCTTGAAGAATATAATATAATATATGCCTATATACAAATAAAGTACAAAAATCTAAATTTAAAACTAAAGTTTATCCGCAATTTTTATCCGGATATAGAACTACTGTTTCGAAATAGAAAGAAAAGAATTTAACTGACATTGTCTACTAAATTTAATATGAATTCATTTTGTTTAAATATAAACGAATCCTTTTTGCCTAAATAAATATCTTATTCTGGAATATATAGAGAGACGAAATGGATTCATAACTTTGCCTTAGGTATCTGTTCAGAAATGAATGTAACTGTAATTTGAACACTGATCTCCAAATTCTCACACCGATATCCATTAGAATATATATATATATATATATATATATATATATATATATATATATAATATTTTATAAAGGTAAAAAAAAAAAATTACCTCAACATAGACTATTTCAAGCCGTTCTATCATGATAGCCGCGCATAAACGGCTTGAAATAGACTATCTCTATGTAGAGATAATTTTGATTATTGCAGTAAAAAATACATATGCTCTGTTAAAATAAAAAAACATCGAGCTCTCTGTGGATCAATTTTAATAAATAACCCTGATTATATTCCAACTGATCGATTACCTGTATACATATATATATATATATATATATATATATATATATATATATATATTTTGGTTGGATAGATGTGAGTTTGTGACCCTGGGTTTCAAATTTTTTATTTATCGTCAGACAAACTGATTAATGTTTTAAAAATTTGGGTTTATGTAGATTGCGTGTATTGGTGTTATTGTGGAAGTGTTATTCGTTTTGTCATTCATCGTACTAACGCAAACATCGATATATGCAGACACATATACATACTTGGTCGTCCGTCGGGACTCATACATATATAAACATATGTGGGCAGTTTCGGCTAATGACACATGTATGTATACGGGTGGTTTATGTCTATACATACGCATTTGTATGTTGAAATTTTTGATTGGAAGTGTGGCGTAAATGTCTCGTTAATGTCTCGTGATTGTATACATGTCATATTATTTATATTTATAAATAAAATTTTTTAAAATGTATAATATATATATATATAAATGAAATTAACAATTTTAAAAAATGATAGAATTCTGAATTATTCCTTTATTTTTTGTAATTTTTGAAAAAAAATGGTTTTTTGTTAATTTAATTGAAATATTTGTTTGTTTTTAATGACTGTGTAATATTTAATAATAAGTTTTAATCAATCCTTTAGTTTTCCTAATTTATATATTATGATTTAATTCTTCAATGTGCTGAATAAAACTCAATATGTAGTTCAATTTTATATATATTCGTATATATATATATATATATATATAAATATTTGAAATATTTAAATATTAACAAAATATTGCAAAATAATGATTTTTTGGATAGACATTAGATCTCAGTGACAATTCAAAATAAAGTTCAATAAAACCTTAATGCAAGATGAATCAGAGGGAAATTAAATTTCCCCGTATTGATTATGACATTTTTCAAACATTCGTTTTATGGAACTAGAAATAGTCTAATAATTATTTTCTTTTTTTTAAAATAAAAGTTCTTTTTTTTATAAATAATTTAAATAAAAAATTTATTATATATTTGTATAAACGTTGTTTAAAAAAAAAAATACAAAAATGATATATAGTTTATACTTTTTTATTTCATATTTTATAGCATGAAATAAGGGGTCATATATTTTTAAGGGAATATTTGTTTGAAGAAAAAAAAAGAACAATATATATTATATATATGAAGATGTTGTAGGAACAGACGAAACTGGTCGTTTTAATAACAACTAATAAAATAGAAATTTATATATTTAAGGATCAATTCATTCATAACGGATCTGAGGTTTTAATCTATTAATATTTGAATTGTTTCCAGATATGGATGTCTTAACATTTAAAATCATTTTTATACAGTTCATTTTAGTTTTGTTAATAATTATTATATATATATATATATATATATATATATATATTTTAAGATATAAAATAATCAACAATAAAAAAATCCAGGATTACGTTTTCTAACTTTAAAGTATACATTTTTTCTCTTGTTAAAACAATTATAACCTTTTCCTTATATATATATATATAGAGAGAGAGAGAAATTGACAAAATCCGACAATTGTTTTTAAGACATTTTTTATGTTTATACGTTCTTTTTAGAGATACAAATATTTAAGTTAATGCGCTGTTTATAATAAACATTATTGACAACATTTACCGGCCTGAATGTCCAAGAATTTTCATAGAATATATGTGTCCACCTACAGGAATCGAACCTGTATCCTATACAGAACCGTCATATAGTATTACGTGCTTTTACCAATTTAGCTACAGAGTAGCGTTTCGATTGGCAATGTCGATTTTACTGTTTTTAAACTACAATTCTCCATGATTTTATCTAATACATTCATATCTGCTCGATGCGTATCCAAATGTAAACAAATAACGTCACACATTATGAAAGTCCGACAATTATTTTAAGACATTTTTGTATCTATAAAAAGAACCTATAAACATAAAAAAAAATGTCTTAGAATAATAACATTCACACCCAGTAAGCATTCCATCTGTTTACAGATGCAAGCCCCAAGGGATGTGATGTATAAGGACTCTAGAACCTTGAGGTGATATGAGAATCGGAACCTCGATAAAATAGAGGAACTGTCCCCTCTAAAATCAAAGACACAATTCCTACTATGTTCTGCAATAGAAGAGTCAGAAGTATTAATTAGTTGACTTTTCCTGGCATCCTGATTCAAAATCCTAGCGGTGGTAATTGTTGCTTAATTCTCAGATCCAAACTTTGAGACGTCCTCCCTCTGTAGTCGTGTCCACAACTACACTTATATTTATAAATCACTGGATTAAAACGATGGTGAGGGAGGACATCCTTACGAATGAAAGAGAAAATAGGACGGGTAACAAATATTACCCGAACGTTAGCCAAAATCGCACGCGAAATTCGTCTAGATAAAGATCACCCTCAGAACCATTAAAAGGAAGACGCAAATAAACTGGACATTTTTTAACAAAATGAGTCTTGACCCTATGAAATTTATTGATGACATCATGGAGAACAGAATCCAAAACATCCAAAGGATATCCATTTTTATAAAGTGTCATCTTAGAAAGCTATCAGACAGAGAAATCCAACAGAAAAAAATCATAAGCGCCTCATAAATTAGGGTCTTAATCAAATATACCTTTCGTTGTTTGGGACAAAAAGAGTCCCAATGTGTATAAAGTCCGAGAAAGTATCCTTCCTAAATACAGAAGTCACAAACTTGTCACTAATCCTATGAACAAGAACATCCAAAAAGAAAAGACAAGAATTGGACTCCTTTTCTACGGTAAACTTAAGAGCTGGGTGGACAGTTTAATTTGGTGAAAAACAAGTCGGCTTCATCCTCATTATTAAAAAGGCAGAAGGTATCATCCACATAACGATGATACATAAAGAGGACAACCAATACAAGAAAATAATGAAGCCTCATGAAACCAAACAAAAATATTTGCTAAAGCTGGACCCAAAGGCGACCCCATCGTTGTGATCGATCTGCCAATATTATAATATTATTTTAAATAAAGTCAACAGATGTGATGGCGAACACCATGAGATCCATTCTCACACCCTCAGGAAAATCCGGAGAAGACAAAGAGGTACGAGACAAATGTTTCCTCAACACATCTCAATAGTCTCAGACATTTCGCATACAGGTAAACAGGGATTTGATATCAAACGAGAATATTTGAAACCCACCATAAGTATAAGAACTACGTATAATTTCAACAATGGAGAAGGAACCTTTAATGCAAAAATTCATTATATTTTATTTAAAACTGGCTAGTAACACTATCAATAGCCAAAAAAAAAAAAAAACAGCGAATATTTTATTATGGGAAGACCCAATCATGGACAGAATGGGCCGAAAAGGAACACCGTCCTGATAGATTTTACGTAACCCATACTAATGGGGAAGAATGGAACCAGTGGGTCTAACTAACTTTGAAATTTCAAACAAAGAGTAAAAATCTTTTGACCCACTTTAAATGTTGCCTTTGAAAATTTAAATATTTCAAATGAAGGCATGTACGATCATTGGTCTTCTGTGTTGACCTTATTTTAAGAATTTAGATGTAAAATCAATTATGTTATACATCTTAGAAATTAATCACAATAGTCCAGTAAAAACATCAACACCTTTATCAGATTTAGTAATAACCAGGTTATAAATATTTTTAAATTTCTTTAATTACCCGGTGGTGCTGTTCTCCCCATTTGAACTCTGATGAAGAAACAGAAGAACCAAAGATAGGAAATGGGCATAACTATTGAGTTTATATATATTCTATTCATATATATATATATATATATATATATATATATATATATGTATGTAATGGATATATATATATATATATATTTATATATATTTATATATAAACATATATATATATATATATATATATATATATATATATATATATATATATATATATATATATATATATATTTTTTTTTATTTATTACATCAAAATACATGTTACAACTCGATATACAATTGCAGTCATGTTTTTAAAACAGTAAAATTTGTATTTTGCTGTCTTTTAAATGTTACGAACGCTGGAATTGTATTCTAGTCGATATCATCATACCTGAATATATATATATATATATATATATATATATATATATATATTCATATATATACATGGAAATGTGTCTTTATTGTATTGTCATTATATATTAAATATATATATATAACGGCATCTTTCTGAAAATACATGTTTTAAAATAATTGTGGAATTTGTCCATTTTCGAGGTTTTTATATTTTGATATATATATATATGGGCATACACAAATTTAGAAATGGAAATATATTTATTTTCACTGCCGTCTTTGTTTTAACTTTAGAAATGAAAAATGTTTTCGTTTTTAAGGCTTTACTGAGAGGCTTGTGCTTCTATGTTTTCCCTTTTTCACTTCACTTGAACAGTTTATTCTTGTTTTTGGCATTTTCCACTTCTGTTATGTTTCTCGTTTTTTTTTTAATATTAAATTGTATTTTAATCGTTTCTTCCCAGTTTGTCTTTCACTCCGCGATTTCTCATCAAAATTTTACTAGACGCCAACGATTCTTCTGATGAGGCGTTGACAGAAAAAATTTCCTTTTAAAATGAAAAAATATCAATTTTATTTTAAAAAAAACTTACAAGTTCTTAATCCATCAGACCTTCATATATATATATATATATATATATATATATATAATATATTTTTATTTAAAAAATATGATTCCAACACGCTACATAAGAGTTCTCATGTTTCAAAACAAGAGCCGAAAACTTCAATATAATTATTTGAATTAAATTGAATTAAAGTAAAATCTGTTCCATCTTCAAGCGAAATTTTTTTTTTGGAATAACTTATTTCTGAAATTTACGTTTTTAAAAATCATATTCATTATTGAAATCAAAATTTCTATGGTAACGGCTAGAGCAATTGTTTAAATAAAAAGGGTGTAAAATGTTAATAATTTGTATCAGTATAAAGTTACATTCATAGATGTCAAGTCAGGGTAAGGTTGGGATGTCTTAAATTTAAAACGGAAGATGATTTCGCCTAGTCTGGTTTACCTGTCTATGGAGATTTTTTTTTTTTTTTTTTTTTTTTCTGAAAGGGTTTTGTGTATATAAAAAACTGCCGTAACATTTGTTTTTGACGACTTTATAAAGGGTTATCTTTTTTTTTTTTAGGGTATTTAAACTATTTATTTTGGGCTTTGGATTTTAAAAATTGTTTTATTTTTTGTTTGTTTTTTAGCTAATTATTCAATGCAAAAATTTGATGTCTGAAAAAAAACCGTTAACTCATGTCTATTGTTTAATAGATTTTTATTATTTAGAAACTTAATAATGTGCAGTTTTTCATATATATATATATATATATATATATATATATATATATATGTATCTATATATATATATGTGTGTGTGTGTAATTTCTGAAAAAATAATTTTCATTAAATATGACAGACAAATTGGTTTGATTAATCTTTTATATAATTTCTCATATATCTTAGATGTTCTTCACTTCAGTAGATAAATTATACAAAATCTCTCCAAATGCGTTTTCCCGGGCGCTTTCGGCTATATATTTAGCCATTTTCAAGGTTGTATTATATTAACTGTTAACCAGAAATAGAATTGTATATACGTATTCATATAATGTTTCATATTCAAAAAGGAAGTCAATACATTGTGCCCATGTTCATAGTTCATCTTTTTTTTTTTTATTAATAAGGCTCTCATTGTTTTTAGCCATTTTTTAAATGTGGACGATGCTATTATATCTGTATTATCAACAAGTATGTTGCGAACAGGGTCCGATAGATCTCCCTGAGTATTTAAATGAGACCTTATTAACATATAGCCAGAAAGATGTACCTTGAGTCTTTTTGTTAAAATATTGTGATGTAAACTATAATTGTTTACGAATTTTGATTGTTTAGGAACACAAATCCTTAAAAGACATTGCAATTCGTAAAACACAATTCCTTAATGCACATTTAAATTCATCTACAGGTAAGTAAAAAAGACTAAAAATAATGGAAGCCTTATTAATAAAAACAAAAAAAAAACAACACTCAATAACATCAACTATGATCATGGACACAATATGTCGACTGTGTTCTGAAAATAAAACTTTCTATTATACTAAATGCATACGTTCAACAATCTATTTCTAGTTAACAGTGAATATATTTCATCCTTGAAAACGGCTAAATGTATAGCCGAAAGCGCTCAGAAAAATATAACATTTGGACAGATTTTGTATAATTTATCTACTGGAAAAATTGTATAAAAAACGTAACCAAAGCAACCTTATCTGTCATATTTAATGAACCTTGCAGGAAAGAAGGATTTCTACTCTTCGTACACTATATATATATATATATATATATATATATATATATATATATATATATAGATATGTGTGTGAAATTATATATGAAATAAAATGACATGCTAACATATCCCATATGTGTGTTTTCATGGAAATTATATGTATTCGTCATATAAAATTTGTCACTTAACTTATGTTATATTCAGTACCCCGACTCCAGAGTTTGGTCGACGAATATTTTTGTAATCTTTCGATCCACTCGTCAGGAGCTATCAACAATTGTCTGCCAATTTTCTCATTTTCCTCATCTTTATATTAAGTTAAAAAAAATGGTGCGCTTTTTATTGGTGTTAGGCTAGGTACCTCCACGAGATCGCTAAAAAAAGAGCATAGCATGATGAAAAAGACGCCAAACTTGACGAAAACAAAATTTTATCGTCTAAATGTTTGTTATTCATTAAGAGGAAAGGTCAAAGTATTTTTGGGGTATTTTTTTTCCATTTTTTAATCGTTCCTAGCATGTCCAAAATTTTCGTTAAAAATCTAGATTTTTTTGAGTCAGCAAGATTGACCATTTTTTTTTCCATTTAAAAAAAAACTGGAAATCTGACTTTGAAATTTTTTTAAATATCAATTATCATTTTTTCAAAACTTATTTTAAGAAAATCAGAAATTATAATGTTTATTTAAAATATTTTGAACCAAACTTAACTTAGCTTTTTGTGCCAAAAAGATGTAATTTGAAAATAAAACAAAGCAGGTCATAAACTTTCGCGTCTCTTGACATGTGATGAATGATATATTTACGAATTCCATGAGGCTAATTTGTTCTACGGAAGGAGAAAAGTGAAATAATTTACATTTACGTGAACAAATTATTTACCCCGTTATTTTTAACGAAAACTTTCAGCAGTCTAATTTTTTTTTTGTACTTAGCTTTCAGCTTTACGTTTATGATGCTTTATGGGAAATATATTCTAAAGAAATTAAAATAAAACTGTTAAGAGTGACATTAAATTTCATATTTCTTAAGGTATCTAATTAATTTATAGGTACCTTTCTTATGAAATTTTATCAGAATTGTACATAAAATACTATAATTTTATGTACATTTATTACATTCTACTGTTATTTTGTATTTGCATTCATTTTATTATTAATTTTGATATTTCATTTATGGAAAAATGTCGTAACTGAGATTAATATAAAAATAAGATCATATAAATTTCATAAGATGATACTGATACTTGTAGGTACCCTTCTCAGTTGAAATTGAAAAATCAAATTAACTTCTCCACACGTGTTTCGCAAAAAAGTAAAGGCCTTAACAGCGGAGAACAATGCTTAACTCAAATAACGCAACTTAATTATATTCTGGTTGGTCTTCCGTATTTTATAATTACAGCTCGATTATAAGCACAAAATTACATTTCTTAATTACTGGGGATCTTCTGATTAGTCAAAATGATACAATTTACAACGCGCTAAAAAAATCTATCTCATAAGGACACTTATGAAAGCCTGATGCGGCTTTTAACTAATTTTATAATATTTTAACAACTTAAATGTAAAATCTATTATAATTAATGAAATAACAAATAATTGTATTAAAAATTCATTTTTCATCGAAAAAAAAATTTTTTTCAGAAAATATTGTCCATATTCATAAAAACAACTAAAAAAGCAAATAAAAGCATTTGAAATTAAATAATATCTTTGTTTTATTGAGTTTTGTATGTTACAATTCAGAGCTGATTTTCAGGTACTGGGTATCCAATTAAAAACAAAAAAAAACATGATTTGCATTCCTCAAAGCCCTGTGCTTTTAATTATTGTAATCACTAAAACCGATGCGATCGAATTTCTAGCGTTTTCATAAAATTAGTTATGGGGGGGTAATAAATATTTTTAAAAAATATTTCTACCATGACTTTCATAAAAAAAAAAAATATTTATAATAATTTCGATCATCTGTGAATAGTTCCTGAAAGTTTCATTAACATCCGATAATTATTTCTATTTTTGCACGATTTTTCAAATTAATGTGTGTCATACCAAAAAAACGTGCTAAAAATTGTCTATGTTATTTACTAGTTCCGCTGATACAAATAGAAAAAAGGTTTTTTTAATCAAAATTTAGAATTTTCTAAAAAGAAGGAAATTTTTTTAAAAATAATTAAAAAAAACTTTGGTCTTTCCTCTAACATAAGCATTTAGACAATAAAATTTTGTTTTCGGCAAGGTTGGCGTCTTTTTCATCAAGCTATGCTCTTTTTTTAGCGATTTCGTGGAGGTACCTATGTTAGGCTGATTTTGTATATGTAAACATATGTATTTGTTTTGGTGTGTACACGTGTGTGTGTATGTTTATGTGTGTGTATATGCGCAAGTGTTTTTGTTTAATTTTTTCAAGAATCATTTTCTTGCCTCCTGATAAACTCTCAAAAGACAAAATGAAATATTCATCCCATTAAATAAGATAGAAATATTAAAAAAAAAAACAGACTGAGGAAGAGGCACATCAAATATCAGCCTGTGCATCGGATAAACAAAAGTGAAGAGAACATTTCTTTTTACTTAAAGTGTTGGCTTTACAAAGACGCCTCTCAGCTGCAGATGCTAATAAGTTCCTAAACAAACAATCATATGCTATCGTTGCCTAAGCTCTCTATGTTTTTATTCCGACAATAGCTGCCGGGTAACGTAGTAAGAACCAAACTAGCAAGCGTCGTACTAGACGGTGAGACTAACTTTATAAAGACTACTCTACAACCATTCTAAAGGGTGTTTCATTAAGACGGATTATATATAAGGCTGTTTCATTAAGACAGGTCAAAATCAGCAGTAAATAAATGTTATTCGTGAAAATTTATTTATTTCTCTATTGGATCATGTTATTTAAGTCATGATAATTATGTATGAAAAATAATACCGCCCAAATGTCGGCCAAAGAAAAAAACAAAAAAATCATCAGACACTTAAACTTAATTCACATTTAAAATCGGTTATTGGAACACCCTTTACTTGCAGGAAAAATCTGATTCATTTAATAATTCCTTAATTTTCTACGGCTTACAGATGCCGTTGTGCAAATTAATGGACGCTCTATCTCAAGCTACCAATTTGTTACTTTTCTGTCTGCCAAAATCTCTAGCAAAACTTTGATTGATTGGTTTATTTTTTACGGCTTATCAACACCTTTGCAGGTTATTCAAAATCAAGAAATATTTTTAGATTGTAAGAAATTATGTTTGCAAATAATAATTCAGGGATTATAAATTATGGGGACGTCTAGGATAGATAACGGCTGACTCTAGACTTGAAGAGGTTAAGATTGCAGTGTTCGGGGAAGAATCTCTTTGGGAATCTGTTTCAAAATGCTGCGGCCTTTCAGAAGAATCTCTTCGAGAATCTCTTTCAACATCCGAGCTGTCTTTGATCCCAAGAGCACGATTTGGACATCCGGTTACTACCCTATCACAGACCTTGGCTTCGACTAACTACAACGAGATTATAATTGCTTGAAATGATCAGAAGTGAAACAAATACATCTGTCTAATAATCGTTACTACATCTGCCTTCACGTTTCATACACTAAAGGGAACAATTATTATGAGTTCAATATTGGAAGCACCGTGGAAAGCAGCTCGGATTTTTTTTAATCGGTAGAGCCGAGTTCCAATTCCAGTCAAATACGTATTAATACCCTTGGAAAAGGTATGAATCCTTTTGTTCTCCCCCCACTCCCAGCTATGAGTAAATAGCAGGGCAGACCGGGTTCTGTAGCCTTGGATGGCAACTGGTCTCCCGCAGGAAGACCCATTAAAATTCAGTCATTTTCGAAAAATACATTTTCGTCTAAACGAAAATCACGCATGGCATATAACGGACTGACTGACTAACCCTTGGGAAAGGCATGAATCTTCTTCTTCTCCCCCCTCCCAGCTATCGGTAAATAGCAGGGTTCTATAACTTTAGATAGTAACTGGTCTACCACAGAAAATCTAAATTAAAAATTTACTGCGGGAAAAAATCTTTCTTTTTCTGTCAAAGATCGAAAAGATACATGATATAAAAAAAATCTATCACGCAAGGCACATAACTGACTAATAACTGAGTTCAACATTATCTTAAATGAATAAAACCGTTATTTTTGTGCTTATATTCATCGAATATAAGACTTAAGAGCCACTCAGGGTAGAGGGTTATTGAATAGATCTGTTTTATGGACGTAAGAATTGTAGTTTATGGGAACGTCTAGGATAGTTAACGCTTGAGTTGAAGAGGTTAAGATTGCATCTCTTCGATAATCTGTTTCAAAATGCTGCAGCCTTTCGAAAGAAGCTTTTGAATATAACGTCCTTTTTACTAATGAAATACTAAGTAAATAAAGATGGCTCATCTCTGCGTACAGGGGATGTAGTGTCTTAGCTGTAAAGGTCTGAACTAGTGGAACTAGGGGATGTAATTGCTTTTGAACTCTGTCGAGTCTGGAAAGAAGGATTGGGCATCTCCAGCCCAAATGTGGCAGTAATATCCCAGGCAAGCCCTGATCTGAAAAATAAAGACAGAGCATTTTATGCTCTATGATTGATTCATTTTTTATGGCTTATCAACCCTTTGCAGGTTATTTAAAGCCAGAAGATATTTTTATATTGTAAGACGTTTTATTTATTATTATTTTGAATAATATATAAATAATAATTATTTAGTGATTAAAAATACTTTTAAAATATCTAAGCAAAATAGAAAGAAGAGGTGGCGTCACACCTTTCTCAAGTACATCTGCACGGAAGTCGATATAATGAAACTAACGAGAATTGGAACTCGGCTCTCCGATTAACAATTCCGCACCATTATCAATTACACCACCTGCATATCCAAACTTACATCACCTGGTATTCGCAAAAGGTCACCCATTTCCTCGCTGACGTTGCTTAACTTCGTACGGGAATCTGTGTTTCAGGTCATAGTTGAAAAAGCACATAGGTTTGTTGCACTTACACCCTTGTGAAAATTAATTGAAACAAAACGAATTATTTATTTTTATTTCGTATTTTCCCAATGAAACATGACACAGTTCACATGTTAGTATTTCGTATGTCCATTCCACAAAGTCGTTCCTTGCAGACTGACCAGAGATTCTCGATTGGATTTATATCAGGAAGATTCCGGGCCATTCTATAGTTCTTTGATTTGCTCGCTGGTAAGGCTTGCCAGTGTGTCGATGCAATGAGAATCATCTTCGTACGCTTTCTTGGAGTAACGTCCATCGCAGACAATGGCAGTAAGAAAAGAATCGACAGTCGAGACAGTAGTTGTAAAATTTTTGTCAAATCTGATGCAATCACAGATAAAATATTTTTTCAAACAAAAAACAAATTTCATCATACAAATGTGAAAATAGCTGAACATATTATTTACAACACATGTAAATGACCTAATCTGAGGAAAAAAAATAAATACCGTTTTACCCTTTCACTGCAAAAAAAGATCTACTGAGCGTATGGTGAAAGAAAAAATTTTTTTTTCAATTGTTTTTTAACTTTGTGTTAAATTTAAATTATGTCTTTCGTTTTGAGTCTTGTAAAAAAATTTATGTCCCTATTTTCATTTAAATATGTAAAATTGAAAATTATATTTTTACAAAATTGAGCACAAATTCAACATTGGATTCAAATCAGAGAAAAAATTCCAGACCAATCTATAGTTTAAAATGATTTGCTCACTGGTAAGGCTTAACTTTTAACATTTCGTGGTTTGTTAAATTTTGTATTTTTCTTTTGACTAACGTTCATTGCCGACAATGACCGTACGAGAACTAATCGACATTCGAGACAATAGTGCCTGGGCGTGATAAAAATCCGATGCAATCACAGACGACGCAATATTTTTCAAGGCCAAACAAATTTCATCACACACCCCGAAAATAGATTCATACTACTGCACACCACTGCAAATGACCTAATCTGAGTAAAAACTAGAAATCGACTACACCCTGTCACTCCAGTGGGTCTAAAATTGACCGTATGGTGAAAGAAGGAAATTAAATCGATTGTTTTATTTAATTTTTCACAATTAATTCATGTGAATAAACTCTCTTTTTATATTTCAGAGTTTGCGAGATTAGCTAGCTAATTCAGTCGCCACGTCACTGTGTGCAAAACATCTCTTCATTTATCGGCCAGGGTAATTTCTTCCGGCTGAAGATTAATGCATGCACACAAAACTTTCGATCGACAAGTTTATAACGTTGTCACAGCAACTTGTCTTAATAGTTTTAATATTTAACGGGTCAGTTAACCGTAAAAATCCAATATATTTCTTTCTATACTTTAATGTTCACACTTTATTCCGGAGATAGAGATGATTCATGCAATAAACATGAAAGCTGTTAAAACAAAACCTGAATTATTGCCTGTAGCCACATACATAACTCGACCGTTTAACACACTGAATCTAGAATATATATATATATATATATATATATATATATATATATATATATATATATGTGCATTTGTGTTCTACATTATATATATATTTATATACATACAGAGAACTACCAAACTACAGCCTCACTTTACTCGTTGATAATACAAATATAAAATCCCCATCTACATGTAAAAAAAAAAAGCCTGAAAATAATAAAAGAAATGTCAGCACTCAAAAACATCAACTATGAACACGATCACAACGTGCTGACCCTGTTTGGAAAATAAAACGTTCCTATACATCTAGATACATAAAAAAAATCCATGCATTCAGTTAAAAGTAAAAATAAAATCATCCTTCATAATAGTTAAAAGTATAGCCGAAAGCGCTCAGACATACAGAACATTCGAACAATTTCTATATAATTTATGTAGAGAAAGGAAGAAAATTATAAAAACACAAGAAAAATTAAATAAAAATCTTAACCGTAGTATCTTTTCAGTCGTTCTTAATGAAACTTATATAAGAGAAGGGTTGCTACCCAAATATTCTATATATATATATATATATATATAAATCCTGACAATATATATATATATATATATATATATATATATATATATATATATGTGTATGTGTGTGTGTTATAACCTTTTCTCTTTTCTTTTACAATCAGACAAAGATTGAAGTTTAAAGGCAGAAAATTCGACCTTGTTAACCGAACGCTGCTCTGTGGTCAAATTGGTTAAAGTCACGTCAGGCTATATGACGATTTCGCATAGGACGAATATTTTCTATGAAAATTTCTCGGACATCCAGGCCGGTAAATGTTGTTTAATAGTGTCTATTATAAACAGAGCATTTACTTAAATATTTGTATCTATAAAAAGAATGTATAAACATATAAAAATGTCTTAATATATATATGTGTGTGTGCGTGTGTTTAAACAGCTAATTCTTTTATACTCACGAATTACCTTTTGTTTATTGACGTTAAAGGATGTTTATATTAAAAAAATTTAAAATTATAGCGGTCACTGAACATAATCAACTATAAATACTACAGTAATGTTCTGAAATGCCTATAAAGGAACCTCTTTTTCACGTTTTAATGCGCGCATGGCTGACATTATAACATAGAAAAAAATCCATAACGGATTTTTTTTTTCACATTCTAATGAACGCTCAGCACATAGTCAACCGATTTGCATTTAAAAGCACAACGAAAAATTACGGTAAGGGATAGCAACACACAACTTTGTATAAATACTTGTACTAATAAAAAACATAGTACTACTTGCACCCCTGAAGATGATCTTGGAAGTAGATCTAAAGTATTGGGAAATAAGAATAAAAGAAATTTAAACATCTATAGCACATTTCTCTCATCCTTTAACATCAATACACGGAAGATTATTCGTGAGCATGAACGGATTTTGTTAAAAATTAGCTGACATAATGTCTGTAATTTATTCAATCAGATATGCCTAAACGAGAACACACACACACACACATATTTATATATATATATATATATATACTATTTCAAGCTGGTCCGACACAATCCGTCATCAGCGCTTATGTGTCTCGTTGTTATATAATCCAGATGGATCCTAGTAATATCAAATATTAAAACTGATCCACAGAGAGCTTAATATATTTTTATAACAGAGCATATATATATATATATATATATATATATATATATATATATATACATATATTATTGCAAAAACCAACATTTCTTCAAATGGGTATAGTCTATTTCAAGCTGGTCCAACACCAGCTGTCTTCAGCCGTTAAGTGTCGGACCAGCTTGAAATAGACTATAACCATGTGAGGTAATTTTGATTTTTGCTATGACCTGTAATATATATATAATATCAAAGAAAAACTGACCACTTTAAGGCTCCATTGTAATAGTTTATTTCCAGAGACTTTTAATTTTCCCTGGATCCTCAGACATCACTTTGAAAAAAGAAAAATGAAATTAAAATTTACACTTTTGACGGGTAGTATTAAGCTTATATAAGTTAACATAGAAGGTAGCGTGGAATTGTGTGAGAGACATGATATATATATATATATATATTAAGGCATTTTTATGTACATTTTTTTACATTATTCGGAATATTGTCCTCATCTTTGTCGCCATATTTATTACAATGTTTCGGCCGTTGTATGCTCCGGCCTTCTTAAGATGGTTAGAATGTCGAACTGAACCCTTTATTTCGCTCACTGGTGTAGACTGTTACATGTTTAGTGGATGTCAGTTATCAGTTATCTCCTGTTAATTTTCCCTCTGAAAGTTCTCCACTGCCTTAACCGAGTATTGAACTCACACTATTTGGGTCCTGTCCCTGGATCTAACTAACGCCTTTATCCACTTTGCCATGTATCCTTGAGGACATCTGTGCATGGATTTCTGGGTATTATAAACCTAATGTCTTCAGCAACCATTTTTACCAGTGCTCATATTGCAATTTTGCTATTATCATTTCTAGTTTTTACCAGAGCTCATATTGCAACTGTTGTTATTATTGCTTTTCTCTGACACTCCTTATTACTGGTTCCCATATTGTATTTATTTCTATGCTTGGTCGGCTCAGGACATTTTTGTGGCCTAGCATATGTGTTGATTCCTTAAGTTTACGAATTTTCCAATGGTGTTCCTTGTCTATGATCTCAACATGATCCCACAGAGGGCGGTGATCTCCCTTCTCTCTCCATATGTGGTCAGCCACGCCTGATTTTTGTACTTCCCCTCGTGTTACAGCTTTCTGGTGTTCTTGAAGCCTTACCTTGAGGGGGCGGCCTGTCTCCCATTTATATTTCTTTATGCAGCTGCACGGGATAGCGTACACAGAGTCTTTAGTTATGTTCTCCTCTATGGGGGGGTCTTAATCGGGAGAGATATCTGCGAAGTGTCATCAAGCTTTTGAAGGTTGTCCTGATGTTATATGGACCGCATATATATTGTATATATATATATATATATATTCACATATATATATATATATATTTTGAGCCTGTTAAAAAAAAAATTATGAATATAATTAAACCAGTATTTAGAGGGCTAATCTAGCTTAACATATTTAAAAATTAACTTTTTTTGTCCCCGTTCCCTGAATATTTTACAATATAAGCGATGTCTTCAGATAATAGATACCTGATAATAAATTCTGTTGCGTGTCCGAATATTTAAACTTGAAGGGATCAGCTGCTAAACACCGGTCTGATTTGATCCCTGCCTATTGTTTTTCCGGTGTATTCGGTGTATGCCTCATGTTTTAGACCAGCATCGGCAAGATGAAGAAACTGAAACTAATAGGCTATGGTACCAACAATCACGAAGAATGAAGATTCTTCCTTTTCGTGTTTCCTTCAACATGCAACCAAATTTCGTTTAAAAAAAAGGGCTATTTCGCCAGCAGAGAGAAGACAAATTATTTCTCGATTCTTATCACATCCTTATCTTAGAATTAAAGTTCGTAAACTTTTACCTATAGTAAAGCAACGTGGAATCTGATCAGGGCCTAGATGGATGAGCATTTGGGAATGCCACTTGCTGTGAGCTTGAATGTGTGGCTGGTGAAATCTATAAAAGATTGGAATGGGTAATCGGTGAGTTAAGTTTCAATACCAGTCAGGATCGTTATATTCATTGTCGCCGAAGTAACCCTAGAAAAGCTATGAATCCAAATTTTCTCCCCTACCTATGGGTTAATTAGTAGAAGTTGTATTAGTAAATCATTATCTAAAAAGAAAAAAAAACTCTTGCCCTGTCGGATGGGGCTACAGAAAAAGCCGGCAAGACCCCCACCCCAATGAGGTGTCCTGGGTTAGACGATAAACTACATTCGCGTCCTGGGTAAGACGATAAACTACATTTCCTACCCTTATTTAAAAATGGTTATAAACACAGAATAAGATTGTTCTAATTTTGTTTTATGACAATTCTTATTTCATTTTACGGCAATTTTTTAACACTTTTTTAATCTTTGCGTTCCTAAATAATTTTAATCCTTCTGTGTGAGCTCCTAACTCAAAATTCGCAAATGATTAGTATGTATTCTTTCATGTGCCGGTGGCTAACATTAATTTTTTTTTACCACCACCGTCAAAATTTGGCAGGGCATTTTCATTTCTCTCTTCTACCGTTCAACCCGTGGCTGGACATTAAGTCATTTTTCTCTACCTCTGTTCAACCAGTGGCTAGGCATTGAGTCACTTTTCTCTACCTCTGTTCAACGGGTGGCTGGACATTAAGTCATTTTTCTCTACCTCTTTTCAACCATTGGCAAGAAAAAAAGAATTTTTTCTCTACCATTTTTCCATTTAAATAGTCATTTTTTTTTTACCATCGTTCTTTTTGGGGCATTTGCATTAAGTCATTTTTCTCTACCACCTTTCAACCGGTGGCTGGGCATTATGTCATTTTTTCTACCAAATTATTTTTATTTGGCTGGGCATTATGTCATTTTTAAAACCACCAAAAAAGCTCAAACAATGAAAGATTATTTTGTATTTTCATATAATACGCACCCTGATTTCGCTTATTATGTTTTGGAAAAAATGCGTATTATACATGGAGAATTACGGTGTCTTGTTACGGTTTCTGGATTTGGTATATTGCATTTTAACTTTATTTTTTTTTCAGGTTGTCATTTTTTTCTACCTCTGTTCAACCAAATAATAGGCATTGAGTCATTTTTCTCTACCACCTATTCAACAACCGGCTGAGGCATTAAGTCATTTTTTCTCTACCACCGTTTAACTGGTAGCTTTGCATTAAGTCATTTTTTTCTACCTTATTCAACGGGTGGCTGGACATTAAATCATTTTTCTCTACCACCGTTCAACCAAAAATAAAGGGCATTAAGTCATTTTTTCTACCACCGTTCCAAATTTTTTGGGCATTTTTAAGCCAATTTTTCTTTCTACCACCGTTCCACTGGGGGCTGGGCATTAAGCCATTTTTTCTTTGGGATTCCACCGGTGGCTGGGCCGGTATTTTTTTTCTAAAAACCGGTTATTTTTCAAACTTATTTTTCTACCACCAAAAAGCAGTTGTCAAAGCTCAAAGCGTGAAAGATTATTTTGTAGCAGTGCATAATACGCACCCTGATTTCGCTTATTTTTTTTTTGGAAAAATGCGTATTATACATGGAGAATTACGGTGTCTTGTTACGGTTTCTGGATTTGGTACATTACATTTGTTTTTGTTTTCTTTTTTCAGGTTGTTATTGTTATTACTCTTATTATTAGTAGTAAAAGTAATAGTAGTATTTTTATCATAATATTAATATAATAATAATATATGATGATGATGATGATGTTGATCCCAAAATAGAAATCCCCTCTGGCTTATAGTAAGCTACGATTTTCAAAAATGCTCGCAACACTCAATTTTCGAAAATCAGAGGGTGGTCCTAAGAATAAAATTATATTTACATTATTCAACAATATTGTCCTTATCTTTGTTATAAATATTTATTACAACGTTTTGGCCGTTGTATGCTAGCCTTCTTCAGGAGGTTGGAATGTCGGACTGAACCCTTTTTTCGCTCACTGGGGTAGACTATTTAAATTTTACGGTCAAAAATTAATTAATATGGCAACAAAGATGAGGACAAAATGTCCTAATAATGTAAATAGTGTAATAAATGTATTTTCAGAAATATATTAGGTTTTCCTAAAATTTTTTTCTATAGTGTAAAAGGTTATTATTTTACGTAAAGATGAAATAAATCAAACTTCTCCCCTGCCCAATTTTATTGGTAAAAAAACAAAAAATGTTACTGAGCCTTGGTCTGGCAATATGTTCGTCTATTATAGAAATAAATGGATATATAACGGGGAAAAATCTCTGAAATCGTCAGTTATGTTTCGAAAAGTAAAATGTTTCGCAATTTGTATCACAAATAGCACGTAAAATGTTGTATAAAAATATGTTAAATATACCTTCCGTCTAATTCTGTCTTCAGCCTGTGCAAATATGTCTTTAATACCTGTATTTGTCGATCAGCAGATAACAATTTGTCTTCTTCGATTCCCCCTCTTTTTTTCTTTTTAAAATGTTAAAATATATATATTAACGTGACTTTCCCACAGCAGAATCTTCCGGCCTATCAAAATTGCCTTTTTATAAAATTTCCATTTTTTCTCAATAGAAAAAATAATCCATTCTATTAAAGGATTTAATCCGGGAAATAGCCAAATTTTTGATGTCTCAAGACGATGCCAAAACATGGTATTTAAAACGCACTTCGACTTTTATCACTTCAAAAGTTTTCTTTTTTATATTTCGCCATTTTATACACGTTATTGATCCTTTTATGCTTTATCGGCACATAAAATAGATACGTATTGTAATCTATAGTTTTTTTCCCCCTGAATGATTGTAATATCTGCATGCGCAGTTTGAATGAAAACAAGTTCGTTCTGCGCTGATGCAAAAAAACAATTTATATAAAAATATATAAATTTATGAGAACACTAACCTAGAACTTTTCTTAATATATATAAACCCAAACTAAAAATCCTATTTTTAATTACAATTTTGTGGTGTTGATTTTTTTTTCCCTTTTAATGTTTTTCAAAAATGTTAACTCAAAGTTCAATGTTTTAATGTCTAAAAATATTTTATTCAAATAAAGATTTATATTTATTATATATATATATATATATATATATATATATATATATATATAATTGTTTATTTGAAATTTTATAAATATATATAAATTAAAAATAAAAAATTTAAAAAAAAATTTTTTAATATATAGTTTTAATATATATAATATAATATATAAAAATTCCATATATTATTTAATATATAAAAATTTTTTTTATATTTTTTTTCTAACATATTTATTTTATAAAACATTCATTTTAAACATATTTTATAACATATTTATCCTATAACAATTTATTATAAAATATTTTAAAATATTTTTTATATACTTATTATTTATTATATCCATATTTTAAAAATAGCCATATATAAACATATTTTTATATCTATTTTATAAATATATTTATTCTATAAATATTTTTATAATTTATTTTTATAACAACAGTATTTATCCTATAAAACATATATTATAAATATTTTATGTCACATATTTATTTTTATAACATATATTATAAATATTTTTTTTAAATTTTATTATTTATTTTTTATAACATATTTATTTTTATAACATTTTTTTAAATTATTTTTATAACATTTTTGAATAACATATTTATCCTATAAATATATATTATAACATATTTTATAAATATTTTTTCCTATAACATATATTATAAATATATTTTATAAATTTATCCCCCAACATAATATTTTATAATATAAATTATAACATATTTTTATAACATATTTATCCTATAACATATAAAAATTTTTATAACATATTTATCCTATAACATATATTATAAAATATTTTATAACATATTTTATAACATATTTTATAACATATTTATCCTATAACATATTTTATAACATATATTATAACATATTTTATTCCATATTTTATAACATATTTATCCTATAACATATATTATAACATATTTTTTTATAAATATATTATATATTTTATATTTTATTAAAAATTTTTTATAAATATATTATAACATATTTTTATAACATATTTATCCTATAACATATATTAAAATATTTTTTAACATATTTTTATAACATATTTTATAACATATTTATCCTATTCATATTTTTTAAATATATTTTTATAATTTTTATAAATATATTTTATAAATATATTTTAACATATTTATCCTATAACATATATATAAAATATATAACATATATTATAACATATTTTATAAAATATTTATTTATATGATATATTATTTATAAATTTATTTATAAATATTTTATAAATATTTTATCCTATAAATATTTTTATAAATATATATTATCATAAATATATTTTATAATTATATTTATCCTTAAATATATAAACATATTTTAAATTAATAAATATTTTATAACATATCCTAAAATATATATTATAAAAATAAATATATTTTATAACATATTTTATAAATATTTATCCTATAACATATTTTATAAATATTTTATAAATATATTTTATAACATATTTTATAACATATTTATCCTATAACATATATTATAACATATTTTATAACATATATTAATAACATATTTTATAACATATTTTATAACATATTTATCCTATAAATTTTTATAACATATTTTATAACATATTTTATAAATATATTTATCCTATAATTTTTTAAATAAGTAATTATATCTGTTCTAGTCTGTACTGAGCACTCTTTTTAAGAATAGTAATTTTTGTTTATTGGAATTTATTACGTATACACCAATCATATACTTGTGTGTATGTATATGTATATATATATATATATATATATATATATATATATATATGTGAGAGTGTGTGTGTGTGTATATATTTTCAAAATCGGGTACGATGTACTCATGGTTAGTAGTGGGGTAACTTTAATTGATTGTTAGTGCTTTAGGGTTAATGCCTACAGGGTACGATGGATAAATTGTTACCATTTTATATTTTTAATTTTCCGCATGCGCGTTGTTATGTTTTTAATTTTGTTGACTTCACAGTATATTAGGGTCAGTTGGGCACCGCCTGTGAGAAAATGCATGCTGTACTGCTTGGCATTTGCACCAGAAAATCCAATACGAACATTTCAGTGTTTGGCTGTCAATCTGAGAACAGTGCTGAGGATTCGGAAAGAGTTAGATGATTTTAAATGTGATTACGAAGGTACCCCAGATCGAAATACTCACTCCCGAATTTTTTGTTGAGACTAGTGTAAACAGAACCTATGTCAACGTTTTTTTTTTTTTTAAGCCTAGACCGGGCTTATGTGTATCTTGTTCTTCCCCGTATAATGAGGATGAATGTCTACATTTTTTTTTTTTTTTTTTTAACTTTAGATTGAAATAGATCTATATTTACATTTTAGACGCCAATGTAAATCAGACTCATGTCTACCATTTTGTTTCTAGTGTAAATCTCATCTATATCTACCTTTTTGACTCAAACGTGTACCGGATTTATGTCTACCTATCTACTAATTTCATATGATATCAATATATAAGTTTTGTGACGTACGGTGGCCGTTAATAATTAAGTATAACTCAAGACTTCAATGTTAAAATAAAACAGTATTTAATTACAATTGCAAATAAATACTTAACAAGAACAAAGTAAAAGTCAACCAAAGATGATTAAACATTCCAGTGAATACCTTGTTAGTAGCCCGGCTCAGCTTAACACCCGGTAAATCCTAAATCAAAACCCAAATCATTGACGCAAAGTAATTCACACTAATTCGACTGGATAGTTCCACTTAAAAGTTACTCAATAATCGCTATAGTCAGTAGCCTGACACCGCTATTCATATACCTGGCGGAAAATAGATATTTATAAATCAAGAGTGACCGGCTCGAACCTCAGTTTCGGTAGTTACTCATTTTCTTCCTATATGACAATAAATAAACTGGTAACCTACTCAAATCCGGGTATTCACTAAAAATAACGTTAAATTAATAAGAATTACCAGTATAAAAGTTTGTAATCACATATGCAAAAATCTAAAGGATCAGAGCCAGTCTGCTGATCGTTCTTCTGACCTAGCTCTAACAGATCTGTGACGTCAAGACTATCCGGCAAATTGTACTAGTTTATATGGTATCAGTAGGAGTCATAGCGTGACCTGCATAATGTTTTATATATTTGGTTAAAGAATTTATATTCATATTCTCGGACACTCCTTATTACTAGTTCCCATATTGTATTCATTTCTGTGCTTGGTCGGCTCAGGACATTTTTGTAGCCTAGAAAAGAACTTACTGTTATATGCAGCCAATTTAACTGTAAAATGATGAGACCTCTCCGCCAACCTAGTACTGCGTTGAAATTCATAAAGTCCAGTTCCCATAGATCAAAGTCCATCAGAAAAATTTGATGTCACAGAAGACGGATGATAGTCCGAACAATGTAAATAGTGTACATAATACCTCATTTCAGAAATATAGAAACTTTAGATACACTGTTATCTTTGTTCTGATTGATCAGCAGATTTTGTTTTGATAGCTTCAAAACCTATTTTGCAGTTTTGATCTTAGCTTTTTTTTCATTTTTTACAATACTAATTTTTATGTGTCTCAGTTTCGTAGTGAACACTTCGGCTGAAATCATAGACAAAGAACATCATTGGAAAATTCGTAAACTTAAGGAATCAGCACATATGCTAGGCTACAAAAATCTCCTGAGCCGACCAAGCATAGAAATGAATACAGTATGGGAATCAGTAATAAGGAGTGCCAGAGAAAGGCAATAATAACAACGAAAATTGAAATATGAGCTCTGGTAAAAACATGAAATAACAGCAAAAATTACGATATTAGCACTGATGTTTTAATTTTGCATATCTTTCTGTTATTATTATTATTATTATTATTATTATTACAACCCAGGCAAAGCAATATTGTTACTAAGACACAAGGGGTTACGGAATATGAAAAATAATAGGTAAAGGATCGAGAACAATAAAAGAATAGGAATCAAGAAAACAGCAGACAGCCATTAACATTGCAATTAAATTTTTGTAAATCAAATTTAGCTTGAAAGCATGGGTCAGAAGAAAGTTCCCAAAGTGCGAAGATTGAGAGAAGAAAATGTTAGCAAAGAACTTGCTGTTACATCTAGCCAATTTAACTGTAAAATAATGAGACCTTTCCACCAACCTCGTACTGTGTTTAAATTCATGAAGTCCAGTTCCCATAGATCAGTCCATCAGAACAGATACCATGAAAGTATTTGTAGAAAAAGCATAGGGAAGCTATATTAAAGGAATATGGCTGAAGCTGAATCAAGACTAATGCCATTGAAGATTCTTTGGATTTTATCAAGAATCTCTAAACAGGTAGCAGACCATATGTGGCAGCAATATTCAAAGCATGGACTAATTGTAGTCAAAAATGAGATGAGTGAATTTAAAAAAACATGTATACTCATTGGAATCGGGGTTTCTTGATATTCGCTTATAATGGATATTGTAGCTTTTACAAGACCAAGATCGAGCTAAGTACACTTAACCTTTTAAGACATTTGTTGATTGTAAAATCTTAACTTTAGCCCATTAATGTACACCATAAAATCCAGTATTAATTATAAAAATAAATATAAAAATGATATTAATTACAGGTTTCTTAAAAGATCTGGTATCAATTATAGATCTTTTTTTATCATTTCACCCCAAGCAAGGCAACACTCTCACTGACATGAAGCTGTAAGTGTTCCACAACAGAAGTTCGAGAGAAGAAAGTGTTACCATACATTAACGTGGTGAAGTTGAGATGCCAGGTCATTCCAATGACATTGCAGATTCTTCTTTGGATTTTATCAAGATTCTCTATACATGCAGCATAACATATGTGGCAGTAATATTCAAAGAATAGACGAATGGCAGACTTATAGATTTGTAAGATAGATTCTGGAGAGAAAAATTGTATTGCACGACACAGTGAACCAACTTTCCGAGCAGCAGACCTAGAGATGGATTCACTATAATCTATTATTATTATTAATAATCTTACTGATTTTCCCCTACTAGATATCAGCTCTTAAATCTGTTCGCTCTTTGTTTTTAACAGTGAACAAAAACTCTCAGTCATATATTAGTCGAATCTTCTTGAAACCCCAGAAAGGAGACTCATGTCAGTATTAATGCTCACTTCTATCTCCCCGCATAAACTCATCTCTACATGCGAATGTCCACATAGACACAAACTAAGATAATGTTGATAATATCAATTACAGCCAGTCGTCGCCCAGAAGTCATTGTATGCAATGCAGGCAAACACTTGCGGGTATAATTGAGCGTCGAAGAGACATGTCTCCTTTGCGTCGATTATACCGTAGCGCAAATGAGGCAGGCTGAATTAAGGATTAGTGAAGCATCACGGGAGAATGGGAAAATGGTGTGTTGGACCGGTTAGAAAATGGCGGATAAATGGCCGGCTTCATTAAACTAGCAGACGATTCGCCATTGGAGGAAATGAAAGGAAATTATCTGCACATCAGTAAGAAAGGAGGAAGAAATTAGGAGGCGGGGTGGGGGCGAAGACAAGAAAACCAGGCAGACGAAAAATTGCAGATTGTAAGAAATAGGAAGACAAAGATATTGTTAGTCCTTTTGAATAATAAATGAGAACGAAAAAAAATGGAATGGAAGTGTAAAAGAAAAAAAGAATAAGAAAGAAGGCTAAAAATTGAAGAAAGAAAAAATATTTGATTGATTCGTTTTTTACGGTTTATCAACCCATCTTTTTTTAGATAATAATGATTTCCTAGTCCTAATAATTAACACAAATCAGGGGATAGAAAAAGTGGATTTAGACATTCCCCAAGGGTATTTACGCGTAATGAATATAACGAACCGAACAGGAATTAGAAACCGGCTCTCCGGTTAACTATTTCACGCCCTTAACCATCACATGAACCGCACATCTTAGATTACAGCACCTTGCTTCCCAAGCTGACACCCAACAACTTATTGAACAGGCTTGGCGTTGCTTAATTTGGCGGATCGTACAGAATCCGGTAAAGAAAAAAGATGAAAGAATGAAAGAGGCATAAAAAAAAGAAAGCGATAAAAAGAAAGAAAGCAAAAAGCCAGAAAAATGTAGTAAAGAAAGGAAGAAATAAAACAGAAAGATGATGATTAAAAGAAAGAAAGAAAGAAAAACAGAAAGAAAGAACGAACGAAATAAGGTATAATGGGTAAAAGAAAAGAAAAAAGAAAGATGGATAAAAGAAACAAAGATTGTAAATAGGACGAAAAGTAGATGGTAAAAGAAAGAAAGAACAATAGAAAAACTGATGGTAAAAGAAAGAAAGAAAGAAAGAAAGGAAAAAGAGACGTGGATAAATGAAATAGACGGTTCAAGAGGGAAAAAGAAAGAAAGGCGGATAAAAGAAAGAAAGAAAGATTGATCCAGATGGGAAAAGAAAGGTGGATAAAAGAAAAAAATGAAAGAAAGATCGTTCAACATAGAAAAAGAATTAAAGAAAGAGAAAGTTGAAAGAAAGAATGTAAGAAGATGGTTCAAAATAGAAAAAGAAAGAAACAAACAAACAAAGAACGAAAGAAAGGTAAAGAAAGAAAGAAAGAAAGAATGAAAGAAAGATGGTTCAAGATGGAAGAAAGAAAGAATGAAAGAAAGATGGTTCAAGATGAAAGAAAGAAAGAAAGTTCAAGATGGAAAAAGAAAGAAAGAATGAAAAAAGGTGGATAAAAGAAAAAAGATGGTCCAAGATGGAGAAAGAAAGAAACGTAGATAAAAGAAAAATAAAAGAAAGATTATTCAAGATAGAAAAAGAAAGAAAGAAAAAAAAGGTGACTAAAAGAAAGAAAGAAAGAAAAGTAGAAAGAAAGATGGAAAAAGAAAGACAGAAAGAAAGTTGAGTAAAAAATGTAGTTAATGTTGGCAAAAAAAAGAAAGTGAGATAGTTAAATTTGTTAAAATAAAGAATGAAGGCAAGAAAGAACAACAGAAAGCATGATACGAAAAGAAAGAAAGATTGAAGGAAAGGGAAAATGGCCGTATATAAAAAATAAAAGAAAGAATGAAAGAAAGAAAGGAAGAATGATGTTAAAAGAAGGTAAGAAAGAAAGACTAATGAGTGAAAGAAAATAACTATTGTATGTAAATGATTGTGTAAAGCAGGGATTCCCAAATTGGACACCGATGTCTACAGTCGGACAATGAAGACAGTTGGAATAAATAGTGGTGATGGGCGGTAGAAGTACGACATTAAAACCTAGTTATTTTTTTTTTACAAAATCTATTTGGCATAATACCAGTCCCATCGATTTAAGGAACTTGTATGATTTACAAAGAAGAAAATTAACATAAGTGCCATACATAAACCCGTGGTTTAATTTTATCTTCAGTATCCAAAGTTAAAAGCCCAAAAGTTTATATTTTACAGATGTTTACTAGACAAGGTGCGCCACACTCCAGCAAAGGCCAGACTGCCGCCGTCTACAGGAGCCAATGTCTTAGGTAGGTAGGTAGGTAGGTAGGTATAGCGATATAGCTATTGATGTTCGTATGGCTGTTGACCATGTTTGCCGTAGTCTCTGAATATGGAATCCAGTGAAGTCCGTAATGTGTTCAATATCAGAGGTTGGCAATGAAGATTCGGAGAAAGTAGCGGCTGTTAAGTAATTCTTTAAGTCTTCGATATCAGGGTGGCAATGAAGATATTTGGGGAGAAAAAAGCCCAAAATGGCTGCCTTTATACATGTCGGATTGAATATTTTGCGCTTTCTGATTGGTTAACCCTTCTATTGGTGAACTCTAAAAGGAGTCAGCTCATTTTGACTGGCTCACTACTACATCAGTGTACCCAAAAATTCTAACACTGGCGATATATTACCTCATAGTAACTTAAGAAAGGCTAAATAAAGAAAGTTAGTCAGAATGCGTCGGAGTTATTATTTTGTAATTTTCTGTCACAAAAGAACATTGCAAAATGCATGCAAGGCTCTGTAGAAAAAGGTAAAATTATTTGTAGCTAATTTTAAAAAGCATTTTAAAACGTTTCAAATTAAGTTTTAATTTCAACAGTTTACATTACGTTAAAAATAACGTTGCAGATTATACCTGGGGAAATGCGTGCAGCTAAATAAGTTTATGTGACCAGAATTTGGTTCACTGTAACATCTGAATTGGGAAAAGAACAGGCTTGTAATGTTCAATCAAGAACGATGCCAACAAAAGAATAGGTTTGGAAATTTCAATCAAGAAACAAGCTAAAAAAAGATCTTCCTCATAAATTTCAATCAAGAACGCAGATAAGAAAAGAACTGACATTTACCATTCACTCAAAGACCAATCTAAGACAAGAACTGACTTGTAACTTTCCCTGGATAAACAAGCTAAGAAAAGAAATAGTTTTATTTTTCAACGTAGAATGAAGACAAAATGAATTGGCTTCTAACATTCAATCAATAACCAAGCAAAGAAAAGATCTAGATTGTAAATATTTAATCAAGGACCATGTTTAGAAAAGAATTGGCTTGTATCAACTGGCTTGTGTATTTCAATTAGAAACCAAGCTAAGAAAAGAAGCGCCTTGTGAATTTCAATCAAGGACCAAGCAAATAAAAGAAATGCCTTGTGAATTTCAATCAGGACCAAGCAAAGAAAAGAACTGGCTTGTGAATTTCAATCAAGAACCAAGCTAAGAAAAGAACTGGCTTGTTAATTCCAATCAAGGACCAAGCTAAGAATAGAACTGGCTTGTTAATTCCAATCAAGGACCAAGCTAAGAATAGAACTGGCTTGTTAATTCCAATCAAGGACCAAGCTAAGAATAGAACTGGCTTGTTAATTCCAATCAAGGACCAAGCTAAGAAAAAAACTTGCTTTTGAGTTTCAATCAAGGAGCAAGCCAAGAAACGAACTGGCTTGCGAATTTCAATCAAGAACCAAGCTAAGAAAAGAACTGGCTTGCGAATTTCAATCAAGGACCAAGCTTAGAAAAGAACTGGCTTGCGAATTTCAATCGAGAACCAACCTAAGAAAACAACTGGCTTGTGAATTCCAATCAAGGACCAAGCTAAGAAAAAAACTGGCTTGTGAGTTTCAATCAAGGAGCAAGCCAAGAAAAGAACAGGCTTGCGAATTTCAATCGAGGACCAAGCTAAGAAAAGAACTGACTTTGAATTTTAATCAAGGACCAAGCTAAGAAAAGAACTGGCTTGTGTATTACAATCAAAAACCAAGCTAAGAAAAGCACTGGCTTGTGTATTTCAATCAGAAACCAAGCTAAGAAAAGAAATGCCTTGTGAATTTCAATCAAGGACCAAGCTCAGAAAAGAACTGGCTTGTAACTTTTAATCAAAGATGAAGCTGGGAAAAGATCAAGCTAAGAAAAAATCTGGCTTGAAAATTTCAATCAAGAAGCAAGCTATAAAAAGGAAATGTCTTTTAAACTTCAAACCAGAACTAATCCAAGAAAAGACATTTTGCTTGTAATTGGCGTTTACCTTTCAAAGAATGTCCAAGATAAGAGAAGAACTGGTTAGTAATTTTCAATCAGAAATGAAGCGAAGTAAGGAAGTGGGTTTTTTCTTTGAATCCAGAACCAAGCTAAGAAAAGAAGTTGTATTTAATATTCAATCAAGAGTGAAGACAAAAAAGAACTAATTGTAATATTCAATGAAGAAAAAAAGACCTAGCTATAAACATCCAATCAAGAATCAAGCTGACAAAAGAACTCGCTCGTAACTTTCAATAAATAAGCTAAGGAAAGAAGTGGCTTGTATCTTAGCTTCGTCTTTGATTGAAAAGTCAATAACTGGCTTCTAACTTCCAATCAAAAACAATGCTAAGAAAAGAAGAGGATTGCAACTTCCAATCAAGGCAAAGCTAAGTAAAGAACTGGCATGTAATTTTCTATCAAAAACGATGCCAAGGAAAGAACTGGCTTGTAACTTTCAGTCAAGTACCCAGATGAGAAAGGTACTAGTTTGTATCTTTCAATCAAAGATCAATTTAAGATTAGAACTGACTTGTAACTTTCAATCAAGACAGAACCTAAGAAAAGAACTGCCAATCAAGATTTAAGCTAAGAAAAGAAATGGCTTTTAAGATTCAATCAAGGACCAAGCTAAGAAAATAAGTGATTTGTAACCTTCAATTAAGAACCATGCTAAAAAGAGAACTGGCTTGTAAATTCCAATCAACCGGTGAAGCTAAGAAAAGAGCGTCTTTTATATTTCGATTAAGGACCTAGCTAAAAAAGAACTGGTATATAACTTCCAATCAAGGACAAACCGGGGAAAATAAATTTATGGCTTTTAACATTCAATTATGGATCAATATCTGGTTTGTGACTTTTAATCAAGAACCAAGAACTGACTCGTATCTTTCACCCAAGGAAGAAGCCAAAAAAAAGTGACTTGTAACTATCAATCAAGTACCAATCTAACAGAAGAGTTTCCTTGTAAATTTCAATCCCGATACAAGATTAGAAAAGAACAGGCTTTTATCTTTCAATTACGAACCAAACTTAGAAACGAACTGGCTTTTAACTTTCAATCAAAGACCAATCTAAGAAAAGAACTGGCCTCTATCTTGCAATCAAGAATTAAACTTAGAATAGAACTGGCTTGTAACTTTCAATCAAGGACCACTCTAAGAAAAGAACTGATCTCTATCTTTCTATCAAGAACCAAACTTAGAAAAGAATTGGCTTTTATCTTGCAATCAAGTATCCAAATGTGAAAGGTACTTGTTTGTATCTTTCAATCAATCAGTAAAATTTAGAACGGACTTATAACTTTCAATCAAGACAGAAGCTAAGAAAAGAACTGCCAATCAAGAATTATGCTAAGAAAAGAAATGGCTTTTAAGATTCAATCAAAGACCAAGCTAAGAAAGTAAGCGATTTGTATTTTCAATTAACAACCATGCTAAAAAAAAGAACTGGCTTGTAAATTTCAATTAACTGGCGAAGCTAAGAAAAGAGCGTCTTCTATAGTGATTGGAATTTCGAACTGAAAACTTGGTATAATTTTTTACACAATGTAGTGTAAATAATTATAATACCGCATCGCAGAAATACAGGCAATTATATCTTCATGTTTGTCTTTCGTGTAAACCAAATTATTTCGACTTTTTTGAGTCTTGGTAAACCGGAATTTTGTTAAACTTTGTGACCCTCTTTCAAAAAAAAACTCATTCTGTCTTCTTGACAAAGATGAAAAACGAACACATTTGCTTATCGCGTAAATTAAAGCTTGTCTAACTTTTTGACACTGGAGCAAAGCAAATTTATGGTTAACATTTTTATTTTAAATTTTGCAGCTTCTGCAAAGCGAAACCATGTCTATATTTTTGGATCACGTGCAAAACACTTATGTAAACCAGTCCTTTCACTACCTTTGACTCTCAAGTAAAACAAACATCCATCATTCTGACACTTTTGTAAACCAGACCTTCGTTTACGTTTTTGACTCTCGGGTTAAACAAACATACGTCTATCATTTTGACACTTGTGTAAACCAGACCATTGTTTAGCTTTTTGACTCTCGGGTAAAACATACATACGTCTATCATTTTGACACTTGTGTTAGCCAGACTTTCGTTTACCTTCTTGACTCTCGGGTAAAACATACATACGTCTATCATTTTGACACTTGTGTAAACCAGGCCATTGTTTAGCTTTTTGACTCTCCGGTAAAACAATCCTACGTCTATCATTTTGACACTTGTGTAAACCAGACCTTTGTTTACCTTTTTCACTCTCGGGTAAAACAGACATACGCCTATCATATTTACACTTGTGTAAATCAGACCTTTGTTCATCTTTTTGACCACGCGGTAAAGCAACCTACGTCTATCAGTTTCCCACTTGTGTAAAGCAAACCATTGTTTTTATTTTTGACTCTCGAGTAAAACAAAATTACATCTATCATTTTGAAACTTGTGTTAAACAGACCTTTGTTTACCTTCTTGACTCTCGGGTAAATCAATTATATATCTATTATTTTGACACTTGTGTTAGCCAGACTTTCGTTTTCCTTCTTGACTGTCGGGTAAAACATACATACGTCTATCATTTTGACACTTGTGTTAGCCAGACTTTTTTTTTTTTTACCTTTTTGACTCTCGGGTTAAACAAAAATACGTATTTGGCCAAACTACGCTAAGATTGGTAAATAAAAACAATGTCGGTTAATGTATTTGATTCTCAGTAAATGTCCGTTAAGTTTGACCTTGTGCCAAACCAGGCTAAAGCTCGGTAAATAGCAACAAATATAAAAGTAAAGATGTCTCAGAGTGATTAACGCTCGCGTTTGATTGTGCCATAGACCTGATTTGTCTGCTCGACACTCAATGAATGCTTCAGAAATGTGCCCTTGTATCAGAATAAGTTAAGCTTAATAAATAGGAATTGGGCACTTCGGCATGCGGTAAAGGTTATCCATTGTTTATGACTCCGACGTTTATCCTAACAAGTACTCTATACTTCTGACCTTATGCCAAACTAACTTAAGCTACGTACATCTTATATGTGCAATGTCCCTTTAAAACGTTGGCGATCACGGCTCTCCATATATTCATATCTTTTATAGCTTTTGTTACAGTTTTTTGTGTATATATGTAACCAGTGAGCGAGTCAAAATGACTTAATTCCCTTTATAGTCGACCAATAGAAGGTTGACCAATCAGAAGCCGCAGAACACTGTATCCGTCGTGTATAAAGCCGGCCATCTTTTTTTCTTACCGGAATGACCAGAGCCAACTTTTCAGGCGAACATGACAGACGGAAGAACTACGCTCTGCTACTTGGCTGCGATATTCACTGCGAACCTGCACTACGCTTTCCTACTGTCTCCGAAATATTCACTGCCAACCTCTGGATTCTATACTCGAGGACGACCGTCAAAATGTCTAACAGCTTTTTACTATGTATTTATACAACCATGTTAGATAGGTTAGTCGCTGTGGGTATCTGTGAGTATCAAATTCTCCAAACCCTATTTCCTTATTATGCGTCCGAGTAATGGGAACTGTCTCTTTACTCGAAGTATAAGCATCGTTTTTGCTTTCCTTAACAAAATTCCTTATTGCTAGCATACTCTCTTCAGCCTTTTGCCATCTCTTTTGCTGCAAGTTATTTCGTCATCTCTTGGTTGTTTTTGGTTGATTCTATTTACCGGCATACCAACCTCTATGGATTATTGAATGCCGAAATCTAAATATTATGAACACAGTTTTATGGTTACAGCTAAATATATTTTGAACGCAATTGTATACCTTCAACTACAGTTAAATGCATTGTTGGTCTTTTTGTATATAAAAATCTATTGCTGGTATTTTTTATCATAAAAACATGATTTTTTGCTTTTCCTTACGAGTTCGCTATTTGCCCGTAGCTGGGACGTTAACAGTTGCTACCACCCCGGGTCACGATGGACCTGGGAACGACAGTAACTTAGAGGTAGTTTCAACCAACCTCAGAACCACAATGGTCAGAGGCCTTGATGCCAGAACGTAGTTTATCGTCATACCGAGGAATATTCGTTATGTGTGAGGATGCTATATAGGACCGTTGATGTTACACAGGAGTTCAGCAAACTTTTCTTACTTTCAAATGAATTTTTTCGCTTTCTTAATACTTTGTTTATTTTTTTTTTTTCTGAAAGGTAACTTTTGCTATTAAAAAAAAACGCCGTCGGCTTTCTGTGTTATACATGCCTCCTCTTTTAAACCAATACCCAGATATTTAATTTTACCGTACTTTTAACAGGTTCATTTTTTAGCTCGCATCTTTGACTATTCCTCTAAAAGACAACCACATGTATGTCTTCTTACAAATGTATTAGTATAGCAAACTCTTGTGCAAATTATTTGTAACAAAATGAATAATTCCGTTATTATTTACTCTTTTACGTATAATTCCAATGAAGCATAAAAAAGTGCACATGTTAGTACATCGTATGTCCATTCCACATCGTCTTTCCCTACAAATTGACCACAGATTCTTGATTCTCAGGCTTTCTAACTTAAAAGATGACATGATTATACCACCAGTTTTTAAAGTTACCCTCAAAACACCCTATGTATTTTTTCTGCTTATTTGTATCTATTAATGACTAGCAGGAGAGCCCGGCGTTGCCCGGGGATGTAACAGTAAGAGATAGATCAAGTATCGACCATCATAAAGACTGAAAAATAAAATTGACAAAGATTATTGTTTAAGGTTGACGGACACGCATGTCTTAATTAGTTTTTTTTTTTTTTTTTTATGAATTGGTCAAACCCAAACTCAAAAAAAAACATTGTTTTCAATCGTTATGAGTCTACCGATTGAATAGAATTTTATTATAAACAATTGCCTTGTAAATGGAATTTTTAAAGCATTCGGAATGTAAAAATAAAAGAAAAAAAGTGTGCAAGACAATAAGAAACACTACCTGCCAAAAAAAGTGAAGTTTTATTGAAATCGGTTGAAAATGTAGGAAATCAGATCCATATATAAACAAACACACACACACACAAAAAAAAAACCATTTTCACATTTTTTCATTTTTGTCGTTTTTCAAATTGATTTCTGCTTCAACAATTGCATTTTTTTTTCAATTTTTGGTCCTCCACCGCAAGTAATTTTACGTAGTCCTGTGAAATTTTGTTGAAATCGGTTGAAAAATGTAGGAAATCCGATCCAATATATAAACGTACAGACACACACACACACACACACACACACATACACACACACACACACACAATCTGCGTTTTATAATAAGTAAGATGCCTTGTAAATTACTGCTTCTATCTAATATTTTTATTTTAGCAATTGCATATATTATCGTTAACAATATTTTCCTGCACGTTAGCTTTGAAATTTCTTACATTTTTTTTTTATTTTGGTTTCTAAATTGCTAGTACATCTGTAGCTTAATTTAACTCTGATGTTATTAAATATTTTATGTAATTCTGAATTTTATTCCACAATGGCGAAGCTTGGATTAAAAATAATAAGTCATCTTTACATGTTATTTTTTTATCTTTTTATATGTGTATTGAGCCCTTTTTAATACTACATTTTCCTGGTTTAATTCAACTCTGACAATTAAGTTCTTTATCATATATATATATATATATATATATATATATATATATATATATATATATGATGAAATTATTAGGGGGATAATTATAATTATAACTATTAGAGTCTAGAAGAAACCTCAACAGGATGCATAAAGCACTAGACGGGCGTTTCAAATATTTTAGGGTCTCATCAACAATGCGTATCCACTACCGAGAATTTTTTGGAGATAAATTAAATCATACCAACTTTAACGAAGAAGGTGTAAAATCAATCACTGAGGCCCGTTGGTAAAGTTTAATACAACGTTTGCCTGATAACGTAACGTGCCATAGAAGGATGGCAGCATTTAAGAATATCGGCAAAGTCAGCCACCTTCTCAACTGATTACTAATTGCTCTATCTAACGTTTCCACGGTGGTAATCGAACATTTTGATGAGCAATGGCCACAATATCTGGGGCAATACGGCATGCTGGAAAAGCCATGCTTTGAAACGTTTTGGCAATCCTGATTTGTCGATCTTGGTTAAACCACTCCTAAAGATCTTTTACAGTCTGCTGGATCGCGGCTGTGTTCTTCAAACTACTTTTGAATGTCTTGCCCAGGCTCTTAACAGGCTTTACACTCAGGGTAGGGATTCTCGTCCCTACTGTTGTTTATGGACTTTCTCCGCATTCAAGCCTTTTTTTTTCAGTATTCGAAGATGCTTTTTGAAATACATTCCGGCCCAAGTCATATTTTCCACGAGACCCTTTAAAAGCAATCTGCCTTTACCGTGACAGCAACATTTGCCACGGTGAAATCGTCCATTTAAAGCCCTTATCGGTGCCTAGCGGACTCCTAACCTAGACACAGGGCCTCAGTATTCCGTCTCTGCTACCTTTACAAGAATGTTCATGGTGAACGAAAATAGGACAGCAGACATTGTACAGCCTGTGATAATAATGTCTGCCATTCTGACGCTGTTGAGCCTGAACCTACTCTCAGCCAGAAATTATCATAGGAGTTGGCTATGAGATCGTATACAGATGAAGGCACGTGATTTCTCGTTAGGGCCTCTTCTACCAATTTGTGCGGCATTGACCCGTAGGCGTTGGTGAGATCCAACCATAATGCAATCAGGTCCCCTTTACTTTCCTTTGCCTCTCTCAGGAGCAGTGTCAGGCCGCCTGTATGCTCAAGGCAACCTGACATACCAGCGAACCCGCTTTTCTGAACCGATGTGTCAAATATAGCCATTTCTAAGAATGATGTTTGAAAGGCCGAAAAACCCGAAAAAGATCTTACTCTCGGTGTTAAGCAAGGAAAATATTCGAAATTTGTTCCAGGAACTCCGATTCTTCTTCCTTTGGGATCCATACCACCTCAGCGAATGTACACTGTTCCACGGTCCTACCTCTTCTCCAAATAACTCTTAATATTTTCCACAGTTTGAAGAATTCCCTAAAACCGCCTGTACACGATGTAAAATACCCGACACGTTCCTAGTGCTGAGGCGAATCTGGTTGATCTCACAACTTCTTGGTGGGCTACCTTGTGTCAATTTGGAACACTAGTGGATATTGCTCTTTTGCAGGGACACTCATGGAAGCTAGTTATTAATTTCTTCCTCAGATGCCTCCAATTTCGAATTGCGTTTTTCCCCTAACAATGTTCTTACAAAGCCAGACATGAAATTTACCCGCTTTTTTATCTTCATGTCCTCTTCCTCTGCTCGTCGTGTGTGTGTGTGTGTGTTTTTTTTTAATTTCCATGAGTATTCCTCGGATCTTTTCGAGGGGTTGATGCTTCTCTATCCTTACCCTTTTAAAAAGCTTCTTAAGGGATTTGATTTCTGTTGTGAGACCGTAACATACCTACAACATGGACTCTTCCAGGACTATATAAAGTATGCGATATAACACTCTAGAGAGAAGAGGAGGAAAGAGAGAGAGAGAGGGAGAGAGTATTCTAATACCGTAGTATCAGCCGCGTACGACGACCAATATTGGACACAAGCACATAGTAAGCTCCGCTTACACTTACACTATCTTTGTAACCTTTTTGTTTAATATATCTTTCTTACATCTAATCCGTGTTCCGTGTTTTCCTTCCGTGGTCTCGACTTTGGGCCCACATCAATTTCTTTTCTTAATTCTCTAAATCTGTCCATTCTGTTTGGCATTGTAGGGCGTCCTAGACTGACGGGACTCAACGCAACCAAATCTCTCTGACGCCATGCCGGTAATTATTGTCGTCATGAACGTTAGCCGTCTATGCAAGTCTCTCTTTATAGCTGACTGGAGTATCTCGGAAATGTCAGGCCCCCTTGTTTGTTCGCTGGGGCCACTTTATCTTCTTTCAGGACTCCGTCCCCTGAGTGAGAGAAACTGTAGCTTGGGGAGAAATCTTGTCAGAATATATACGTCCTCCGTCAGGATTTGAACTTCGTCCCCTAAGAGCAACCGTCATTAGATCTGAAGTGCTTAACCCATTGGGCCACGTATTTCGTGCCTTGTTTAACCGGAATTCCTACGTGGCCAAATCGGTTAGGCACGTCAGATCTAATAAAGATTCTTAATACGTCATACAGGTTCAAATCCTGCCGGAGGTAGCATATTTTCTGACAAGATTTCTCGAATCTTCCGTCCGTTAAATGTAATTAAATCTAAATTTACTCCAATACGTGTATCCATCTAAGATAACGTTTAAACAAAGCAAATATATATATATAAGTTGCGAAGAACTTGGTAAACCGAATGGGTAATTCCAAGGAGGATGAAATCCTGAGAGCTCAATGTGAATACAGAGCTAATATTTAATGAAAAACAGACCACTTTAAGGTACCATACAATAATTTATTTCACCAAAATGCTTTTTAAAGGACTCCGGATCATCAGGTAAAAATTTCCAACAACGAAAAAAATCCGTTTTTTCGTTGTTGGAATATATATATATATAATAGTAGTACGCAGTTGGTAAAAAAAAAAAAAAACACGGATAGCACAAATTATAAGTATGTCAACAAATTGTTACCCGGGAAAATTATTGGGAAAAAAGGAAGAACTATTGTAGAAACATCCGAACAGGGCGAAACAAATGGTCCAGTGCCTCGGTAGGATGTTCGTGGCTATATATATATATATATATGTTACATTACTATCTATTTTAAATCGCTAGTTTATATCTGTTTCATGCCATTAATATATATATCTGTGGGTGTGTATATGTATATGTGTATGTATGTGTATATGCATGCGTGTTTGTGTTTTATATGTATGTGTGTGTGCATGTGTGTGTGTCCCAATTTCTAATAACCTGTTAATGTCCTTTTTCATCTTGATTTGTTCACGATGTTTTTATTTTTTTTATTTTATTTATTTATTTATTTATTTTAGAGTTTTTAAAATATTGCCACCCGCGATTATTTGTTTTAACACAAATTTTTGCAAAATGAGATTCCGGCTTCATTCACAGGAATGCCGTTACTGGCTTTTAGAATTCGCTTAATACATTTTCCGTTTTTGACTTCCATTCATCAAATAAATGTGAGGGCAATATCTTGAAAACTCTAATGAGTAAACAAATAGATAGATCTAAACATAGATAGATAGATAGATAGATAACTCTAAACATGCATAGATCTAAACATAGATTTCTCTAAACATAGTTCTAAACATAGAAAGATAAATAGCTCTAAAGATAGATAGATAGATAGATAGATAGATAGATAGATAGATAGATAGATAGATAGATAGATAAAAACATAGACTGATAGATAGAGCTAAACATAGATAGATAGATATAGATAGATAACTCTAAACATGCATAGATCTAAACATAGATTGCTCTAAACATAGTTCTAAACATAGAAAGATAAATAGATAATTCTAAACATAGATAGATAGATAGAAGTAAACATATATAAAATTTAAACATAGATCTAAACGTAGATAGATAGATAGCGGTATCTCCTCACTTTGCATATTGTTTTTACCAATTGAATTTGTCATATTCTATTCAGATTTAAGAAAGAAACCTCTCCTTCAACAGTCAGCCTTGAACCGAACTGGATTTTTCATTTCAAATGATGACTAGCCATTGAAGGGATGAGGCAATAAACAAAAATAAAACCACTTTCGATGTAAAGTCACGTATTTGTAAATATAAAGAAATTTCGGCACCAATCAATTCTGTTAATAATTAATCGATGAATCATTGGCAATTAATTAATTAGTTTGTAAAAATTGATTAAGACAAGCCCATTAGTCCGTACTAGTTTAAATTAGCTTCGTCAACTTAATGAGTGTTGTGTTATTTAATGTCAAATATAAGATTATCAATGTTTGTATTTATGACCAAGGAACAAAAATGGCGGATGGCTGTTCAACACTATCTTATTCAACCGATCTATTCGAAAGAGGGCTTGGAGAATTTGACACTCACATAATGAAGCCAAGATGTGCAAAGGGAAATTGAATAACTGGGGGAGGGTAGTAAGAGTTATGCTTCAAGATATAAAAGATAGGATGTTGTACAGAGCCATGATCGCTCACGTCATATAAAAGAATTCAATGCCCTGACGTCTTTAATCAAAACATTAACCTAAAACACGACCATGAACTTAAATAACCTCGTCAGAACGAAACTTTCGTATGGATGACCTGAATGTCACCAATCATCTTCAAAAATATCTAAACTGACAGTCATATTGAACCTTTTTCTCAATGTTTAAATGTGACTAATGAAGCGAGTATGTCTTAGAGTGGACCAACTTTCTTCGACCCTAGTTGACTGGCGCTACACAATCAGAAAATAAGAACTGTAACTAATAAAAGAAGCCATATCACTTGAGGACTTTCAACAGCGTAGTTAAAATGGATACCACATTTCGTTTACGCCTTTTATCGCTTTTGACATCAAATATCCACAGATAATAGATAATAAAAGTGACTAAAATGTGCTGTAGCTTCATCATACATGAACTGCATGTGTCTTCTTATTAGCAGGGGTACATCCTCTAGCAGTTCAGGAAGTTTGTTCGCAATAAAGTCGTTGTAGACAGCTCCTGTATCAAGACATCCCCAGGCATGGAAATTATTTTGTTTTTAACTAAATTTAACTAAAAACAATAATTTCCATGCCTGGGGATGACTGAATGTACAGTTGAAAGTACTTGCGTATTAAAAAAAAACAACTTATAATTATTAAAAACAAGAATCATAAAATTCATCAAGTGGTTTGAAGGTTAATGCAACTTTAAAATTTTGTTTGCGAAAGGATTTCGCCATTTTTTATTTATTAACTTTACTAATCTACTTTTGTATGAACGATTCATTGTATTATAAATTTAACTGCACCACATATTTTATATATATATATATATATATTCTCTCTTTAATGTAAGATAATAGTATATTGCTTAATATATATATATTCTCTCTTTAATGTAAGATAATAGTATATTGCTTAATATATATATATATATTCTCTCTTTAATGTAAGATAATAGTATATTGCTTAATATATATATATATATATTCTCTCTTTAATGTAAGATAATAGTATATTGCGTAATATATATATATATATATATATATATATATATATATATATATATATTCTCTCTTTAACCTCTGAGTAACTGTTTACACCGTCTAAATTTCATCTTTTGTTTACCCTTTCCGCATGCATTTTCCCCTATCCTAATGTGTTTTCTTCAAGGCGGCCTTTCTTTACTTACCCTCTAAAAATGGCCCACTTAAGCAAACATTTCTAGTCACTTAACCAATGCCCACAAAGAAATGAACCAACTGGGAAAATGTGCGATTCAAATTACCGAACAGGCCATTAACTCAATGTCCGAATTGGTCCTTGGAGAACCCAGATAAAATTGACCAAGCATGGTACGATCTGTTTTGGGCTCTCAATAAAGTTAAAATGAATTCTAAACGTTTCACTAAAGCCTTCTGTTAAAGTGCCCCGGTGTTATGAAAATATTTCCCGGGACCCGTGTCTTGAACAAATCACCCAAATTCACCACGAAGTGTCAAAGGCTAAAAAAGATCAGGGCGTGGGTGATCATATCTTAATATCGCTTCTTGTCTCCTCCAGTTCTTAGTATTTTATTTTTGCTATCCATGGTCTGTCAAACTAGCGCGTTAGGTGATAAATTCGCTGCTTTCCTCTGTCCCTCTTGCCTTTACCACGCCTTTTGAGTGTTAAATTAACCAAGCACACTTTCCTCGTTATGTACCCTTGAAATTTGAATTTTCTGATTTTAAGCCGAGGCCTCCTTTTTGTCGCCATTTTCTCTAAAATTACGCCATTACTCAGTTACGGTGTGTTCAAATATTTATTCTGTCTGCACATCACACAACCATCTCATCTGTTCTCTATGTCCAATTGAAACACGAGAAGAAATATTCAAATAAGCCCGAGATAGAGGTGCATGGCCACTATTAAAATTAGGAAGGCGTTAGAAAGATATTTTATAGAGTGTTACAAAATTCAGGCGTTATATTTCAAAAGCTGAATGGAACGCTGATAAAGACCAAATAGCGGGAAGATGGTGAGCAATTAATGTTTCCTTAACTGAAGGATATTGCAACTCGTTATTCAAAATTTGAATAAATCGGTTATTATTAAAAGATTTTCTGTATCATAAACAATATTCTTTGCCGTAATTCTGATGCTGCACTGAAAAAATTTTCCCAATGTCATTATTATTATTATTATTTATTCATTTATTTATTTATTTTGAATGTATCATTGTACAGTTGGTGTGTAGATGTCTTTAGTGCTAGCGAAACACAGCCTATGAACTCACAAAACATCAAACACTCGATACTTTTCGACGTATTACTTCCTGTACCCAATGAGGAAGAGTTTTGGAGACTTCGGAAAGTATATGATATACCAATTTGCAAGAAATATTATTTAAACTTGGATGGAGCTGAATGACCCATTCACGACTGGAATGACTTTAATGTTTTTCTCAAGCAGTTTTCACAATCCAAAAATCTCAATCTTCAGGCAATAAAGCCACTAAGACGGTGTTACTGGGTGTGAAACAATACGAGGAAACGAGAAAATCCTTACGTGATTAGAGTAATTGCTGATACTTTCTATTTGCTTTTGCTGATACAATTGTTATTAATTATTTATAATTAATAATTATGATTAACTACCAGTAGAGCCCGGCATTGCCCGGGGATGTAACGGTAAGAGATAGATCAAGTATCGACCATCATAAAGACTGAAAATTAAATTTGACAAAGATTATTGTTTAAGGTTGACGGACACGCATGTCTTAATTAGTTTTTTTGTTTTGTTTTGTTTTGTTATTTTGTTTTTTTTTTTTACGAATTGGTCAAACCCAAACTCAAACAAAAACATTGTTTTCAATCGTTATGAGTCTCTACCGATTGAATAGAATTTTATTATAAACAATTGTCTTGTAAATGGAATTTTTAAAGCATTCTGAATGTAAAAATAAAGAAAAAAAATTGTGCAAGACAATAAGAAACACTACCTGCCAAAAAAGTGAAGTTTTGTTGAAATCGGTTGAAAAATGTAGGAAATTCGATCCCATATATAAACGAACACACACACACACACACAAACAACCTGGGTTTTATAATAAGTATAACTCGATATGAGTTGTTTCCCTTTCATTCTCGCGATGATTCTTAATCGTGTTTTCAAATTGATTTCGTGCTTTTTGCACGAAATCAATTTGAAATCAATTGTGTTTTTCCAATTTCTGGCGCTGTCACAACCACCGCAAGGTAATTTTACGTAGTCCTGTGAAGTTTTGTTGATATCGGTTGAAAAATGTAAGAAATCCGATCCAATATATAAACGAACAGACACACACAACCTGGGTTTTATAATAAGTATGATTTTGTATTCATTATTATTGTTATCATTATTATTATTATTTCCTTAGTTTTCTGTTGTATACACACTTCCTTTCGGGTGGCGGCCAGAGACCTAATCTCAGAAATCTCTTCATGATTTTTCCCACTGGTCATTTTCGTAAAAATAAAAGCTAAGATCACACATTTTACATTGATTTAAGCTCTTCGTAATGGTTGAGCTGTACTTGTGAGTACAAGAGTTTGTATTTCCTTAAGGCATGGAATCCTTTCGGTGAGTCCAATCTTATCCAGTCAATGCGAGGGATACAAATACCACTAGAATTATTCTTATATACCACATTATTGATACTTGTATTTTGGTAGCATATTGAAAATCATCATCTTCTTCTTCTTCTTCTTCTTCTTATTATTATTATTATTATTATTATTAGCAGTAGTAGTAGTAGTATTGGGCATTGTTTTTTAGCGAATTTTACGAAGGGATAATTGGAAAACATTAACAAGGACGGGCTTGTAACATTTACATCAACACACAAAAAAAAACGTTTTCCATATTGACAACTTTTTCTTTTCTCGTTTTTAATAATTGAAAATTTAATTTACTTTTCGAATCGATATTTTTTTTTTCTAAAACTTATTCCTCGAAGTGTGTCATTACTTCCAGATGAAAAATTCAGCAATTTTTCCGAAGTCTTTCTCCCCAGGGAGAATGGTGTGATGGAAATAACAAATGAATGCAAATTGCCAAATATGGAGGAGCAAAAATGATGAAATTATAATGACTAGAATAGTATCCGTCAAAATGATCTAGAGGAAATAAAAAAAAAAATGTAAGAGAAGCTGTAAATTGTCAGAAAGATGGAGATTGTCTCGATCAAGGCATTTAATTGGTATATCATATACTTTCCGAAGTCTCCAAAACTCTTCCTCATTGGGTACAGGAAGTAATACGTCGAAAAGTATCGAGTGTTTGATGTTTTGTGAGTTCATAGGCTGTGTTTCGCTAGCACTAAAGACATATTGAGGAAGTTGACAAACATCGTGCGAATTGGTTTCACTGGATCACCAACAACAACCACGAGACATTGATTGAGAAGATGCAAATATATCGATAATATATACGAAGGAGAAATACTAGCATAGTACCCATAAAAAATATCTTCATTATTTACGTATTCATTGGCACTCTTCAAGAGAAACGCATTATCTGCGCGTTTTCGTTTCAGATTTACTCTAAAGATCGGAACTTTGTCAGGTTCGTGAAACGTGTTACACACATGCATACGAATACATGAATAAATAAAGATAATAATAATTAAAGAATATTTCTTTATTTAATAATTCTACTAGACTTAATTCATATTTTCAAATCATATATATATTATGAAATGAGCAAAGTCCGAGAATTATTTTAAGACATTTTGATGTTTATACATTCTTTTTATAGTTACAAATATTTAAGTAAATGCTCTGTTTATAATAAACAGTATTAAACATTTAGCGGCCTGAATGTCCGAGAAATTTTCATAGAAAATATTCGTCCTCCAAGACGGTTAAAGGCACGCCAGGCTGTATGACGGTTCCGTATAGGATACAGGTTCGATTCCTGTCGGAGGACGAATATTTTCTATGAAAATTTCTCGGACATTCAGGCAGGTAAATATTGTTTAATACTTTTATTATAAAACAGAGCATTTACTTTTTATTTGTAAAAAAAAAGAATTATAAACATAAAATCCTATTTGTATATATAAAATATATAATATATAAATATATAAATATATATATATATATATATATATTCCGTTTGTACTTATTTTTTTAAAACAGTGCTCAATACAATTCTGCAGAGCATAAACAAGTAAATTTACTAATTTAAAAAATATGGTTCCATCACTACACATGAATTACCATGATTCAAAAACAGAAACTAAAAATTTTAAATTTAATTATAGAATTAAATTAAAATCCTTAGTACTGTTTCATTTTTCAAGCGATTTTTCCCAAAAAAATCTACAATTAATTTAATTCTATAATTAAATTTAAAGTTTTTAGTTTCTGTTTTTGAGACATGGTAATACCTGTGTAGCGATGGGACCATATTTTTAAATTAGTAAATTTATAATATTCTTTTAGAAATTTTTATATAGAGCAAATAAAATATAATATTCTTCAAATAATCCTAAATGTTTTAAATTGCAATCAAACACATCCCCATGATACGAACGCTGGGCACAGAAATCACTGCCGACTTATGCTTGCGACAACCTCAAAAGCCTTCCTACGGTCCTTGCAGAGTGGGAGTAGAGACAACCGGATGAGAGGAAATACATACGTGGGACACGCCCCAGCTCTAATGTTCATGGACAACCACCTTCGGAGTAAAATCTGGACCGTCGCTCCGACCTTTGCCTGTACCTCCGACCAATTATTCTACAGCTGGAGACTGGGCCCGAACCACATTCCAAGAATGCGGACGGGTCCTCTAATTCAATTAAAGGGCCCCGGAAGAGCGACCCACTTTCAGGCACTTAACCACCAGCCGGATGATTTGTTACCGTTAATCTTGGCCCCGTGACCTTTTCGTACTGACCAATTACCTTCAGTGCCACGTCAATGTCGTTGCGACACAAAAATGGATACGCCATCGACGTACGCGGAAATCATTCCACGGGGCCCACCAGGGCGTACGGACACACCCTCTCCCCTTAACTGGCGAAGGAGATGCTCCAAACCGAAACGGACGACAATGGGCAACGCTGACAAACCAAACGAGACAGTGCAAAAGCGGGCGACTGTTTTCCGTTCACCCGTACCCTATTACTGAGCAACACAGGAGGCTAATTCAACTGCAGAAGTCGGGTTTGAAAGCAGCGGCTTGCAGGTCAGCAGCCAGGTACCAGGTCGGCGATATCAAATGCTTTGAACTGATCCAAATTCTAGGATCATGCAGATCAGATGCAGATTGCTCTGAATTGTTCGGTTCTTCCCAACTCACGTTATCTCGGGTCCCAACAGAATCTCAGTAACTGATTGCAAACGTTCCGCCAGGATCATGGCCAAAATTATTATCTCCGTCGTTAGCAGAGTTATGGTCCTGTAATCACCTAAATCCCACACACCATCCTTGTCCTTTTTCAATAGCGTGATTCGGTTGGGGATGGCCCCCTATGGGTGTACAACAATCTCAAGTAAAATTCAAATGGCAGACCATCAAGTCCCTGAGACATTGCTACTGCCGACACACTAAGTAGACATCTTTGTGATCTGACTGTCAGGGCGTGCCGATTTAGTCGGCTCATGCTGAGGAAATTCAGCCAGATCGCTGGGAAAATCTTCGTCACAGAGACCTGGCTCTTTGGTAAACCGGCTGTCGAAATGCAGCCGAAAGGCTTCGCACATGTTATGAGTCGACCTCAGAATACGCCGCTTCAGGTTATAACCTCCAAAATGTATCGATCGGAACTTCAACGAATCTCTTCTTTGGAAAATTCTGCGCCCATATTCGCAGCTTCGTTACACATCCTGTTTAACCTATCCCTAACTAACTGACCCTGGAATCGCTCGCTAGCTTTGCGCTTCAGAACCTGGCTAGCTAAACTTAATTCTAGGGAATTCAACGCCCGGGACAAACTATTCAAATGTGCTTTCATATTTTAGCCTCATATAGGCGAGCGGTTGCCTACATTTGATGTTTAAGGATGGTTAAGGACCTAATGCTATCATTAAGCCTCTCCCACAACCTGTTCCCAATAACCACTCCCATTAGTTCCCGCTGCACTAGTCTAATTAAATTTTTCCCGAAGACCCGCCTGTCCAGTAAAGAACAGATATTTTTATTAAAATTTACATTACATAACGGTCAGTCTCTTCCAGCACCTGAAGATTGCATTGTGCATGAACCTCCGAGTCGACCTAACGTTGAGGCATAATATATATATATATATATATATATATATATATATATATATATATATATATATATATATATAGTGTAATGAATAAATTGTCGTCTAATTTACTCAAAAATATGACACTGACATGTCATGATAATAGATATATTTGCCAAATTTATATGACTATATACCATACTTGCTTATGGCTGCCGTTGATAGACCGTTGTGGGGGTGATTCAGTGTGGCTTCTGCATTCGGATCCTCCCGCCTTACGATTACAAAAGTCAAGGAGATGATGATGATGATGAAGGTAATGACACATAGCGTAAATCCTTCAGTAAAATTGTCATTGCCTTCATGCACAGCCGCTAGACGATTTCAGAATCTCCTGAAACTTTTCTGGACGGTCTCTTTGTTTAAATTGGTGAATACTGCCATAATTCTTTATCTGGAGAGTTAGGTGGCCAGATGTAAGTGGTGATGTGTTGGCAGATACTGTGCGGGAGCCATAACTGCTTGTGTGGCATGGTGCAGATCCCTGTAGTATTCCAGCAGCTACACACTCGACCCAAGGCAGAACTATCTCCTCAAAGCAATTGATGTAGCTTTCCGTGTTAAGTCTAAGACATTGTGGGGAGATGAATGGTGGCATAACGTCGCTATCACTAGGGATCACTCCAAACACCTTTGTAATCACCATTAGACTCATCCAACTCTTTCTGAATCCTCTGCAGAGACTTTAGAATTTCTTTGTGTCATCATCATCATCCCTTTGATTCCCAAACATTCGGAAATGTTCGTATTGGAGCTTCCGTCGCGAATACTAAGCAGTACAGCATACCATTTCCAAAATTCTGGCGCAGTGAAATGCATCATGGTGCTCTTTTTCTCACAGACGGTGCCCAACTGACCCTACTATACTGTGCTGTTGAAAAAAATCAAAGCCAAACAATGCGCGAAATTAAAAATATAAAATGGCGACAATTTGCCATTCAGTAGCGTAGCATAAGTACTAGTGGTAATGAAACAGTGCTTGATGTATAAACACACTCATAATAACTCATCACTTGGTAAACCTTTGAGTTTTATGCTTTTCCATCAAGTTAATATATATCAACGTCTGTTAAAGACGTTGATATATATTTATCAAGTCCTAGCAGCCATACACATCAGGTCGATCACAAAAAGCGTTCAATTAGTATGGAGCAAAAACAGCATCATGTTTAGATGTAACAGAGTCTATCTTCTTCAATTACTTTAAAGTACTTTCATTAAAATCATTTTGAATTAATGCAGTTACTGATACAAAAGAAGTAGGCCTGTATTTATTCAATCAAATTTAGCCGAGGACATGAAGGGGTAAAACAAGCAACATGAAGACCCACTTCAAACGACATTATTTTGGAGTTTTTGAAATTCAATTTGTCAGGAGTGGAAAAGAGAATATATTTATAAAGAAATTGTTAAGTCTGATGAAAATTGGTTGAAAGATTAACGAAAAATAGCAAATAAACCCGTACAAATCGCCATTCTTCGCTATTTACGCGGGTTGTCACTATATGAGTGGACCCAATTATCAAGTTAAATGACTGTTAAACAATGAACTTATTGTTGGCTACAATTGAGTGAAGTTTGTATTAGATTGCTTGAAAGTTGAGGGAGTTTTTAGTTTTAAATTTGTGTTGAAATCGGTTTTTCGTTTTTCCCGCGATTTTTTGCTAAACGCAGTTTCGTAGAAATAACAATGAGGTAACCTATATACCGAGTTTTAACGAAATCAGAGGAAAAAAGTTGAATTTATCGACATTTGATCGGCTTCATCGATTATCCATTTCTTTTTTAATTATCGATTCTTTACGCTAAGAACCTATCTTAAATTGTACAATGTATGTGCCAAGTTTAGTCAAAATCGATTGGATTGATCTGGAGTAAAAAGGTATCTCACTGACACACACATACACAGACAGACGTCCTCTGTTTTATATATATAGGTATATGCATGTATGTATTTATGGGATCCGGTTTCAAATCTTGTCATGGTTGATTTGACAGCAGGGTGATTTTTTGATGTTATTTGCCTGGGGAAGCTCTCGCAGTGTGCAGCACAATTTGCACATGCCTGAAACCATGTCACGATATTGGCTGAATAAAGTTGGCTGTGCTCGCATGAAGTCAGCTGTGACCAAGAGTTTCAGTATAATGGACGTGTTAAAAACGATGATCAGAGCTGATGGTGCCATCTCCCCCAGACACTGTGTTTTTCATGATGACGGTCGTCTTTGCGTATAGAATCCAGAGGTTAACAGTGAATATTTCGAAGACAGTCGGAAAGCGTAGTTCAGGTTAGCAGTGGATATTTTGGTAAAAGTAGCAGAGCGTAGTTCGTCCTTCTGTTTTTCTTCGCCTGACAAGCTGGAACTGGACATTCGGGTAGTGTAAACAAAAAATGGCCGCCTTTATAAACGACGGATTGAATGTTCTACGTCTTCTGATTGGTTAACTTTCTATTGGTGGACTATAAAGTGAGTCAAGTCATTTGGGCTAACTCACTAGTATATGTATACACAAAAAACTGCAACACACTGTCCCTACGATCGGATCAGTAGAGTTGCAATATAAACCCCAGAGGAACTCAATTTCATTTTTTTAGTTTATTTTTTAAATTTTTTAATTTTAATTTTTTAAATCTTTATTACCTCTAACAATATTTTAGTAGATAAATGAGATTTATATATTAGAGTACTTAGCATTTATTTTTATTTTTAAAAAATAGTACTGGCTACAATAGTAGATCATAATATTACAATGTTTTTAATATATAAACATCGCAACACTTAAATCCCCGAAGGAACCGAAAACAGCTATCTACTCCAATTGAGATAAAAGTAGTAAATAGAGTTTCACAGTTTAGTCGGAGACGTTAGAAGTATAGTGTTGCAGTAGACTTTAGAAGGAAACGGAAACCCAAAGCAAAACAAGAAACAAGGGATAAACTTCTACTCCTGTTCAAACGAACGTGGAAGATGAGGAATGTGACAGGTGGACATGGTTACTTCTATTAGTAAAATTGTTAATTGTGTATGTATATATATATATATATATGTGTGTGTGTGTGTGTGTTGTGGGGCCCTCCCCTTTTTACATAAGATGAACTCGTCCAAAGTATACTTATACTACTGAGAGATAAATACCTGCCGTTGAGATACAGTCTCGACGTTCGTCGAACTCTGTTTGGTTAGAGAGGAACCCGGACGAGGCTTTGCCGAAGGGCAAGGTTTCGTCCTGGGAGGTAGACAGGCCCTGAACCCGTCTAGGCGGGTTCAAAAAGTATATTTTTTCCGAGTCTACGGCCTCTTTACAACCCATTTTAAACTCGGCCTTGTGCCACATATATTCCTCGTGGGTGGGATATTAAATAAAGAGATATGTTCAGACAGGTTGAGAGATACGGAGACAGACACAGGGTGTTCTCAGAGAGTTATACAAGAGTCAAGAGAGAGAGATGATTACGGCTTTACGTACAGAGACTTGTACATATATACTTTCTACTAACCCGCATTCCTGGACTACAAATCTTCACTTCAACTCTGTATCCTTACGTTAATACACTTATTTTTCTATCTCAATTTCTGGTATTGTTTATTTATTTGTGCAGGATTCCATTCCCGGAATCCACAACAATATATATATATATATATGAAATAAATCCTGAAGAACCAGGAAAACCTACCTAGCCTATGGTTCTTCAAGGTAAGCTGGCCAGTTCTTACTTAGCGTATTGGGCACTCTACGTTTTAGTTTTACTACTCGCTTACTATTCGTTTAGTACTCGCTTGCGTTTTGTCTTTGGACTAAAGCCTTAAGGCACTGGACGATGTGTTTCACTTTGTTCTGATGTTTTTAGTTCTTTCTTTTTTTTTTACAATTTTTTTTTCTCGGGTACCGATTTGTCCTGACATATTTGTTAATATATATATATATATATATATATAGTTGTAGAGTCGATAAGTGAAACGGCAAAATATAAGCAGGCGTGTACGCGTGTGCTGGTGTGCATACGCAGGCATGAAAATAAATAATTGTTAAATGTATGCACGAGGTGTAAACGTAATACTATTCAATACGGTTATACAGAGCAAAGGTATGTATTAATTAGTACATATACCCGTACCTATGTTTTTGGCTGTTTGATAAATAAACAGAGCGTCTACTGAAATACGAGTATCCACTGAAAATAGCGTTTAAGTAATTAAAATATGACGGATAAATAAATAAAATACTCATCCCATTTTATTGCAAATTGCTTTGTTTACGTTAGGATATAAAACTTAGCAGTGACGTCTATTTTCGAAAGTCAGAGAAAGAAGTATGTATAAAAGCACATTTCATCTTTACTTAGACATCGACGTACTCTGTAACCGAGAAGTCAAAGCATGTGAGGTCGAATGACTGTTTCCAATACGAGAACGCAGGTTCGAAACCTGGCGGAGAGCACATACGTTTCTCTAATAAGATTTCTCGAATATTCAGGACTGTAGGCGAAAATAAATAAATATACCGTTTTCTTTTTTGACGGACCATAGCCACTCAAAAAACGTTTAATATATATATATATATATATATATATATATATATATATATATATATATATATATGTTTCCAGAGAGAGAGAGAGAGATAGATACAGATATAGATATAGATATAGAGATATAGATAGATATAGATATAGATATATAAGATATATAGACAGATATAGATATAGAGATATATAGACAGATATAGATATAGAGATATAGATATAGATAGATATAGAGATATAGATATAGATAGAGAGATATAGATATATATCTTTCATACATTTACCTCTCACACTTGTTTCCCACACATACACTCTCACTAATCTTCTTTTTTTTTATTTACCCGAAGTTATATTTTCCGATTTCTTTTTGAATTTGTAGGTCAGATAAATTGGATCGTAATTACTATTCCAATTTAATAAATTATAAGCACAGAATATTAGTGTGTGAGCATTTTATAATTGTTATGGTCCGGTTCCTTGTGCCGCGGTGACAGTCCAAGGTAGAACCAATAAAGAAGAACTCGAATACGGATATGGAATAACACAGGTATATTACAAACAGGAATATATACAGAGAAGTAGAAGTGTTAGTACGAACAATCAAGTTTAGTAGTAATTGTCTGAACGCGACTCTGTTTTGGACTGCCTCTGACTCGACTGACTGACTCGCTCGCTCTGACTGACTAACAGACTCCTGGCGGACTTCACTCCAGACTTCAGACTGAACGGTAGGTATTTAGCGAAGGAACGAGGGTATCATGTGGAACAAGGCCGGTTTAACGTGGGATCTCCGAGCCTGTGGGCTCGGCCAAAAATATGCCCTTTGAACCCGTATAAACGGATTCAGGGTTGGTTTACCTCCCCGAAAGAGACTCCGCCCTTCGGCGTAGGCTCGTTCGGGTTCCTCCCCACCCAAAGGCAGAGAGTTCAACTGATCAGCTGGTCGTCTGACTTCAGGCTGAACTCCCTGCTTCCTCTTGAGGCGCAGTATTTATTACGTATGGAATAGTCTATTATGTTATTATGGGTAAGGTCCCATAACAATAATACACGCACAACACAATCAATCACAAACACACACACACACACACATATATATATATATATATATATATATATATATATATATATATATGTGTGTGTGTGTATGTATATCCAGGTAAGATGAGAACAACTGGAGTATGATTTCACTGTACATAAAATTTAATTAAGAAATGGCTCAAAATATTATTTATTTTAGGATATCAAAACGTTATAAAAATCCCTACACAATTACAATTATTTTTCAGCACTACAAATGTGACTCTTCAGGCGATGCTAAACTACTGGCGAGTGAAAGTTTAATTTGATTTCAAATAGCAGATCTGTATATGCCCATATGTAATTGTTTAGGTTTTATATGCAGACAACTATCTGTTATGATCTATATTAAAAACAATTTCCGGTGAATTTGAATTTAGCGTGGGCCACATTCGATTGGTTAATCAAAGCAAAGCGCAGAAATCTATTTTTAAATTATTCTACATTTTGATATGATTGCCTAAAGAAACACATTCATGGTTTGAAACATAATTGTAATTGTGTAGCGATTTTTATAACAACTTTTAATATATATATAGAGAGAGGAGGAGGCACGGTGGATTGAGGAATCGGAGAGCCGAGTTCGAATTCCAGTCGAATCCATTGCATTCACTTACGTGCTAATACCCTTGGGAAAGGTTTGAATCCTCTTCTTCTCCCTCCAGCTATGGGTAAAATAGCAGGACATAGTGGGTTCTATAGCCTTGGATGGCAACTGGTCTAGGAGAAGGACAACTCTGAATTCAAAACCTGCAGAGGGTCGTTTGGAAACCTTGTGGCATTCGGTGCACCAGGTCTCTGTATTCGTCCCTTCAAAAAGTGTGGCACGAAACCTTCACCACTATAATCAAATCTCATGTGCTGTTGTCGGGCTGTCGGTTTCCTGGGAACTGATCTGCTTGACCCTCATACGTCGAATATCGACGGGAGACTCGAATATATATATATATATATATATATATATATATATATATAAATATATAAATACAATAAATGAAAAAAAAATAAAAACACTGTAATAGTTACCGACGCGTTTCGTCCGATGCGGACTTTTTCCAGGCGAAAACGAAATGAATTTATTAAACAAATTAACTAATAATACCAAAACAAAATAGCAACTGGAAGAATTTAGAGAACGCTATTTTCATACTGCTAACTGAAAATTACGTCAGTTATTATCACGTGTGGAGACGTTGTTTTTATTGCTGTGGTGACGTTTTCTTTTGATTTCTGTTCTGTACGTTTGTTTGGGAGAATAGTAATTCTGTTAACAAAAGTAAAATAGGGAAAAAGCCCAAGATTAATATTTGGGTAATATTCAATGGCAGCACTCTCAAGAATTTTCTTTCTGGGTGGGTTATTTTTTCATATATATATATATATATATATATATATATATATATATAGGCGCGTAAAGCTACTTCAACATTACATACTACAAATTAAAAAAGAATTATAGACAAAAACTAGATTATTCTTTTCAAAACATCGCATAGTGTTTAATTTGGCCGAATGTAATAATGTTTATTGACAAGTAAGAAAAAAACAACACCGTGTATGTCTACTGAGATTTACAACTTCAAAACGGCCTGCTTAAAACAGGCTTTAATCAACTTTGATTATTTGTTTCGCTTTGACAGTAGCTAATTAGCACAGTAATCAATTGCACATTTTAATTACTCTTAAAACGTCTTGTTCTATATATCTGAAACTGTGCAATGTTACGACAATGTAGAATGTAGCATCATTATCCTGACTGCATTTAGCACACGAGCCTCTTTTTAAACAAATGCTGCTGATTATAATTTCAGGCGTAATAAAAGAAAAAGTCACAGTAGGTATCAAATTTATTGACCAAAGCAAACATTGTACACCCCATAATTCCTAGAGACTCTTTCAAATCACCTGTAAATGAATATAAACAGCGAATCACCATGTAGAAAATATTTTTTTCTCCCAAAAGTAGTCACGAAATGACTACAGGAAACTGTACTTCAGCTTCCAGTAAGTCATTCCTACTACCACTCTATACACACAGACAACAGAATTTAACAGCATGAAATTTTTTAAGCATTTCGCCCAACGCTAGTCGCGAGTGCCACTAACACACTAAGAGTTACAGAGAGTGAGAGCAGAAGTAAAGATGGGTATTTGAGGAAAGGATATAGAGAAGGACAGGTATCAGAAACAAGGCATCGGAATATGTCGATTGACATTACATTTGAATATTTGAAGATTATAGCTATCAGGGAAGTAAGTAAGAGGAAAGGAGCTTCACTGGCGGGAAGTGCGACAGAAGAAGCTGTTGGAGTAGAAGAGGCGGTTACATTTAACTGTTGCTACGGTGAAAGGGTGGGACCGAGATGCCAACCTAGTGGCACACTTCAATTCATGCAGTTTGGGAACCAGTGAAAGTAGCTCGTCAGAGCAGTTGGTATGAAAATATTTGTAGAAAAGACAGAGGGAAGTCACATCAAGTCCGTGAGGAAATGACTGTAGACGAGATGCCAGATCAAGACCAATCACGTTGCATATCTATATCTGGATTTTGTCAAGGACATCAAGATGAACAGCGGGGACACCTGACCGTACATGGCAACAGTATTCAATGACAGGACGAATGGTAGGTTTGTAGATTTGAAGGATGGATTCGGGCGGGAAAAAAAAACTTTCTGGCCTGACACAGAGAACCAATTTTTTTTAATTTCGCCAAAAAGAAACCCTTCTTTTCTACAAGACGAGACAATGCTAATTTTTATGCTGCATCGACAAGATCGTTTTTAATACAAAAAAAAATCACCAAATACTAGGCTCGAGTGGTACTCAAGGTAGAGAGTAGGAAGTTAAGATTATCTGAATAGAATATTTTAGATAACGATTAACTAATGACTTGAAAAAGGGAAGCATATACGTGAACATCGTTTACACAAAGTATCAGTATTTTGGAAAAGCTAAGTGGAACACGAAAGAAAGTTCGGGTTATTTGACTCCATGCCGTTAACATTGTGTCCTATGAATAATGTTTTGAATCGGTGGCATTAAAACATGAAAATCATCTAAATTTTTGCCATGGAAAACTTCAATAGGCTTGCGATCGATTCGCAATAATCCGTCTTATAAGAGATTGAAGAATAATAAGTAAATCGATCACCTTTAGAAAAAACAGGGAAACCAATCCTAAACAGAAAACAAGGGATTAACCTCTACTCTTAAAAAAACGGAGAGGTGTGGGAAGCAAACGATAGGCGACCTTATCTACATCAATTATGAAAAAAAGGATTGCAAAAGTAAATGTAAGTTCAGAATTTTAGGCGGAGTCATTACAAGTAAAGAGTTAACATAGACTTTAGAAGCGACTGGGGACCCAAACCTAAACAGGAAACAAGGGATAAACCTGTACTCCTGTCGATAAAAATCAAGCGAAACCTGTACCAGTATCAATACCACAATATTCTGCCCATATCAACGCTTCTCGTTCCAACACGTAACGATCTTAAGCGTACTGTTTTATAGAATAAAGGTTCTCTAGAGAGGAAAAGCGACGTGGGTAAATTGCAACTCTTCCAGTGGCCGAGTCATAATCCTGACCTTAACCCAATTGAAAATCTTTGGGTGATAATGGACAAGAGTCCCTGTAATAGGAAAGTTATCACAGAAGAAATCTGACGAACAACGTTGACTTACTAAAGAATTTAGTCTATAGCATGCCACGAAGAATTAAGGCCGCTATTAAAGAAAAAAGGTTACCCAACAAAATACTAAATCATTTTTTACTGGGATGATGTACAGAAATACACCTGTATTAATAAACGAATTCTATTACTCAATTGACATGATAAGAATAGACAAATCGATTTTCGTACTGTATATGTATATGTAGTAATGGAGTGCACCTTGTCGTGGTGTAATGGTTAGCGAGCTTGTCTCGCTAGATCAGTTACGATCCTCACTAGGTGCCCTGTACTTTAGGCCTTGTGCCACATCTAAGCTACGCTTAGAAAATAACTATAGGGTACCTCGAGGCGGTGTAATGGTTAGAAAGCTTGTCTCGCTAGATCTGTTACAACTGAAAAGTGAGTTCGATCCTCACTAGGTGCCCCGTACTTTAGGCCTTGTGCCACATCTAAGATACGCTTAAAAATAACTATAGGGTACCCCGCGGTGGTGTAACGGTTAGCAAGCTTGTCTCGCTAGATCAGTTACGACTGAGTAGTGAGTTCGATCCTCACTGGGTGCCCCCTACTTTCGGCCGTTCGCCATATTTAAGCTACGCTTCGAAAATCACTGGGCACCTCGAGGTGGTATTACAGTTAGCAAGCTTGTCTCGCTAGAACAATTACGATTGAATAGTGAGTTCGATCCTCACTGGGTGCCTCCTAATTTCGCCACGTCTAAGCTACACTTGGAAAATTACTATGTATGTGGTAATGGTAAAATAAATCCGTGGGTATATAATTCAACTGGCTCCTAGTAATATAAATATATTAAAACTGATCTACAAAAGAGCGTTTGACGTATTTCCTTTATACAGGGCAATATGATGAATAATCCAAAAAATCATTTTACCTCATGTGGGGAATAAACTATTTTGGTAGACGATGAAAGTGGTCGTCAGTCTTTTCAACCCCGACGTGGAATGAAGTTCACGTCCGTAGAACTAGAGGAAGCAGGAAGTAAGAGTTAACAGGTAAGCAAATGATATTGGAAGCTAAAGGGTCAACCGAAAATTTAACTTGCCGAAAATACCTAATATTTGATTTACACTTTTCAATATTTGAGTCTGTTATGGGGTCCATCCCTTTTTCATATAAGTGGACTCGACCAGAGTGTTACTTGAACTGCTGCCGTTGAATACCCAGAGTCAGTCAGAATATGGAGGGTGTGAGCAGAGATTGTGATTGAGTTGGAGGTAGAGTAATAGTGTGAGGTAACCGCTTGTAGAAGTCAGTTACAAGCACGTAAACTCTAAGGAAGTCCTACTTCAACACTCTATATATATATATATATATATATATATATATATATATATATATATATATATATATATTATTGCTACTAACCGCATTCCTGGATTTACTAACAGTATTACCCATTGTATTATTGTGTAAATACATTTAATTTCTTATATTTAATTCTTGCGTTTGTCCTTCATTGGAGACCGAATTTCATCTCGGAATCCACAACAGAGTCAGAGGATAGACACCATACAGACGTCGGTTGGTAACTATCTATCTCAAAGGGGAGAAGGTGTATTAATGTCAAATTGTCTGAAGACAAATTGGGGGTATTAGAAATAGGAAAAAATAAATTTAAATTTATTGCCGTTCATAGATAAGAATTTCAATTCCTATGCAAAAGCCGCCATTATTATTTTGTTCCTTTCTACATCAGTGTATAATGTGAATGCCATAAATGTTTTCGAAATTGATATACCCATCGCAAAGAACGTATTATTTTCCTTTTAGGTCTTGGTGGAAAAAAATAGATTTTCTTCGAATGATGCTGTCTTCTGCGGTTTTTATTCCCACACGAGTTCAGTTTCTTATTTGGAAAGGCAACATACATGTTGATTACTAGCAGGAGAGCCCGGCGTTTCCCGGGGATGTAACAGTAAGAAATAGATCAAGTATCGACCATCATAAAGACTGAAACATAAAATTGACTAAGATTATTGTTTAAGTTTGACAGACACGCATGTCTTAATTAGTTTGTTTTTTTTGTTTTGTTTTTTTGTTTTGTTTTTTACGAATTGGTCAAACCCAAACTCAAACAAAAACATTGTTTTCAATCGTTATGAGTCTACTGATTGAATAGAATTTTATTATAAACAATTGCCTTGTAAATGGAATTTTTAAAGCATTCTGAATGTAAAAATAAAGAAAAAAGTGTGCAAGACAATAAGAAACACTACCTGCCAAAAAATGTGAAGTTTTGTTGAAATCGGTTGAAAAAATGTAGGAAATTCGATCCCATATATAAACGAACATACACACACACACACAAACAAACAACCTGGGTTTTATAATAAGTATAACTCGATATGAGTTGTCCCCCTTTCATTCTCGCGACAGCGATGCCTCTTAATTTTGTTTTCAAATTTATTTCGTGCAAAAACAATTGTGTTTTTTTGGCGCTGTCAGAACCACCGCATAGTAATTTTACGTTGTCCTGTGAAGTTTTGTTGAAATCGGTTGAAAAATGTAGGAAATCCGATCCAATATATAAACGAACAGACACACACACACACACACACACACACACACAACCTGGGTTTTATAATAAGTATGATTCTGGGTTCGGTTCGAGATTTTAAAAGATACCACCAGAAGAAGACCGGAGCTTACAACAGCCGAAACTTTGTGAATGTGACAATAAAGATGAGGACAACAGTTCAAACAATTTAAATATTGTAAATTAACACAGGGAAGTTTTTTTTTAATGTTTTATGGATCAGATATTTGTCGATTTATTGATCCATTTTTTGTAAATAGATAACGAAATATTCAATCATGATGGAAAATCAACCAAAGAAGTTCGAGCTGTTACCAGTCATGTCTTCACTTAGCTATAATATTGGGAAAGGCTTGAATCAACTTTACCCTGGGTTCTAACGTATCGACAAGTATCTTGAAAAAGTATATATTGCCGTTTGCATGAGTAATTGGTGGGGGGACTTGAATATCTTACCACTAATATCACACACGACACTAGCATTTCTCTCTTGCAGCTTAGATAATTCTTCAAGGCGGTCATGTCTCTCCACGTCTTCTTTAGCTCTACTTAACTTTTCTTTCTTTACCGTCCCATTTTCTCCCTTTCCAAATGATCATCCAGTCACAATTTTTATCCATTCAATATTTCCTCAATGTTTTTGCATTCAATGCCCTCTTTCCTCATTATGTTTCCAGAAAATTTCAACTGTATCTTTCTGAGTGCAAATATACGTTTTTTCGTAGTTCCTATGATATATATTTTCATCCACAGACAAACTGTTTCGCTGTATCACAGCTCATCAGCTAGACGCCCAGTTGCCTCTAGCTAGGATCGAAACCCGACTGAATTGGCGTCAGTCGGGGATTCTACCACTAAACCGTTGGCGCACGGCAGAGGTGAAGGTGAATTTAAGCGTATTTATTTTTAGATAAACACACAGTGACTGAGAGAACTCGATTCAATTTACCGAAGAGTCTTGCATTATTAGCCGTAATAGTCGCTGTTTGCAAACCAACACTTCCTCCCCAGAGAGCTCAACCGAATATATATATATATATATATATATATATATATATATATATATATATATATTCTGAGAGAGAGAAAAATATTTTAGGAATTTTGAGTAATCATATATAGTAATTCATCGAGCCCAGAATAATCTTCTTCTGTTGAATATTATTCTGGACTCGATGAATTACTATATATGATTACACTAAATCCCACTTAAATTTATTCCCTGTATATCCTTACTAGACCCAGTCAATGCTCTGCGATGGAGCGGCTAAGTGTCAAAAAGCAGTCGTGGCTCTTGGGCCACTGTTCTGAGGTTATCCGTATACATGGATGAGTATCGCTGCGGAACTGAGTGAAAGTAATATATATTGAGTCTAGTTTATGTCCTCTCCGTCATCGAGGCCCGTGGTACAGTTGGTATGACGCCTGCGTTGTATCGTAAACGGCCCGGGTTTGATTCGTAGCAGAGGATGCGCACTGCTGATGAGTCCCTAAAAATGACCGTCCAGTGCTTTCTGCATTCTGTTGAAGGTTATTCTGGGCTCGATGAATCTCTCTCTCTCTCTCTCTATATATATATATATATATATATATATATATATATATATATATAATATGAAATGGACAAAATTAACAATTATTTTAAAGACATTTTTTTTTGCTTATAAATTCTTTTTATAGATACAAATATTTAAGCAAATGCTCTGTTTATAATAAACAGTATTAAACAACATTTATGAATTTCATAATGTGTGACGTCACTTGTTTATATTTGGATACGCCATGAGCAGGTATGAATGTACGTGAGAGAGAATCATGGAAGATTCTAATTTAAAGACAGTAAAATCTCCTCAGTGGCCAAATCGGTTAAAGACACGTCAGGCTATATGACGGTTCCGTATAGGATGCAGGTTCAATTCCTGTCAGAAGTCGAATATTTTCTATAAAAATTTCTCGGATATTCAGGCCGGTAAATGTTGTTTAATACTGTTTATTATAAACATAACATTTACTTAAATATTTGTATCTATAAAAAGAATGTATATATATATATATATATATTCTTAACGCTCATCGGTAGAACAACATCTCTGTCGTTATTCTTCTTCATCTGTGAAGAGTTTGATCGGTATTGATTGCTATTTAGATTAGCTATTACATAACAATTTTGTAACGAGATTTTCTTGACTTTTAATACTTTATTTAGTTTCTGGAAGGCATCTTTACCTACAATAAAACGTTCTTTATGTAAATATAAGTTGCCTTGCAGTTTTCCTTAAGTCGTTCTTCGTTGTTCACATATTCTGTCCTTGGTAATCTAAGCATTCTCCAAAATTCTTCATCTGTCAAGAGATCACCCAATAAAATTAAGCCTGAAATGGAACCAGTATAAATCTAAGATTGGTTCGCTCTCATGCTAGATAACTTTTCTCTTTTTGTTATTTCACTCAAACCGTAACATCAATTTACTCAAGTTCAAAAAGTATGTCACGTGCTGCTTTCATTTGCCCTCCTTTTCTCTCCATCTGTCCTGTGAGTATCAGATTTTCCAAGCCTTCTTTCCTCATTACGTGCTCCAGAAATTTCAACTGCCTCTTCCTGGTGTTATTTTTTTGCTATGAAAATGTATTTGCTGGTAATTTTTTTTTCTAAAGTATTTACATTTTGACCTCAGTTTCGGGATTCACTATTTATCCATAGCTGGGACCCCTCATCCTTAACAGGTGCTACCACTTTGACTCGGGATAGACCTGGGAACATCAGCAATTAAGAGATGGTTCCATGCTACCAAAACTTTGCTGCCGTATGTAGTTTATCGTCATACCCAGGAAAAAGTCACTAAGGAGAACAGTACACCAGAACAATTGCCATGAAAATATATGTAAAAAAAATACATAGGGAATTCAGTTTGGTGTTGAAATGAATCCTATATGCTGCCTAAAAAAAATACGCCCCAATCTTTGATATATATACGTAAAAAGGGAAAGATGGAACTTTTATCTATGAGCCTTTAATCTTTATTCAACAACTTGTGTATTTCGACGTATGTCTACTGATTTTTTTGTGTGTGCCTGTATGTACGTGTCTAAATATAAAAAAAAAATCAATGATTCTATCCAGAATTTCGAGCGTCTTTTGTCCATCACACGTACGCCTGACATTACTTTGCGTGTCGGACAAGTAGGTGCTCGCCTGAAGAAGCGTTTTCCTACCCACGTATGAGTGCAAATTAATAAATTAACCAGTAAGCCAGGGTGCCGGATATTAGTATATTAATTGAAGATGCCGCCCGAGAGGCGCGCAATTTTTCATTTCATTCAAACGCAGAATTACTTGGCCGAGTATTAAAAACACGTTCGTATCTTGCCTGCTTTGCCCCACCCAACAAAAAAACAAACAAAAAAAAAAATAGAAAAAAAAACAGAAGCAAAAAGTAATTTCATGATAAGAAAGGTTATTCTATACGCGTTGCTCTCCTGTAAATTAAGTAACGAATAAGAATTTATGACACATTGGCTCTTCTATAAAAGTCAGTTCAGGAAGGTAAAAGGTAGTATTTAGCTAACAACCCCATTAAAATGATACTTGATCGATAGGGGTTGGGTCAAGTTCTGATTGAGTAGCAACACTTTTTACAAAGATGAACGAAACAAAAATATCAATAGTTAGAGCTTATTAGCGGCGACAGAAAATTGTAATGAAGAAGACAGTAGCAGTTTCAATAAGGTCAGAAAGGTGGTCACATATTTTCCTTCCTCGTAACATGTTATACATTGACCGACAGACTTTAAATGGATTTTCTCTACTTCATTTTGGGTATCAATATAAATATATATAAGCATTTTACCCACAACAAGGCGGGAGTGCCACTAGCACGCAGGGGGTTACAGAGAATGAAAAGACTTTGTATAGAGAAGATTGAGGAAAGAATAAAAGATGAACGGGAATCAAGGCAAAAGAAGATGTTGATTGACGTTGCATTTAAATTTTTAAGATTGTAATTGTCTGGGAAGCAAGAAAGAGGAAGGGAGAAATACGAGAAAAGAAACCGCTAGAGTAGAAGTACCGGTTAAATTTAACTATTTCAACAGAAAAAGGGTGGGATGAGATGCCAATATCGTAACACGCTTAAATTCGTGTAGTCAGGGCACCTGGGAAAATAGTTCGTCAGAACAGTTGCCATGAAATTATTTGTAGAAACGACAGAAGGAAGCCACATCAAGTCTGTGAGAAAGTGACTGAAGCCGATATGCCTGGTTAGAACCGATTATATTGCAGATCCTTCTTTGGATTTTGTCGAGATGAACAGTAGGAGCACTAGACCAGATATGGCAACAATATTCAATGGATGGAAGAATGGTAAATTTTTGGTATATATAAATATGAGGATAAAGGCAAAAGGAAAATTTTTCTTTAGCAACGCGTTTCTTCCCGTGATGGTCTTCATCAGGACAAATACAAGGATGTAATTTTGCAACGGGTTTTTATAAACGTAAAGAAAAATATCGTTACGTTTTAAGAATGCTTGTAAATAATCTTAAGGCTAACCATGACAGTCTAGGTAAACTATGAAGAAGGGTAAGTGTTGTAATGCAATACCCCCCCCAAAAAAAGTGTTGTTGTTGAATAGTTTGGGTTCTTATATATATATATTCTTTATAGAGATACAAATATTTAAGTAAATGCTCTGTTTAACATAAACACTATTAAACAACATTTACCGGCCTGAATGCACGAGAAATTTTCACAGGATTCGAACCAGTATCGCATAGGGAACCGTCATTTAGCTTGACGTGTCTTTACCGATTTGGCCACGAAGGAGCGTTCGATTAGTAAGGTCGAATTTACTGTATTTAAACTTCAATCTTCCATGAATCTCTCATGTACATTCATATCTGCTCATGGCGTATCAAATGTAAACAAATGACGTCACACATTATGAAATGGACAAACTCCGACAATTATTTTAAGACATTTTTATGTTTAACATTATTTTTATAGATACAAATATGTAAATAAATGGTCTGTTTATAATAATAATAATATATATATATATATATATATATATTATTATTATTATTATTATATATCGTACCTATCAACAATAATGGGTATGTCCCAAGCCTCATAAATACGTTAGACACTAATGTAAGTGGAAGTAATCTGCTGTATTAGTAGTTCACCACAAGCGGTGGTTTACCTACTTCAAGCCGCAGGCGAGTATTGTATTTTGTTGATGTTATATAGATTACTATTTCATTTCCAACCTCCGTTTTGGTTATTCCTCAATCAGTTACCCTTCCTTGGTTGGAACACAGACACACACACACACACACACATATATATATATATATATATAGAGAGAGAGAGACAGATGCGTGTGTATGTGTGTATGTAAGTGTGGAGGGGGAGCTTAGTCACTTAGCTAATTGGTGTTACCTTCTTGCCTCCCAAATCTAGAGTTTCGTAGACGGACCTCCATTAATCACTCCGACCACATCAAGTTATATATATATATATATATATATATATATATATATATATTGTGTGTGTGTGTGTGTGTGTGTGTGTGTGTGTATAAACCAAATAACTAGAAGATACTAAATAGATATTAACAACCGTATATACATGAGTTGGCGTGCATACGCAGCTAAGCGAATAAATATTTACTCAATTTAAGGTGTAAGCACAACAGTACCCTATTAAAACGTAGGTGTATATATATTTATTAATATAAACTATATATATATATATTTATATATATATTTATTAATATAAACTATATATATATTTATATATATATTTATTAATATAAACTATATATATATATATACTTCATTTTATTTCTTAAATGATGTGTGTAAAGAAACTGTTATAGCATAGAACTTACGGTTACATCTAGCCATTTCAACTGTAAAATGTTTGGAATTTACCGCCAATGTAATCATAGCCTCGGCCAAGAAAACTTGTGACTTAGTGCAAGACCGACTGCTAATAATGATTTAATTTTATTCAGTGGTAACAGAGGGAAGTTTGTTTTCTTTTATATATCAAACTTCCTGTCAACAAATGAAATCGGTTGAATTCTACACTAGATTTGTCTCCCTGCGCTAATGCATAGAATATAGATCGTTCCCACGTAATTAAAAGGTTTCTATCGACGTTTTTTGTAGTTACGAGATATTTGACTTCATTTTTTAGCTAACAAGGACGTTTTCATACAAAAATAATCGGTTTTAGTTGAAGCATTTGGTACGTAAGTGAACATATTGCATAGAGAACATTTCCATCACTAAAAAACGAAGATAGGACCTTTTATGGCTGCGTGAAAAATTAAGGTGGACAACCGGAATGTGTCCAGGGCATGTATATATATCTATATATATATATATATATATATATATATAATTTCTGAGATATTATGTACATTATTTACATTATTCGGACTATTGTCCTCATCTTTGTCACCATATTTATTACAACGTTCCACAAGGACACATGACACAGTGGATAAAGGCGTTGGTTAGATCCAGTGACAAGACCCAAAATTATTGAGTTCAATACCCGGTTAAGGCAGTGGAGAACTTTCAGAGGGAAATGAACAGGAGATAATTGATAACTGACATCCATCAAACATGGCACGTGGAACTAGAACAGTCTACCCCGGTGAGCGAAATAAAGGGTTCAGTTCGACATTCCAACCACTTGAAGAAGGCCGGAGCGTAAAACGGCCGAAACGTTGTAATAAATATGGCGACAAAGATGAGGACAATAGTCCGACTAATGTAAATATATATATATATATATATATATATATATATATATATATATATATATATATATAGGCCAGGTGGAGTAATGGATATCGGAATCGGAGAGCCAAGTTCTAATTCCAGTGGAATCCATTACATTCACTTACGTGCTATACCCTTGGGAAAGGTGTGTATCCTCTTCTTCTCCCTCCAGCTATGGGTAAATAGCAACTTGGATGGCCACTAGGAGAAGGACAACTGTGAATTTAAACCCGGAGTAGATCCCCGAAGGCGGATAGACAGCATTTTGTGCAACCTTCCGGCAACTCCTGCAACCGCGCTGGTACCAAACTGTATTGATTTATCCTCTCCTTTGGACTCTGCTCGCAAGGCCGAGAGGTGTAACTAGACGCCTGGACAGCCCTAGTTCTCCATATATCCCGCCCAGGCTCGTAGCGGACCGCGCTACTCCGCCGTCTCTCGAGATGGACGGATGCCAACGACGACGATATATATATATATATATATATATATATATATATATATATATATATATATATAATCATTAGAAGGTCTCACGTGTCCTTCTTATACTATGTAAAATAGACAGGTTAATTAATAAAACAAGGACAAGGGAAAGGCTACCAATATAATTAGTACGAAAACATTTATTTAATATTAATTATTAACCATTTGACAGAAACACGGAAAGAAAGGCTTTAAGTCCGGAATTTTCAGACACGCTTGTCTCCTTCATCATCGAAGGAATAAACAGAGAAAAAGGAATTACACATCAATAGATGTTTTTGTGGTCGGTGTATTTTCTGGTGGAAATCATATTATTACAAAAAACCGATCTTTGTCTAATGCCGCGTTGTGCGAAACTTTTTATGAAAATAAACTTAAATTTAAAATTTTGTTGGGTGTACAATCGTTAGGCCAATCTATCATTACTATTAGGGGAAGTGGGGTGGGGGTAAGATTCTAAACATAGATGAAAAGAATTATAGGTTGTGCAGTGGGAAAGACGTCTCGCGTGTAGCCAGTTGTAGCCGAAAATTGTTCGACCAAGTTGTCAATTTCAGAAAGACGGACTGTAGTTAGAATAACATCTGACGAGACAAAAAAGTGAGCAGGAAAAAAAGGAACATATAGTAATGAAATATAATTAAATTAAAACACAATATGTGTGTGCGCGTGTGTGTGAGTGCGGATGTGTGTCTGTTTCTGAAATCCGGTATATTTGATAGGCTCTGTTGACGTTTCCAAGTTAAAAAAAAAAGACAGAGAAGTCGGTGACTTTACATTGACACGTGACCTTTTCGGAAACAGCAAATAGCGAGAACTAGAGATTTGCTGGTAAAAAATAGTAGTTTTCGCTCTCAAAACTTCTTCAGTGAGAATGTTCACCGGGTCGTATATGGAGCTGCACTCGCTAGGATTTGGGGATTTCTCTCATTTAGTTTAAGTCTCTTCGTCACTGACAAGTAGTCGGCAAAATTTCCTTGCTGGGGGACACAAAGTGTAGACAATTCGAATCATATGCATTGAGATGTTTAATACTGAAAGAAATCCTTTCGCCTGGAAAAAGACGTTGATGTCTTTCAGTAAGAAAGAGATTGTTGCATTCGCGTGACGAAAGAGCTGGACGCTAAGGTAGCGACACAACCGATAAAGGACAACGACCATAGTAATCAAACACTAGTTCGAGCAACATGCTTAATACTATATGTTGTCGTGACTATGTAACAATTCCCCTAGATTGTTTGTCCCAAACAACAAGGGTGTGCAGTCTATACTCCTATTTAACCTGTGGTTGAAGATATCAGGGATAAAGTATGTATTACTACATTTCCCAGGGGTATTAGTGAGAAAAGTCAACGTACCACATGTTTTCAGAATTTAAACTCGGCTCTGCAAGACCCCATTCAAAAACGTTCAAACCTATCGTTAGCTAGCTCTAGACTATACCCATTAAGCTGTATATGCAAGTGCGCTAATTTATATATTATTTGCGAGTTGAAATGCGCTAATGATGACAAGCGCTCAAGTATTAAGTGAGGGAAAAAACTGCTTCTTCACTGACTTAATAAGTACTTTAATTATACATTTATTGAGAAAAGTGATATCTTGCTGACTAATGTAATTATTACGTCTCAAGAACTCAGCAGTCCATCAATTTTTTAAAACATTTTAAAAGAAATAAAAAAAATAAAAAATCGGATCAACATGAATTTTCTAGCATCTTCATTAATCAAGACAGTTTTTAAAAATCTAACGGCAGTATATACACCCACCCACGCAGACACACCTACAAACAGGAATAAATATATTATTTTTCTATTTATTTCTTCTTTTTTTTCACACTTTAAAAATGTCTGAATTTCTTAGAAGAAGCATTGTCAATTATTATTAATTCTAAAATCTGTTTTTTTTTTAAATTTATTTCACTTGCTCTTATAATTATTAATAATAGTCTTAAATTGTCTGAATCTCTTAGATGGTGCCTTGTCTATCTATCTATATATATAAAAGAGTATGTCTGCATGTTTGTGCGTCTGTCTGTGTGATATACTTTCACTCGAGATCCATCCAACCGATTTTGACCAAACTTGGCATATACATTGTACAATGGAAGAGATAGGTTATTAGCATACAAAATCGATCATTTTTAAAAACTCAGTAATCGATAAAGCCGATCAAATATCGATAAATTCAACTTTCTTCCTTTCATTACGTTCAGACTCGGTATGTAGGTTACTTACATCATGACGAGCTCAAAGAAACCCTATCTTTATTCCTACGCCACTGCATTTAGCGAAAAACCGCGAAAAACGAAAAATCGATTTCAACACAAAATTTTAAACTAAAAACTCCCTCAATTTTCAAGCAATCTAATACAAACTTCACTTAATTGTAGCCAACAATAAGTTAACAGTCATTTACCTTGATCAGTCCACCCATATAGTGAAAACCCACGTAAATAGCGAAAGATGGAGATTTTTACTGGTTCCTTTCTTATTTTTCGTCGGTCTTTCAACTAATTTTCATGAAAATTAACAATTGCTTTATGAATGTATCCTTTTTTACATCCCTGGAAGCACACTGACAAATTGAATTGCAAAACCTCCAAAATAATTGTCGTCTGAAGTGCTTCTTCGTGTTGCTTGTTTTACTCCTTCATGTCCTCGGCTAACTTCGATTGGATAAATACAGACTATTTCTGTTATATCAGTAACTGCATTAATTCATTTTTTAATGAAAGTATTTTAAAGTAATTAAAGATAGGCACTGTTACATCTAAACATTCTGCTGTTTTTGCTCCATACTAATTGAACGCTTTTTTTGATCGGGCAGCTGTGTATGGCTGCTAGTAATTACTAATTTTTATTAATTTTTCTCACTTCTTTGTTCTCTTCATTGTACAGTCTAAATCTGTATAAATTCAGTAATATATATATATATATATATATATATATATATATATATATATATATATATATATATATATATATATATATATACTCTCCGTCGGTTTCGACGTATGAGGTTCTGACAACTTAATTGATTCAGTTAATTTTGTTTCGATAATCGTAAGTGGCATCTTAAGACCCGCTAGTGATATACAAAAGAAGGCCGTATATCGACCAAGAGTAAGGACTATGGGATGAGATAACTGTTAGATTAGCTGACCGTTTAGATCTTGCTCTCACTTCCTGAAGACGATTCAGACAACCTGATTGAAAACTGCTGAGTACACTAAAGCACATTCATCTCCATTCTACTCGCTACAAGGCTAAGCGCTCGAGGGTGTTATGTGGTATATTGACAGCTGACAAGTTACTCTTCAGCTTGTCTTTGTATGTTAGCCATGGGCGTCCTACATTCCCGTAGCCCGGATCAAACTGGCTGTACATTAGGATCTCAGTATATATATATATATATATATATATATATATATATATAATTCCTTCTCACTTTGTCACCTGTTTAAAATGTGTGCCTTTTGATACGGTATTCCTCTTCGTCCAATGATTTCGCATTTTACATAATGATTGCAACGTCGCAATATCCGAAAATTTGAACTAATGCAACCCGCAAGCCATCTACCATATCATCAACGTATAACATGCACGGAGAATAGAGTTTATCATGTTTTGAATAATAAGAATAATTAGATATTCAAATAAACCTGAGCTGATCGGCGTGCGGAAGATTATACTATGTGCATTATATATTAACCAACCTATATATATATATATATATATATATATATATATAGGTTGGTTGGTTAATAAAATGTTATAGTGGAACACACCTATTCTATCGTTAATATACTCTCCCACCTATAATAAGTAGGAGTAGTAAGAGTAACGAGAGAGTTGCTCAGTGGTTTGGTCTGAGTTCAGTCTGAAGTCGGGCGACCGGCTGACCGGTTGAACTCTCTGCCTTCGGGCGGGGAGGAACCCGAACGAGGCTACGCCGAAGGGCGGATTCTCTTTCGGGGAGGAAAACCGACCCCGAACCCGATTATACGGGTTCAATGGACATATTTTTGGCTCGGAGATACCACGTTAAAAATGCCTTGTGCCACATGACGCCCTCGTGGGGGGGGGTGACTGAATATCGTCGCTCAGTGGGTCGGTCTGAGTTCAGTCTGAAGTCGGACCACCGGCTGAACGGTTGAACTCTCTGCACTTCGGGCGGGGACGAGCCCGAACGAGGCTCCGCCTAAGAGCGGAGTCTTTTTTATATGAGGTAAACCGACCCTGAACCCGTTTATACGGGTTTAAAAAAGATAAATATTTTGGCCGAGCCCACGGGCTCGGAGATCCCACGTTAAACCGGCCTTGTACCACATGATGCCCTCGTGGGGAGGTGACTGAATATCGCTCAGTGGGTCGGTCAGTCAGTCGATGCCGGACGACCGTTAGTCGGATACTAAAGTATCAGCGACCACAACTAGATTTCTCTGCGTTATTACCTATTATATCAAATTCCTAACTTTTTGTAAGTCGAACCTATTTAAGACCCGACTTAGTACAAATACAAGCCTCCACTGTGAAACCACTCCATAACATAAAACAAGGGCAAACGAAAGGGTAACAATGTAATCACTACGAACAGCATTTATTAAATATTAATTATTATCCACATGACAGAAATGAAGCACGGAAATTAATGTCTGAAGTCCGGAATTTTTGAGCACGCCCGTGTCCGTCACCAGCGGTGCGAGAAATAAGAAGAAAAATGGGGATTGCTCACCGGCAGTGGTTCTTGTAGACGGCGTGAATTCTGGTGGAGATCGTATTAGTAGCAAAAACCCGATCTCTGTCTGATACCTCGCTGTGCGAAAATTCTTATGAAAATAAATTTAGATTCAGATCTGTTTGAACGCGTTAGGCCGTTTTATTCTTATCACAGTTGGTAGTGGGGGAGTGAGATTGTGAACATAGAGGAAGTGGGTCATAGGACACGAGGTTGGAGAGAGGTTCCGTGTGTGGTCAGTGCCGAAGTTTCTTCGTCCAAGACGCTTGACGAGACACGAAAAGAGTGTGGGAACAAAGGACAAAAAAAAGTAATAAAAATAATATGAAATAAAAAAAGAAAAAAACAAATATATGGATAAAATATTTTGAAAAACCATTGTCAGAAAATGTGGGGGTGAAAAAAATAAAATAATAATAATACTAATAATAGAGAGGAAAGGTGCATACAAATATAGATGCGCTTTGTATATGTGTGCACATAACAGCGTGTAAATATACACTAGTTACTACACAACCTTGTGAATCTAAACATGCGTAAAGATATGAATACATAATACCAGAGTAATATGTATCTACACCAACTTTCCTCACTTCATATATAAGCTTGCATGTAACTGAACTATAGCTGTAGAATCAAAGATCGTACAGAAGAGAATAATTGGGAAGAAGCACTCAGTGTATATGGCAAAACTTCCTTTACTGAAAAGTGCGTAATGGGGGGAAATCATAGGTGTTAGAGCAGAAAAATATACTAGGGAGGAAATGACTGTTAAAATTTGGATTTAAAATGTGGGTGGAGGGCCGACTAATTTGAGGAATGGTGTTGCTGGTAATGGGTTTTCTTTGTGGAAATTATACTTTATAATCTTAAATTATACCCAAATTCTAATTATATATATATATATATATATATATATATATATATATATATATATATATATATCTCGACATTTTGATATATGTCTATGTCTGCCTAACTCGTCAGATCCGGACCTTGCACGAAATAACCTCTACGTACCAACGATAAATATTGATAAGAAATTAAATAAATTGGCTTCCAAGCAACCATAAAGTTTTATATACGAGATGATCCCCAAAAGTTCAAAGAGTATACACACACACACACACACACACACATATATATATATATATATATATATATATATGAACGTTATTTTTAGTTAATACTCATTTGTGTAGACGATAAGTTTATTTCTGAAACAGTATATTTATTTATTTACATCTACCGGTCAGAATATTTGGGAAATCTTAATAAAGAAATACATGCCCTCTCCAGCAGGTTACAAAACATTTATATATATATATATATATATATATATATATATATATATAGTCCGATATTTTTTTTAATATATATAGAGTTTCCGCTTAAACGCTTTTTATAGATACAAATAAACAATTTTAACAACATTTACCAATCTGGATGTTCTAGAAATATGTGTCCTCCGAAAGGAATTGAACCTGTATGATACACGAAACCGCCATATAACCTGACGTGCTATACCATTTAGTAACAGAGGAAGCTAAATGGTTAGCAGTGTTGTAGTTCAAAAACAATAATTTAAACTTACTAACCAGATGATTCGTCTTAGATTATATATTACATCCATATATTAACAGAGGATAGTGTAGAAAAAGTGATCGTATAGTAACAGAGGATAGACTAGAAATGTTGTTCCGTATAATAATAGAGGATGGACTAGAAATGAGGATCAAATAGACGCCACGCTACCTCCTACTTATGCGTTTCCTCTATGGCCACGTGGTCTACTTAATTCAATAATGCGATCACCTGAGTTTGCTCACTGGCGATCTATGTTCAAACTCAAGTTTCGGCGACGACACTTTATTCCTATATAACATTTTTACAAACTATCTTACCCACGTAAAGGAAGTTAGTTCACGCATGCGTCTTAATAATAATGTAGATATAATCAGACTACTAATATTTATTGTATACTGGTAGGTCATTTGACCAAAAAGAGACATGATACATAATTGCATCATGTGATTACATCAGATTTTCATCACGCCTAGACACGATTGTCTCGACTGTCGATTATTTGTCCTATGGACATTGTCTGCGATGGACGTTACTCCAAGGAAGCGTACGAAAATTGTAACGCTGCACGAACACACTAGCAAGCCTTATCAGTGAGCAAATCAAGGTATTATCGACTGGTCCGAAAAATCTCCTGAATTAATTCCAGTCTTAAATCTTTGGTCAGTCTGCAAGGAATGACTTCGTAGAATGGACATACGATGTACTAACATGTGCACTGGGACATATTATTACTATTATTGCAGTTTCACCATCATTAACATTTTCTTTTTTTTTTTATTGCGAAACCCAGTACTAACTGCCGCGTGATCAGCTCATCATCGAGTAAACTGGTTCTTCCAGCAGGCTTTTCTCGTAGGGAGGATGGTTAGACACCCCTCAAGATTAAAAGCACATCTGCTAAAATACTGATGAACCTTCTTGTAGGGTCAACTGGCATCTAACATAATGGAAAATGGAGTGGGCTCCATAGCCATATATGTAACCGGTGCTGTGACGAGACTACATTGATGGACGGAGGTTTACTTCGACTGAAGTCAACAATAAGGGCGGAGATTTTCCACGAAAAAATCAACGTGTGCATAACCAAGACGAACTTTCCAGCTTGAGGTCGGCGGCTGTTTATGACTTGCAGAGGGATGGACTCCGCCAGGTCTATTTGCTTAAGGCAAGCTACGCATGAATGAAAAACCTCCCCAGATTTCAACACGGATATGTGTAAGGAACTGGTCAAGTGGTCATTTGCGCAGTAACCGTACAAACCCACATAGTCTTGGGACAGGTTATGATTATTATATATATATATATATATATATATATATATATATATATATGTATGTTGGGGGGGGTGATCTTTGTATGTATAAGATAGATACATACCGACGAAGATAGAGGTGATAAGAATGTATTTAGCTCTAAGTTAAAACGATGATCCCTCTTCCTGTTGTGACCGCCTGATCCAGTTTTCCTCTCTACTGTTCCTTTTTCTTCAAATATCTTCATCGCTCTGCTGATGGCTTTTGAATAGACTTTGAAGATGGAAGCCAGAGTATGAATGTTGGTACCATTACTGAAGGCCTGAATGATCTTTTTCCTCTCACCATTGCTCAGTTGGGTCTGACACAGAACGATTTTAATCAACTCTATTTCTAGCTGAATATATATATATATATATATATATATATATATATATATATATATATGAAGTATGAAAAATTGGTAAATGCTTTCCTGTGAAGCGTTTCGTCCTTTAGGATTTCTCAAAATGTATCACAGGAAAACTTTTTTTCCAATTATTCATACTTCTTTCCCTAAGATTTTTGTTGATATAGTAAAAAAAAATTACATATCTTTTTAGCATATAAGTGTGTGTGTGTGTGTGTGTGTGTGTGTGTGTGTGTGTGTGTGTGTGTGTGTGTGTGTGTGTGTCTGCTTTCGTGTGTAAAAATTCTGATAGACTATATCTGTAAAAGGACAATATCAAAAAAAAATATACATACGGAAAACTTATCTTTTATGCAGCGTTTTGAGTTCTGAGGGTCATTGACAAGGTATATTTGTCTAAATAAAATCCCTCAGAGTACGAAACACATCAGATAAGTTTTTGTTTTATCCTCTGTTTTCATATATATATATATATATATATATATATATATATATATATATATATATATATATATGTGTAAATATATATATGTGTGTGTGTGTGTGCATGCTCTAAGTTATATAATAAGAATAGGTTGAATTCTATATATTTTTTTTCCTTTTATGCCAATTTACTGGAACTCTACACCTAAATATTTGTGATTAATGACGATTCCTTCACTAATATGTTGAAACAGTATGCACAAACGCTACCAATTTATTTTCTTCCACTTATTATGCATGAAAGAATATATATATATATATATATATATATATATATATATATATAAAATATATATATATAGTTTTATACTGTTGTAAATAGAATCTCCCCACAGATAAGTAGTAGTAGTAGCAGTCGCCAGTGGAGCGGAGTGAGTTGTGTGAGTCAGTCGATGTCGGACATTAAAGTATGAGCCCCACAACTAGATTGCTGCGTCATTAACTATTATTGCAAGTTCATGTAACGTTTTGTACGTCGAACCTAATTTAGGACCGACTTAGAAAATGCAAGCCTCCACTGTGAAAACTACTCTAAAACACACACATTCATATATATATATATATATATATATATATATATATATATATATATATTTAACGAAAAATAATTATAAATCAAGTTGTAATAATATAACTATATATATATATGTATAACTATATATATATATAACTATATATATATATATATATAGAGAGAGAGAGAGAAAGAGAGAGAGAGTGCGAAAGAGAGAGAAAATGTATAATACTATTCCAGCTTCTGAACAATACTATAGTGTGCCTACCGTAGTGCAGTACTGGTTTTGTTTGGTTTGTTTTACGGCATAACAACGTCAATGTGTTATCTAATGCCGACAAGATTTTTACTGCTGGTAATAATTTTTCAAAAAATTCATTGCTGGTAATATTTTTTTCATAAATACACTACTGGTAATATTTTTTCATAAATGCACTGCTGGTAATATTTTTTTCATAAATGCACTGCTCGTAATATTTTTTCTTCAAAAATGTATAGTTGGTAATAATATATTGCTGGTAATGATTTTTTCCTCAAAAATTTATTGCTGGTAATTTTTTTTTTTTTATAAAGCATTTCTGGTATTAAAATCTATTTTTAAACTTTTATAGTGTTTTGGCCCCAATTTGTGGGCTAACTATTTGCCCTTAACTGGGACCCTGACAGGTGCCACCTCACCGGGTCAAGATGCGAACACCAGCAATTAAGAAGTGGTTCCATGCTCCTCAAAACCTCCTGATCTGAGGCCTTGCTGCCGGACGTAGTTTATCGTCTTACCCAGGATGAGCAAAACTGGGCATCATCCTGGACATATTTTATAACAAATACATAGTCTTAATTCTTTGTGCACAAAGTCACCCCGAAATTATGAGAAAAACCACTTACCCTAAAATATCCGATACGAAGCTGTAGAAACCCTACTATTGCAGGATTTTTAACCACTTAAAAAAGTTACCTGAGTATAATGCGAGCCCCGATATTTTTATTCTTCGGAAAGAACTTGCACTATACTCGCATATATACGTTAAATTCCCCCCCCCCCAAACAGATCAAGAAACAGTCAAGATTGGAGATTACGGAATCGAGGGGTAAAGATATAAGAGGGGAAGTATGTACTGATTATGAGGTTATTTAGGCTAGATAACATTTAATCTTAAACGTGATGACTTTACATTATTTACAATATTTGGACTATTTTCCTCTTCTTTATCGCCATCTTTATTACAACGTTTCGGCCGTTGTACTCCTCGGTCTTCTTCAGGTGGTTAGAATGTCGAACTGAACCCTTTATTTCGCTCACTGGGGTAGACAGTTCTAGGAGTGCCAGAGAAAAGCGATAATAACAACAAAGATTGAAATATAAGCTCTGATAAAAACATGGATTGATAACAGGGAAAAAAAATTGCAATATGAGCACTGGTTAAAAAATGATACTGAAGACATTAGGTTTAAAATAACCAGAAATTCATACACAGATATCCTCAATGACACATGGAACACTGGATAAAGACGTTAATTAGATCCAGTAACAGGACCCAAAGAGTGTGAGTTCAATACTCGGTTAAGGCAGTGGAGAACTTGGAGACGGGAATTAACAGGAGATAACTGAACACTGATTTCTATTAAATGTCACGTGGAACTAGATATATATAAATAAAGAGTCTAATCCAGTTAGCGAAATAAAGGGTTCAGTTCGACATTCCAACCACCTGAACAAGGCCGGAGCGTATAACTGACGAAACGTTGTAATAAGACAAAAGTGAGGACAATAGTCCGAATAATGTAAATAGTGTACATAATACCTCATCTCAGAAATATAGACAGATACTGAAAGGCCGAAACATTGTAATAAATATGGAGACAAAGATGAGGACAATAGTCTGAATAATACAAATAGTGTACATAATACCTCATCTCAGAAATATAGACAGATACTGAACAGAGTTGTACAATTAAATATCCGTAGATATTCCCCGATCGCATCGTTGAATGTTTGAACTTAACTCCTTTAAATATATATTGCAATGACAATTATTACAATTATTTAAATTGAAAAATTTCCCATTTCACTGAAACAGACATTTAAACACAACTTTGTTTGTCTCTTTCTTTCTTTCTTTTTTTCTTTCTTATTGAAATCAAGTTGCGTTATGATATATCTTTCCTAGCAGTCAAGATGGAATAGTCAATTATGTTTATGGAGTATTGACAGAAGTTAAAAACATCTTTCTTTCTTTCTTTCTTTCTTTCTTTTTTTCTTTCTTTCTTTCTTAATCCAAGTTGCATCTGTGATATGTCATTTCCCGGCGCCATGATGGTATAGTCCATTATGCTTATGAAATATTGGCAGGAGAGGTCAAAAACTTCTTTCTTTCTTTCTTTCTTTCTTTCTTTCTTTCTTTCTTTCTTTCTTTCTTTCTTAAACCAAGTCACATCTTTGAGAGTCCATTATATTTATGAAGTATTGGTAGAAGAGGTCAATACACTTCTGTCTTCAAAAAGATAGATTCTTTATTTCTTTTTTCACTGAAAAGCGTATTTTTCTCTACGCAATCAAAACGGAATTGTCCATTATTTAAGAGGCATTGCCAGTAGACATTAAACTAATTCTATTTCCCTTCTTTCTTTCTTTTTGTCTTTTTCTTACTGAAACCAAGTAGCATCTCTAATATGTCATTCCCATCTTTTCACACGGTCAAAACAGGATAGTTCATTATTACCGATGTATTAGCAGGGCGTAATGGTCGCGCGAATCAACTAAGAAACTAAGTAACTAACAAAGTGAGGAACAAGTAAAATTATTACTTGGTTATTGTTAAAGCTTTACCATCTCGGCAAGTGGATCAGAATAACTCCTTCTGGTTGGTCGTCATCATTATCAAGTGTTTCGTTTTTTTAGTTCTTTTTTTACACTGCTATTGTTTCGTTGTGTGTAAATGCAAAACATTCACCGCTGTAGATCTGCCAAGTCTTTGGAGCGAATTCGGGCATCCGTAGGGATTGCAGGAACACATCTTGTCTGATAACTATTCATTGAAAGATTCGATTTTCTCTGGCTAATACACTCATGTTTGCCTGTTTTCGTTTAGAGATATCTGCCAGCATCGATACTGAATGATTTTCTCTTCTTTGTTTGTTAGTTTTGTTGCCTTCAATTACGCTAAGTTTACTTTTTTTTTTAATCTGTTTTTTCTTTTAAACCTATTTGTTTTTTTATTCCCTTTATTTTTATTTTCTTTGTTGCGCATTAAAGTCGTTACATGAGATGCAGTCTCCAGCTCGAATTCATCTTTGTCTCAATATAGATACTTCGGTTGAACTTTCTAAGATATATTCTAAAATAAAACGAAAAAGATAAAACAAAGAACGCTCAGTCGTAGGATAAAAGAAGGACAAGGAATAAACCCGGAGGAGGAGGCGGAGGAAGAGAAGGCAGGAGGAGAAAGAGGAGGAGAAGTCGGCAGCGAAGGAGGTGTCGGAAGAGGAACTAACGTATAAAGAGACAGAGAAGTAAAGAGAGGAGAGTATCCCTCCCGTCTTATAGCTTGTTACCTTCTTGTCCTATTTTCGTCTGCTTTTCATCATTTTTTCCTCGTCGTAGACCTATTCTCGCGGGAACATGAAATCAAAGCTCTTCGCTTCGTTTTGTTCATCTAAAATAGACACAGGAAAAAAGCACTCAAAGCAAAAACCAAATTCAATATTTCAATAAAAGAAAAATAAAACAGTAAGAACTAAATCAAATTCCCACGTTTTTTTTTTGTTTTTTGTTTTTTAAATCGGAATCATCCTATGCATGGCAATAAAGCCACTAAGACGTAAGGAGGACAAAGGGTGTTAAAGAAACAAAAACATTAATAATGATTTGGAAGAGAAAAGAGAAATCAGGAGAACAGTAGATAGCGATTGACAATGCATTTAAATTTTTGCAGATTAAAGTTGGCTACAAAACATAAAACCGGAAGGGAGTTTCACAAGTGAGAAGTGCGAGAAAAGAAACTGTTAGCATAGAATCTACGGTTACATCTCGCCAGCTCGACTGCAAATGGATGAGTTCTCAATGCCAGTCTAAAATTAAATTAAATATGTCTAGGACCCATAGCGAAGAGCATTATTTATTTAAACAAATACAAAATGTGGCACAAGGCCAAAAACGGGGAATGGGGAAAAGAACTGTCTTCTTCTGTCTTAACTTTAAACTTAGCTAGTTACAAACACTGACCCAAACAGACCACAATATTTCCTTACGCCAAAACAACGCATTCATACTTACCATTCTTCAAAATTTCCATGAAGTCCTAACTAACCCCTCTATGTACAATTCATTGTCTCTGGGTGGGGAGCGGAATAAAAATAACAATTTAAAACAATATCGAAGAGCAATATTTATTCTGTACAATACAGAAATGTGGCACAAGGCCGAAAAGGGGATTGGGGAAAGGACGGTCTTCTTCTGTCTTAACTATAACTTAGCTAGACAGTGATTTTCTAAGCCCGGCTTAGATGTGGCACAAGACCGAATGTATGGGGCGCCCAGTTAGGATCGAACTCACTACTCAGTGGCAATTGATCTAGCAAGACAAGATTTCTAACCATTACACCATGAAAGAATTTATAGAAAAGACACAGAGAGGCAACCTTAGGGCGGTTGAAAAGTGACTGAAGCCGAGCTGCCTGATCAGGACGAATAATATTGCTGATTTTTCTTTAGGTTTTGTCAAGGTGTTCAAGATAATTATCAGCAACACCAGACCATATGTGGCAGCGATTTATGAAAAAGAGAGAAAAATAAGGAAGATATAAGAAAACAAACTATCAACGTGAGTCATCAGTAATTTCCGTTTTGGGGTGCCATTTGTAATGGCCAATCAATCATCCCGATAATCAAACATGGCAGTTAAGTATAAAACGGGCGTATACTGACACACCTTAATTACCCACGGAAGAGACAGCGTACGCAGTAGATTAAAGAATAAATTTCTTAACCCCATCAATGAAAGTGCATTTACATTATACAGTATTATGGAAGGTCAAGCAAGATCATAAAGCTATGGAGACATCTACGCAAAAAGGTAATTTTTATGCGCATAAGTGATAGACAAGAACGAAATTGGTTTGCCGAAATTTGTTCTGATGAAACATTGTCGGAAGATGTACCCAGACCAAGGCAATGATCAAACTCGAAGTTCGTTAGTTGAAAGCACACCCGAGTAATGTACTCGGAAAATTCGCTGAGATGTTAAACACATCCCAATCTACAATATACAGACATTTAAATAAGATAGAGAAATGTCCGAAAGACGGGCGTTTTCGTTCTACACGCAATTAGCAAAAGGAAAAGAAAAGTGAACTGCTTAACTATAGCAACACGTCTTCTTTCGCAACAAACAGTCCCTTCTTTCAATATGATATAGTGGGTGATGCAAAATGGGTTACATACCACAATGTCCAACGCATATAACAGCGAATTAACAAGGGTCATCATCATCAGGTTAAGAATTATTCCCGGATTCTCCTGACTCGTTCCTTCCAAACATCGCTGGAGACAGGTTCTCCAGATGGCATCCAGAGTCATCTACAAGTTGGTCAATGTAGGTGTGATGAGGTCTTCTAACCGATCCTTTGACGTTCAATGGGTTCCATAGGAGAGTGTCACTGACAAGTTCCGACTTATTCTCCAGGAGTAACCAGCTAGCCGAAGCATTCTGTCTCTTAGCGAAACTGAGATAGCAAGAAAGTGTCCATACAGGCGTATGGACACTTGACACTGACTCGTTCCTTCAAAACATCGCTGGAGACAGGAGTGGCCAGCTAGCCGAAGCATTCTGTCTCTTAGCGAAACTGAGATAGCAAGAAAGTGTACATACAGGCGTATGGACACTTGACACTGACTCGTTCCTTCCAAACATCGCTGGAGACAGGTCCTCCAGATGGCATCCAGAGTCATCTGCAAGTTGGTCAATGTAGGTGTGATGAGGTCTTCTAACCGATCTTTTGCCGTGCAATGGGTTCCATAGGAGATTGTCACTGACAAGTCCCGACTTATTCTCCAGGAGTAACCAGCTAGCCGAAGCCTTCTGTCTCTTAGCGAAACTGAGATAGCAAGAAAGTGTCCATGCAGTCGTTTCCTTGTTGGGTGTTTCTTCCAGCTGAAATCCAATGCAACTCGTAACATCCTTGTGTATGTTCCGTCAAGTGATGCTTCATTGTTTCATTAGTCTCCATGTTGTTGAGCCGTGAAGCAAGACAGATTCTACGGTGGCATTAATCCCTCTTAAGTTTGTCAGAGAGGGAGAACTTCCAAATAATGCTCAGCCCATCAAGGACACCCCAAGATTTGCCTTTGCGGATTTTGATGTCTGTCTTCATTGATTAGATGTTGCTGCCGAGGTAAACAAATTCCTGGACGGATTTGATGTTGTTGATGATTTTCAGCTTAATTTCTTCTTGGTTGTAGCTGATAACAAGTGTAAGTCTCCACATGCGTCCCCGGCATCTGAGCTCCATAAAAGAAAGGTAATTTTGTACGAGTCGTGAGATCGTCAAGATGTTACTGATTTAGCAAAGAAACACTAAATGCACATTCATACGTCCAGCAGCTGCAATGAGTTCATAAAGATTTGGTGGAAAAGGTTCGACAGTTGAAATAATGTCCCTATGGCAAAGTAAGGCCACATCTAGCAAGGGGATAACATAGGAAAAATTATGGAACTCGGTTGGTCTGTTCTAATCCAACAGCCATATCAACTGAGCTTGAACCAACAGATTATTACCTATTTCGACGGCTGCAATGCTCTATGATTGGGGAAGTGATCTCTAGTGAAAATCAGATGAAAGACTACGTTGAAGGCTTTTTGACATTAAAACCTTTTACTCAAAAGGTGATTAGGCGATCGTAGTTCGAATTTCGGTTGAGATCATTACGTTCAATTTGTCACAAATGACCACCTTAATAAATCAATTATTAAATAGCACTGAGACTATAGGAAACAAGAAGCTGTAATAGTTCTATGTTGGATACTGAGCCAAACTATTGGCTTACAAGGATATAGAAAAGCTGACAAAATGGCAAAGGAATCGCTGAACATGGCCCTATCAAATATAAAGGTTCCGATATCGACCGAGTATAAACAGAACCATTGAAAAAAACTGACAGCAATTATGGAACAACTGTCGAAGCAAAAATTACACAACATCCAACCAATGATTAGTGAAAGACAGCCAAGTTACAGAAAGAATGGAGAGAGAAGGTGTTACTAACCAGACTGAGTATAGGGTATATATACATAACCAACCAACATCTACTAAATCATGAGGACCCGCCAATATGTGTCCCATCCCAGGGGTCATACATTGTTAAACCCATACCACTAAATTACCATAACTTTCAGCAAACCCGTAGAAAATGCTACAAATCAGATTACTTAAGGAACCTATTTGAAAAATACTGATCCAATTAACATTATAAATTTCATTAAAAAAATTAGGCTCTATAGGAAAATATATAACCCCCCCAAAAAAATTCTTTACCAAACCTACTTACCAACACCCTTGCGCAAATTAATTGAAACAAAACGAATAATTCCGTTATTATTTACATATTTCCTATTTTTACAATGAAACATGATCCAATGCACATGCTAGTAATTCGTATGTCCATTCCACGAAGCCGTTCCTTGCAGATTAACAACCGATTTTCGATTGGATTTAAATCAGGAGTGTTTGATTTGCTCCCCGCTAAGGCTTGCCAGTGTGTTCGTACAGCATTACAATTTTAGTAAGCTTCCTTAGAGTAATGTCCATCGTAAACAATGGCCGTAGGACAACTAATCGCCAGTCGAGATAATAGTGTCTGGGCATTGTGAAAATCTGATGCAACCACGCATGACGCAATATTTTTCAAGGCAAAGCAATTTTCTTCATATACCCCGAAAATAGATTCATATTACTGCACACCACTGCAAATGATCTAATCTGAGAAAAAAAAAAAAATAGAAATCGACAACACCATGTCACTCCAGGGTATCTAAAACTGACCTTATGGTGAAAAAAAGGAAACAAAAGCGGTCGTTTTAATTAAAAATAACATCTAAGCAGAAAATATATTAGATAACTGTCAGAACATGTTGTCAATGTTTACGTTAAGGTACGTTTCGTGAGCATATATGATCGTTCGGGGGCACCTCGACGTGGTGTAATGGTTAGAAAGATTTACTTTCTGGATCAGATACGACTGAGTAGTGAGTTCGATCCTCACGGAGTATCCCATACTTTCGGCCTTGTGCCACATCTAAGCTGCGCTTAGAAAATCACTGTATGTTCGTTCGGGAAAGATCGTCTAAAATTTGTTGTTTATAAGTGATGTAATGAATATGCATACGTCTACGTTCCCTATCACAGTAATATGATTGGCTGGTGTCAGACATAAATACAGACTGATGAGGAGGTACAGAACAACGCCTATTGCCTACCACTATGACGAGGACCAGTCCATTACGGTTACCTGCTAGATTGTCCTACTCGGTTACAGTAGTCCAAAACCACTTTTCTACTTCGAACAAATATATCTCTTTCCGGGACATATGAATAAGCAGTAATTTGGTCTTTGCTAAGTTGACGCTTTCTTTGAGCTGAGTGGTATAGCACGTCAGATCATTTTACGGTTCGTTCGATTCCGGTCAGAAAAAAAGCATATTTCTCGAAAATTCAGGCCGGTAAATGTAATTGATACTATTTATTTAAAAACAGAGCATTTACTTAAATTGTATCTATTAAAATAACGTATAAACAAAAAATATTATATATATATATATATATATATGTGTGTGTGTGTGTGTGTGTGTGTGTGTGTGTGTGTGTGTGTGCGTGTGCTTCTGTGTGTGTGTGCGCGTGTGTGTGTGTGTGTGCTTGTGCGTATATGTGTGCGTGCGTGCGTGTGTGCTTGTGTGTGTGTGCTTGTGTGTGTGCGTGCTTGTGTGTGTCTGCGCGTGCGTGTGTGTGCATGTCTGTGTGTGCGTGCTTGTGTGCGTGCTTGTGTGTGTGTGTGTGTGTGTGTGTGTGTGTGTATAGATAGAGCGATACTGAGAAATTCTCGAGTCAATTTTGAAAAATTACTATTTGGAGCATTATTAACATAAGCGTCAAAGTTTGTTAAGAAAAAATATTTGGCGTTTTCCTTTCTTTTTCTAGAAAAAAATTTCTAAAAACAGAATATAAAGATATTTTGCTGGGATCTTTCCAAATACGTTGCTTTCATTTGATGAATTGATGTGTTCATGTTTAATATTGGGAAAACATCGTCGTCACAAATACAGTCTTGATTGACAAAGGCAAAGGATGACTCAGCATTTCTTGGAGCCTCATTTTGAATGTGCGAACATATTTCTTCTTCGTCGACAATTTAAAAATCTGCCATGATTGGGTTTAGTGCTCCATTTTTTAAATATGTTATTTGTTTGCGTTTTCTTCATCTATTTGAGTGGAATCTTTGCCGCCTGAATTAAAAGAGGAGATGCGAATACCGAGAAAAATGAAGTTGACAGAAAAGAAAAGAGGGAAGTACTAGTTATTTTTTTTTAAATGATTCGTTTAAATAATAGTAAATAGACAAGAAAGAAAGAAAGAAAGAAAGAACTGCGAGGCATATAGCGATAAATAGAAAGAAATGTAGACAAAATAAAGAAAGAAAGAAAGAAAGGAAGAAGAAAGAAGAAAGAAAGAAAAAGAGAGAAAGAAAGAAAGAAAGAAAACACTGCGAGGGATATAGCGAGAAATAGAAAGAAATGTAGACAAAATTGAGAAAGAAAGAAAGAAAGAAAGAAAGAAAGAAAGAATACGACAGGGAATATAACGAGAAGTAGAGAGAAAACGAAAAATGAATACAAAATTGGGAAAGAAAGAAAGAAAGAAAGAAGAAATGTTCCATAGATCACAGTAATATTAAGAAAGAAAATGTAAAATGAAGGAAATAAAAATAAAATTATTTCGAAAAGTGAATAAAATACCCCCCAAATAACGTTATAGAAGAATTTCCGGAATGAAATCCGAAAGGAAGCATTTTCGATAGAAAAGAATTCTATTCAAAACGAAAAAGAAACAAGCCTGGATATTACAATGTCGAATGAACGAGAAACAAAGAGAATTATATTTGAAGGATGAAAGAGAAATTGACCTAAACATAACAGAAAGAGTTTTGAATCAAACCTGAGACTCGAATGAAAGAAAAAAAATATACAAATACAAAAAAAAAAATAAGATTGAAATGAAATAGAATGAGATTGTCATCTAAAGGAAAAGATCGAGATTTCTGTAAAAGAGAAAGAAACAGAAATCTTCAAAAAAAGGAGGTAAAAAAATAACTATAGGCCAAACTAAAAATTTAAAATACAGAATAAGAAATACATTTTGTTAATAAATGAATCAATATCTGAAAAGTAATTGAAAGACCAGAAAAATGCATCTTAGTCCCATTTCAGGCGGAAATGCTAAAAGGAAAACAAGCAATGAAAATGGAAAGGAAGAAAGTCACAAACAAAACAAAAAACAAGAAAGCAAGAATAAATTTTATAAAAATAATATTCGATTTCTTGGTTAGAACAGTTCCTACCCGGATTCTGGCTGATTTTTAATTTTTTTTTTATTTCAGAAGCGGGAAATATATCAAAATTTCTGTATTCAGTTTGTCTTTCTTATTTTTTGAACCCGTCTCTAAACGCTTTTTATTTATTTATTTATTTATTTTTAAAAAAAGGCAATTATTTCATTTCCATTATAGATAAATTATTCCCCTGAAATATAGTATTTTTAGGCGTAGAAAACAAAGTGCCATCAGTAAACATTTAATGAAAATAAACAATAAAAAAAATGTTCTATTAAACCAAGTTCAAATTCCTTTATCGAATCCATTTTCATTCATTCGTTTTCTCATTATATCGAAAGACCTGGAAATTCAATAACCCTTTTTCTCCTCAACAGCTATTTTAAATTTTTTAACAATGAGTAATTTTTCTATAAATTCGATGTATCGCAATATATATCTTTATAACTTTATAAAAAAAAGAAATGGCAACCTATGCAGGAAAAAATCTGCTTTATCAGTCATGTATCACCAAAGATAAGTGATCGCTCAAAAGTGTAACTCCTTCCATCAGGCATGACACATAAAAAAATTACTGAGCTTTTTAATCTATATAAAACATATGGTGTAACTTCTAAAAAACTCTCTTTTTTTCCTTTGCCTTTGAGGCACACCTCCACACTCACTAAAGTTGGTCTTGTAATAATTTTCTTGTTCTAAAATATAGACAAGTAGACTATCTGGTCAGGCAAGGCGTACACTTCCACAATCAATTCATTGTTATCTAAATCCTTTGGAATATATATTTACTAAAATCCAACGTTTCCTGCATTTCGGCTTTCGTTCTCTAAGATTTTGCTAAAAACCAATCGAGTTGTATAGACATCACATCAGCACCATAGAAAATAACACCATGTACAGGCTAACACGGTTATCTAAGCACACAGTGGCAAAATGAAAAGATAAGCAAAATTGAAAAAGATTGCAAAAATGAAGACTGGAAAAATAAAAGAATGAATAAAGTGCCAGAGGATAGATCGGATACAATGACATTAAAATCACGTTCATAAAGAGATAGAGAATATGGTGATTTTTCTAAGCGCAGCTTTGATGTATCACAAGGCCGAAAGTATGGGGTATCCGGTGAAGATCAAACTCACTATTTAGTGGTAAGTGACCTATCTAGACAAGCTCCAACAGCACTACACAACGTCGAAATTCCTATTCGTTGTTTTCGCTTTCATTATCGACGTTGGCATTGACGACGGCGGAAGCCGAGAGGAGACGAGTCTTCCCCCGGTGCGGGTTAATAATCATTCTGAGCGTAGCTTAGGTGTGGCACAAGGCCGAAATTTTAAGAGACGCAGCAAATATAGAACTCACTATTCAATCACAACTGATTTTACCGATTTTTCTAATCGTAGCGTAGCTGTGACACAAGGCCGAAAATGTGGCTCAAACTCATTACTACCTGTTTATCTACGTCTTCTATTACCTGTGTAGGGAAACGGAAGCTGCTTATCTCCCTTTGGTGGAGATAAGTCACGTGGGTGTCATGACGGCCACTTTGTGACGACACTCCATACAGTGAGCAAAGCAGTCATTTTTCAGTTCGTGGACAGCAAGTAAACTAAAAGATTGCTTTCTTCTGGCCTAGACCAAATAGCCCTGGCTAATTCTAGATCCATCGCCACCAGCAGCTTACAAGCACATAGTGACATTTCACTTTAGAATATAGATGAGTCCGGCCCGTTTAAACCTGGAGTCCTAAAAATGGCTTCTCCAAGTCAGGAGTATCTCCAAATTATATGTAAAATCTTTCATTTATGTTCCTCTCTATACATTGTCTTTTTGTATAGATATTAATGATATATTATTCTCTGCGTGGGGCCCGTATATATATATATATATATATATATATATATATATAGAGAGAGAGAGAGAGAGAGATAGCTTTGTGTATGTCTTAGTAATATAAACCTCTCTCAGAGAACAAAGCATGTTTCTCATTCTTTTTCCATTCAGCCATTAAGTCCCGTCCTTGAAATATCGGTGTTATTAGATCATGGATAGTGTTATACCCATAACGGCAGAAATGTAAGCGGCAGTATAAATCTTTCTTCCCTAGCTCTCGATACGCCTGAAATATGTCATGGAGGTATTTTCTTCTTAGTTTCCTATTTTCCTCAAAACATCCCCATAACTCACATTTTCTTCCGAACGTCTTCTCAACCTTCAACATCGGTACAACCGCACCTCTGACGATTTAAACCTCCTCACCTTTGAGCAGATTGATCAGTACTCAATATCATATCAGATATTATATCTATTATATATTATACACCAGTACCGAACAATTTTCTTTGTTACTAACGGACAGTTTTAACTCTTAAATCTTTGCTAAGTTTCTGGAAGAAATGTATGCGCATTTCAGTTGCTGTCCACGAACTGGAATATCACTGCCGCTTTGGTCACTGTATTTCGTTGTCTGTTACTACCCTTTAACTTTATCTAGGGAGTAGGTATCAAATTGCAGCGTTTCAAAACATGGAGGTCTACACATGCCCGTGTTTTAATAAAATGTAACTTTTATAGTAATAAAACAAAGATTAAGTGTTGAAACTTGACTAATGCATGGAATAATAATACAACACAAAATGTACTTAGAACAAAATGTATTGAAACAAGAAAGTGTACACAATATTTACATATAGTCTTTTGGTATATTCTTGGGAAGACCGTTCCTGGAGAATGTGTTGACTTAGTCGCAGTCGGGCAGAGTCTCTGGATCGGATCTCTTCTTCCTCACACTCGTCTTCCCGGTACCAACCATATTTATATGGTCGGTACTCCACTATGTAAATTAGGTGGATCATACCACAACATTAAGTTTTCCAGTCAAGATTAACAGTTACACTTTTCATTTTAAGATATATCATTTAAGTTTAATTTTATGGAATCTGATATGTCCCGGAAAGGGATATATTTGTTCGAAGTGGTTGTTGACTACTGTAACCGGGTAGGACAATCTAGCTGATCCTCGTCGTAGTGGTAGACAATAGGCATAATCCCTGTACCTCCACATCAGTCTGTATTTATGGCTGACACCAGGCAATCACATCACATTAAATCAGAATCGATCCTTGTTTTTGATGTGTAACAATTCATTATATATGGACAGATAACCGACGACTTAGAATGTTCGGTTTCTGGCCATGAGACACGGATATGCGTCATATCATCTTCGATTTCTTGCTGTTATCCTCATTGGGAATTAAACTTGGTAGTCAGAACTGTCTGGGAACAGTCGATGTTTGTGCTAGCACGAAGTCAGAAGTCATCATGACTGAGGGTGTGAGCGCACTGGCCTGATCAGCAGTGTGAAAAAGAAACTCACTTTCTTTCCGTTTAACTTTGAGCACTCACTACAGTTGGTCTAATAATTTTCTTGTTTTAAAATGTAGACACATAGACTATCTGGTCATGCAAGGCGTACACTTCCACAATCAATTCTTTGTCATCTTAATCTTATGGAATAAGTATTTTATAAAATCCAACGTGTCCTGCACCGTGTACACAAAGCTATCTATCTATCTATCTATCTATCTATCTATCTAGCTATCTATCTATCTATCTATCTATCTATCTATCTCTTTCTCTCTCTCTCTCTATATATATATATATATATATATATATATATACGTGTTCCACGCACGCAGGGAACACTATATCATTAATATCTATACAGAAAGACAAAGTATAGGGAAGGACAAAAATGAAAGATCTTACATATAATTCGGAGATAGTCCTGACTTGGAGAAGTCATTTTTAGGACTTCAGATTTAAACGGGCCGGACTCATCTATATTCCAAAGTGAAATGTCACCTAACCCTAATCCTAACCCTCTCTCAGAAACTGTAACTAAAACTGGTTTGTTGTTTTTGTTTTCTGGCATACCAACACCTCTATGGGTTATTTAATGCCGAAATCTAAATATTGTGTACGTAATTTTACAAATGGCACAGTGAATAAAGGCGTTGGTTGGATCCACTGACAGGACCCAAAAAGTGTGAGTTCAAAACCTGTTTAAGGCGGTGAAGAACTTGGAGAGGGGAATTAACTGATAACTGACATCCATTAGACATGGCACGTTGAACTAGTGAGCGAAATAAAGGGTTCAGTTCAACATTCCAACCATCTGAAGAAGTCCGGAGCGTAAAACGGCCGAAACGTAATAAATATGGCGGCAAAGATGACGACAATAGTCCGAATAATGTAAATAGTGTACATAATACCTCATCTCAGAAATATAGACAGATACTATTTTTTTGAGCTAATAATAGTTTTAGCGATAAACGTCTTATTAATTAACCCCTATTGTGGGGGGGATTCATATTTTTGCGTTAATGAATATAATGAACCCAACAGGAATTGAAACTGGGCTCGCCGAATAACAATTCTGAGCAACTCTCCATTACACCATCCGCGCACCCAGCCTTACAGCAGTTGGTATGCTCAAACGGTCACCCATCTATGTATTGACCAGGCACGATGTTGCTTAATATCGAGAAGCGGGTGTCTCAGCAAGATGTGGCCGGAAGCCCTATAACTAGGCTTTAAAGGACTGAAATGATATAAAATGTAGCTCATCATGACATTTTCTATGCGATAAAATAGTGGTAGACTTGTGACGTCATATCTGAGAGAAAGTTATTGTTGGTTGGAAAATAATTCATCTTTAAGTCTGCGTAAAGGCTTTGGACTTGTGTCAAATCTGGAAGTGAGGATTGGGAAGTTCTAACCCAGATATAACAATAATATTCCATTCTTTTTTTCCTGATCTAATGCTTGTCGAGAATAGAGTCTGGCAGGTGGCAGCAGAGTAACGTACCTTTAAGGGCTGTATAAAGAGTAGACAATGTTTCCTAAATCATTAGTCATCGATCGTATATACGAGTTCCAATTGAGGTCAGTGGTGAACATGATCACCCCCAGACGCTCAAAACAAGGAACCGCTTTGAGAATGAAACCATTCGTCATGAATATTGAGAATCAGGGTCAGCGTAGTGAGGTAACGTTACTATCTTGAATTTTGCACACCTCTCTAAATTTCTGAGGTACGATATTGTAACTATTTTATATTTTACTGCCCAAAGCAGAGGTGAAAAATAATTGGTGAGTTGAGTTACTAAAGGGAATTAACTGAAACTGAGATATCCAGAAAAGGCATGGCACGTGGAACAAGAACGATCTACCCCAGTAGACTAAATAAAGTTTTCAGTTCGAAATTTCAACGTATATGACCTGAAGATGTCCGGAGCGTATAACGGCAGAAACGTTGTGAAGATGGCGACAGTGTAGGAGACAACAGTTCGAACAATGTAAATACTGTAAATTGATTTTTGGCGTATTGAAGTAAGTTTTTTTTTTTTTTTTTTTTTTCTCGCATTTGGAACGGTTTAATAAAATTTCCGATTACCCAGGCACGGATATGACAACTCCATTGTCAAAAAAAAAAAAAAAATAATGAATAGGGTGTCTGTTCAAACATGTGTATCCACCTAAATATAATATTTTCAGTGGACCGAGAAATTCCCAACATGACCATGACGTTAACTGATCACAACATCTATCAGAGAGATAAAATTTAAATTTTTATTATTGCATTATTCCAAAATTTTAACACATCAGCAGATAGCTATTAATGTCAACAACTGAGCACAAATAGTTATTAATTTTTAAAAATTAGTAATTAATGTGTAAAATTCTTCAAAACTACAAGTACAAAAATGTCGTTTTTGATAAAAGTAAGTTTTTAAAAAATAAATACGTAAAAAAATACGTTTACTGTCGAAAATTTCTTTTTTTCCAAAATATAGCTATTTAATTTATGTTATAATGCTTATTACCTAAACAATAATAATATTGAATATTTTTTAAGACATTAAAGTTTATTTAATCACGTCTCCCCAATAGCTGCTGCGATCTGTAAATAAAAAAAAGTCGTAAATGTGTGTGATCAGTTTTATAACGAAACTAGCAGCATGGCCCGGCGTTGTCCGTGCTTGATTCAAAAATCGTACAACTCATACAGCAATCGCTATCACTTGACTTAAAATATTTTTGCCCTTCCTTGCCTTTAAAGGAGTGCCCTTTGCCGTGCTGATGCTGTTACATGCCTTACTTCTTGCCTATCTCACACTGCGAATTTTTTCTAAGCTCTATACTAAACATTAAATCTGTTACGAAAAAAGAACAAAACAAAATGAACACAAAACGATCAGCTTTAAAAAAGGACTCGTAACTGGAAAAACCGAATGAAAAAAGAATGTTAACAACAAATACTTTTTCACACCCAACTCAGTTCTGCGGAATCAGAATCACCGTTGAGTTTAAGCAAGCGAATGAGCCAATTGGAGTAAAGTGCCATGCAGATTTAAATTCTTCCCACTTGTGACGAATACAGCTATCGATTTTTTTTTGCATGCTAGCATGCTAGTTAGCATTCGTGTCAGTCAGCTGTTGGCTCTCACGCTGGCCAATAGAATCTTCCTGCCTATTCGTGGCAGCCAGCCATAAACTCTCACTCTGGCCAGTAGAAAATGGCCGCAAACTACATGAAAACTGCCGTAGAAGCATGAAAAAATCGATTATTTCCACTATCGATGGAAGTTGGGAAACGCAGAGTCGGTCTTGGTTTTGCCGCTAACTTGGAGCATGTGCATGTAAATTTTGGTGCAAATCCGACGAAAATTGCGGTCGTGCATTCGTTACACACACACACACACACATCCTGCCTTTTATAGATAGAGATTAAGTGATAAAATATGCCCCAGATATTAATTCATACGAGGGATTGTTGTAAACTTATCGGTTCCACCAAGAAAGGATTTATAAATTTTGGATGGATATACAATGTAAGTCGTCCTGATCTGGCATATCGTCTACTGTCACTTTCTCACAGACGTACCGTGGCTTCCCTCTGTCTTTTCTACAAATACTTTCATGGTAATTGCTCCGACGAGCTACATTCGCTGCTTCCCAAACTGCATGAATTTAAACGTGCTACTAGTTTGGCATCTCAGTCCCACCCTTTCACTGTCGAAACGGTTAAATGTAGCCGTCTCTTCTACTCCAATAGCTTCATGTCTCGCACTTCCCGTCTGTGGAAGTCCCTTCTTTTTACTTGCTTCCCTGATAGCTATAAACTTCAATTATTCAAATGCAATGTCAATCGACATCTTCAGATGCCTTGATCTATTCCCCATCC
>CAHIKZ030001430.1:0-167500 GCA_903632075.3 Acanthosepion pharaonis | reverse complement strand
AGTTGATAAATTTAGCAAACAAACCTAAATTGGCTATTAATTGCTAAATTTTGACTAACAACGTTGCGGCTATATTAATCTGAGTAGAAAAAAATGCTGCATTTTATTGACAAAATCAAGAAAGATATACATGCTATAAAAATATACTACCAAATTAATTTTGATATTAACGAATATAACCGTCGGGAATTTTTGTCAGTCTTTCGGCTCACATTAATATTCTCCGTTGCTTAAATGGTTAATATAAAAAGTTTCAGCTCAATCTGATGCTGAGCCAAGGACTAAAATCTCCAAAAAATCTCCATATAAAAAAACATTAAATTAAAATTAAATTTACCATTGTGCGTTGCTTAAAGTAGCAGGTGTTCCCAGGTGGACCCCATCTAAGTACAGACCTGGCAATAAAATGCTTAGCTTCAGTGATCGAACGAGAATCGGTGCGTTTATCACATGGTGATTGATGATAGATGGCTGAATATAAATCAAATAGCCAATGTTATCAGGATATCCCATGAGTTGAGGATATTCTGCACAATGAAATTGGCAGGACGAGGGTTTCGGCTCGTCTTTTGACCCGTGGTCAAAAGCGCACAGGCTGATCACATCACGAGCAAATCTGAGGTTGTTTGAGGGAGATCCAACTGGTTTCCTTGAATGTTTAACCCAAGATGAGTACTGGTTTTTCATCCCTTTGAATCAGAAACAAAGAGACAATCCATAGAGTGGAATCAACTCGGCTCACTCGCTCTAATGAAGGTTAATGTTTTATCTGCAGGGTTTGGTTTGGTTTGGTTTGGTTTGGTTTGGTCTATTTTGTTTGACGGCATATCAACCTCAATGAGTTATTTAATGCGGACAACATATTTAGGATAGATTCGTATAAATAGAATATGTATTCTTTGCTTTAGATTGGTTTGGTTGATTTTGTTTTACGGCATATCAACCTCAACTGGTTATTTAATGCCGACAACATTTTTAGGATAGATTCGTATGAATAGAATATCTATTCTTTGCTTTAGATTGGTTTAGTTGATTTTGTTTTACGGCATATCAACCTCAATGGGTTATTTAATGCCGACAAAACATTTTATTGCAGGTAATATTTTGTTTTGTCAAAAATTGGGTTATATTTTTCCTTCAAAATTGCATTGCTGGTATTAGTTAGTTATTTGCCCATAGCTGGGACCCTAACAGGTGCTACCACCCTAAGTCAGGGTGGACCTGGGAACACCAGCAATTAAGTGGTGGTTCCACGCTTCTCAAAACCTCCTGATTCGAGGCCTTACTGCTGGGCGTAGTTTATCGTCTTACACCGGACGTGGACGTAGTTTAACGTCTTACGCAGGACGATCATCTGCAGGAAAGGGGAAAACTTAAGTTTTTAGGGAGCAAAAGGCGTTGGGTTTATTGTTTATGTTGTTTATACTACTCAATGCAGGGTAATTTGGCAACTTCCTGGTGCCGTTACTAAAGGCTATTAAGACCAAACGCCCAGGAAAACTAAAGAACGGTGTTTTGTTTCATTAAGACAATGGTCCAACACACATTCTTCTTTTCAGTGGCTGCTGTGAGTGACTATGGCTTTGAACTGGTTGATCACTCACCCTATTCTCTTGATTTGAATACCGTATGTACAAATTCTCATTATTAATGAAAATAATAAACTAAATAAAATTCCATATCTGGGCTGGAATGATTTCTCTTCACGCTTCAACTTTGAAAGATTTCGAATGCGTTTACCCGGTCTTGTGGCCAATGAGTTATTTTCAATTCTACAACCCCTGTTTCGAGGGACGAAACGTCGAAGCATCTATCGCTCCACTATGAATACTTCCATGGAAAATGTCTTGAAGACCTATTCAATATATATATATATATATATATATATATATATATATATATATATATATATATATATATATATATATATATATATAACTATTGAAATGGTCATGCGTTGAAAATAACATTCTTTCAAAAATCTATAAATTTTATATAAAAATTGATTATTTTCACTATCGATGGGAGTTGGGAAATGCAATGTCATCTTGGTCTTCCCCATAAATTGGAGCATGTGCATGTAAAATTTAATTTTAATACGTCGAAAATTGCGGCCCTGTATTCGTTACACAAACCCTCTTGCCTTATATATATATATATATATATATATATATATATATATATATTTCATATTTTATCATGCACATTCATAATTTTTATATTATTTATCAACATATTGGAAAAAAATATATATATATATATATATATATATATATATATATATATATATATATATATATATATATATATCCAAGTATATAATTGGTATATACAGAATGAATTCCAATAACCAACAATTACTATTCTTAAAAGAGTGCTCAATACAAAGTAGAGCAGATATAATTATTATTTATAAAAAATTATAACATAAGTATGTTATAAAATCACCTATGTTATAATTTTTTATAAATAATAATATTCCTATATATATATATATATATATAAAATATATATATATATTATAAAATATATTTATGGGTCAATATGAATTGTCCTAATCGTATAGCAGCATGGGATAATTCCTTCAAAATAGTTTTGTCAATATAAAAAAGGCTCAGTTTCTTTTTTTTTCATTTTTTTTTAGATAAGATATATATTTTGCATACTCATTGCGCTTCCGTGAAAACCATTTGAGTCATTCATATTGTTTAACGGAAAAATATTTTCTTATATAAAAAAATTTCAGTTATTCTGTTTTGATTAGTCTTACTCTTATGTCTATCGTCTTTTCATGTTGACTTGAATATCGTCTAATGTTAATTATGTCTTAATAACTATGTCCTGAAGAAGGGTCTACTAGACCGAAACGTCTGACGTCGACATTGAAATAACATTAAAACAGCATATTTGCATATTCGGATTTTTTCTTTTTTCATTATTTTTATCCATATGTTTACTTATATATATCCATATATATATATATATATATATATATATATATATATATATATATATATAATATCAAAACACTAAAATTCTCTCTATTTAAGTTTCATCTCCCTCCACCTCATTTACTTTCTCTAAATTCTTTTGATTTCCGTAAAAATGTTTTTTTTCTGTTTTCATTTTGAAATCAGGTCACATGACCGTTATTACGATTCCAATGGAATAAATTATATGAATACCATGGAATATTAGTATTTACCAACAGGTATCTTTACTCTGTCCCTAGACATTGAGTTCTTTCTGATTCTTCCTCTTGGAAAATTTTTTTGAAAATTTTTCTGAGTGTATGATGAATTTATATATATATTTGCATATGTATGTATATTTTCCACTAATATTATTATATCTCTATATATATATATATATATATATATATATATATTTATATATATATATATCCTCAACAGAATATAAACACTAGACGGTCGAAATTTTATATATATCATTATTATTTATATATATATAATAAACACCGACCGTTACGCAAGCGTCATATTTCATAAATTAGGTTCAGTGCTGGAGAATAAAATATGTTTTTTTTTACATTCAAATCCCCTTAATATTTATATATGTTTATATATATATATGGATATATATATATATATATATATATATGGAAAGAATTTAATTTTTCTGATTAAATTAAATGGATTAAGTGGCACATCCATCGCTCATAATATAATTAAAATACTGTTCATCCATAGTAAATTTGATCCTTGTCGATAAACTTATTTCTGTAGTTTTAAAATTTGATGTTAAAAAATATAGTACACGAATATTTCTATTCATCATCAGGCATGTTTTTTCCTTTAAAATCAAAACTTGAGACGATATACACACACACCGACATATATATATATATATCTCAATTTTGATTGATTTATATTGAAATATTTATATATATGCTGCCTAATGTTTTATATATATATATATATATATATATATATATATATATATATATATATATATATATATATAAAAGTCAAAACACTAATATTCCATGGTTTTAATTTATTACACTGGAATTGTAATCAAGATCCAAATCATCAGACCTACAAATTCAAAAAAAATCAAAATCCTTGTGTTTGAGCCTTTTATATTATTTCTTATATGTCCTGGACATTTAGTTCTACCTGGATTCTATCCTCTTTCAATTTATATATATATATATATATATATATATATATATATATATATATATATATATATATATATTTAATAATATATATACATATTAACTGACATGTACTGATTTACTGAGCATTTTAAAAGTCAAGATGAAATCGTTAGCTGCTGAGTTAAGTATATTCTAACTAACATATCAGTATTCTGGTAAAACACAATATCCGGTACTATATATGTCCCAATGCTGCCGTATCGTGATCTTGTAATAACATAAAACCTCTCATAGACTTTTCTTGGCTAAAGAAAAACGTAAGAATTGTTCTGGCAAGAACGAATGGCTGTCATCTCCGAGAAAAATGTTTCCATCATACTGATGAGGCTTCTTATTAATATATCAACCAGTAGGCATTTGAATATCTTGTGAGAGCTTTCTTTTCTTTTCTTTTTTTTGCTGCTGTATTCAGCGATATAATGTCCTGTCGGTAATTCATCATTCTACCGACCACAAGAGACTGAATCTGTCATATATTCTTACAGTGACAACAGTTACAAATACAGCGTTGTCAAACAGCCATCTTGGTTTCAGGTATCGGCTGTTGGTTTAACGGAAGTACACTTGTTAATTTACACAGACAAACACGCATGCGCGCACATAGTTTTATGCTTACGTATTATTTTTTTGTTTATCTTCTTTTTTTAATCTTATGCTTCCCTTTATTTTCTTTTGCTTGTTCTATTTTTATCCAGAATCAGTTTTTCTTTCTTTCTTTTTTTTTTTGTCAAGATTTTATTTTATTTTAACACTTTTAGTTTTCTCTTTTACATTTTCTTTACGATAATCGGTGGGATATATTATATATTTCACATTCTATTTTTCAATGAAAGCCATTTTTTCTCTCTTTCATTTTTCTTTACGTTCTTATTCTTCTTTCTTCTTATTATGCTTTCTTTTGCCTTTCTCTCGATATTTTTTCTGAGTGTCTTTTTTTCTTTTTTATGCTTTTCTTTCTTCAATCTTTTACAAAGGTGTCAGCGATGAAAGCTGATCAGAACAGATTTAGATCCATGGCATTGTCACTCCTTGGAGGAACCGTTCCCCGATTGGCCATGTCTTCAGGGATGTGGCCGTACTCACTCTAATGACAAAAGTACGCAACGCAGGTTTAAGAAACTTTATACAACTGAGAATACAAGGTTCGCATACAGTGTCCTTTTATAGTCCCAGTAAACAGAAAGAGCTGTCCCGAAGAGGAGAGTAACAAAACAAGGGGAGATCACTCTTGATTAACACTCACCACACCAATTGAGGTTTGGAGCAGCTATTCAAATTATAGTTTGAATACATAATTGTCCTTTCAAGGTTGGTTGTTACAGTTTGTTATGATATTTTACCCATAGCTGTGGTAGAAAAAATAGATTCATACCGTTCCCCAGGGTATTTGTTCAAAAGCGAATGTAATAAATACGACTGGAATTTGAACTCGGCTCTCCGATTCCTGAATCCGATTCGCTAACAATTCATTTCTTCATTCTTTCTTATTTTTATTTTTCTGTCTTTTATTCCTTCTCTCGCATACACTTTTTTTTCTTTAATCTGTTTTCATTTCACTTTGCCCTGTTAGTGCTGTATACTAACATATGAATTCGAAACCAATTCACTGAAAGACACATATGCAAAATCCATCTAATAATAATAAGGAAATATTGTCGTAATTTTTTTACATCCTTTTATACTGTTGAGATCTCGTGATCAAGAGAAATAAGCATTGTGACGTGATCTTACGATAACGAGAAATAGAACAAATCTAATTACCCATGATTCCTTTGTAAAAAAGGAAAACGCCCTACTAGTGAAAAGCTTAGACTCTGTTGTCTTTTCAATAACCTCTCACCATGATAGCATGTCAAATTGGACCTCTTCGGGAATGAAGACTAAAGATTGAGAGTTTGAGCCTTTTATATTATATTCTTAATCTGTCCTGGACATTGAATTCTACCTGGATTCTATCCTCTTGAAATTAACATACATATATATATGCCAATATATATATATATATATATATATATATATATATATATATATATATATATATATATATATATATATATATATATGTATGTATGTCTTCCTCAATTTTTTCACCCTTTTTCTTCTCATTGCACATTTTCTAGTGTTTTCATTTAAGTTAAATCTCGCGTGAGGCCTGAAGAGCGGGGTAAAACCAAACTTGCTTCGATTTTAGAAATGTCTAGTAATATTAAATATCAGACGTTTATTTCTGTTATTAGATTTTGTACCTCCAAAAATATTTTTTTATAAATATATATATATATATATATATATATATATAAAATATAATATATATAATTATTTAATTGGCGAGAAATCCATCGTCGCGAACAATTCAAATAATATACAAAAACCCCGAATCTGTGTATGAATGAAAAGATCCTTGTTTCTATAAATTCCTGTTGCATGAGTTCTTATTATTTTTACAAGCTTTCGTCTGTTCATACAGACATCCTCAGGTATGGAATAGATTTTGTTCTTGTTTTTTCTCTCAGTAATAAGAGGACAACGAAAATGTACTGTTGTAATCCGAAAAATGCTATTAGAAATGAGTTATTGTTTTTGGAGCGAGCTGTCGCAACGCTGATTTTGAATTTAAATTTTACAATTGTGCATTCTTATACAAATATGGTGATAAGCGAATTCTTTTTTACTGGTAAATTTTCTGTCAAAGTAGCATGAACATTATTGTTCAATAATTACAGTAATGTCGCACTTATTATTCAAAAGTTGCATTTGGATCAGTTATTTTAATTTCAATAAAGGTGCAATTAATTTACAAATTCATGAATTATTCATACAAAAAACAAATACAAAGGTTAATGATTTAATTGGCGAGAAATCCATCGTCGCGAACAATTGAAATAATATACAAAAACCAAAATTTACCAGTAAAAAAGAATTCGTCAGCTTGGAGTAGGGCGATCCTAGTGAGCGGCACCTTGGAAAGTGCCTGAAAAGCATACCACGTGTTGACCCAACCCTTGTGAGTGAAATTGGGTAGCCGGAAGCCTTGAGAACTATTGATAGCTGTGATAGCACTGAGTCACAAGTCATCGTGACCGAAGATTTGAGCGTGCTGGCCTTGCTCAAAATGTCGATCACGCAAGGTAGTACGGTCTCTCTCAGGAACTGTAACTAAGATACTCTCAGTATAGTTGCAGTATGCACCACAGGTTGGCTCTGTGGGTGTTGATAAAATACAAATGCGCTTGAGCGGGCGTCTGCAATAGGGATTGGCTAGCCGCCATAATAGACGAGTATTCTCGAATACGAGTGGCCAGCTTTTATGTACGTATGTATGTATGCATGTATGTATGTATATATGTATGTATGTATGTATGTATATTTATATAATCATCCGAAGCCCCACCTCCTAATATTAGACCAAATGTTTTACAAACATTCCATCTATCTTGCGCCACACAAGTATAATTTTATAGCCCTTATAGTAATATTTATACACATCATAGCTATGGTATCACCTCTTGGTCCCACTTTATCTAATTTTTATATGAAGCATGTAAAAACAACGGGATCTTTCATAATTTAAATAACTCCTCAGTATATGCCAAATATATTGTTGACATTTTTATATTAATGGAAAACAGATGAATTAAAAAATCCTTAAAGAAACATTTGAACATTTTTCTACAATCCACTTATGAACTCAGCATTAAAAATATAATGCCTTTCCTGGACTAATGGTGAGGATATTAACACTTTAATATATTGAGAATCCACAAGCAAAACTTCGTCTCTTGTTAATTATAAAAGGAAATATACTCACAGACATAAAAAAAAGTTGAGATGTAAAAAGATTAACGGTTCAAATATTTGAAATATGATTTCCTATTTAAACACATTGATTTCTAAAGAATTAAACAACATACGAGGCTGGGTTGAAAAGTCCAGAGACAGATTATGAAGGAATTATGGTAGAGCTGTGAAATCTTGCATGAATTAATTTCAACTCCTCTTATTAATACCTGAATTATTTAATTCCATCTACAGTGGTGGGCTGAAACTTCATAGGCTGACGATGAAGGAGTGATGCTTGAGCTGTGAAATCTTGCATGCATTAATTTCAACTCTTCTTATTAATACCTGCATTGTGTGCTTCCAGGTAAACTGACACCTGAATGTTCAAAAAAGACTTTGAAAGAAACTGGATAGCGTCTTCTTTCAAAAATCGATAAAATTTGGTTACGGGTTCCAGCCAAGTACCTGCAAAAGAAGAGTTTAATCTTGAAGGCTATTCATGAGGATATGGTTTATAAATTAGGGCATGACGCTACAGATTCATGAACAGTGCAAAATTTGGCAGCTGAATTTAAGACGGGAAGCGAGATTCTTTAAGATGAACCAAGGTCTGGCTCTCTTGAAACGGCCACCACCAAGGAAATAATTGATTGTGTTCGCCACTTGTTGATGGATGACATGCCATTGATTATAAATCAAATTGCCAATGCTTTTTGCATATCCCGTGACAGAGTAGAGAATATACTGCACAATAAATTTGGCACGGTGGGTGTCACGCCTCCTGACAACTGATCAAAACTGCATAGGCTGTTTGTAGCAGATCCAGCTAGATTCCTTGAATGTTTACTAATCCAGGATGAGTGCCGGTTTCATCACTTTGAATTAGAAATGAAGAGACAATCCATACAATCTCACCAGCTTAAATAAGGTTTAACGCCATTTCCTGTGCTCTGTATTTTGCGGATGCAAAACGCGTTGTGTCTAGTGTTTGTGTTGAAAAGGGCCACACCATCAATGGAGAGCACTATGTCAACTTTGTGAAAACTTTAAAAAAAGGTCCATGAAATGGCGTCTTGTTTCATTAGGACAATTCTCCAGAACAACTTCTTCGTTTGAATGACTGCTGTTAGATAAGAACAAAAATCCAAACAATGTAAACAGTGCAAATAGTTACAATATCTTATCGCGGAAATATAGACAGATTCTGAAGAAGGCCGGAACATACAACGGTCAAAAGGTCGTGAATATAAAAATAAATGTGAGGACAAAGCCCAAACAATGTAAATGATGCAAGTAGTTAGAATGCCTTTTCTCAGATATATAGACACATCCTGAAGAAGAACATAAAACGTCCAAAACGTCGTAAATGGGATAATAATGATGAGGACAAAAGCCCAAACAATATAAATAGTGGAAATAATTTCAATACATCATCTCATAAATATAGATACATCCTGAAGAATGCCGCTGCATACAACGTCCGAAACGTCGTAAATATGACAATAAAGATGAGGATAAAAGTCCAGATACTGTAAATAGTGCAAATAGTCACAATACCCAATCACAGAAATATAGAAATATCCCGAAGAAGGCCGGAGCGTACAACGGCCAAATCGTCGTAAATAAGACAATAAAAATGTGGACAAAAGTCCAAACAATGTAAACAGTGTAAGTTATTAACATAATAATGGAAAATAAATATATTTAGAAAAGACCCTTGTTTTTGATTTCATTCTCGCTGACATTTTTCTGTTGTTTAATCAAGTGTCTTTCTTTGTTTTGTTTTGTTTTTTTTATTCCGTGTCTTTCTCTTCAACTTTCTTTTTATATTTCATTTTTTGTGTCTTTCCCACCTTCTCTTCATTCTTTTGCATTTTATCGGTCTCTTTTTTTTACCTTTTTCAAGGCTCTTTTCTTTACTATTCAGTCGCTAATATATTGACCTATTTGCCTCCCTTTTTTTTTTCTTTATTCCTCCTTTCTCTATTTCATTGTCCTTTTTCTTTTATTCTTTCGTGCCTCTTTCTTCCATTAATTTATGGTTTTCTCTCCTATTTCTTTTTATCTTTTTCTTCTCTTTTTCCTTCATGCATTTTCTCCCGTACCTCTTTTTTTTCTCTCATTTGTTATTCTTTATACTTTTCTTCCTTCCATTCCAAGGAAAGCGCTAACAAAGAATTATTCAAAACCGTATTCATTTTACCGCCATTTTTTTTTTTGCGCAAATAATATCGAAATGTTTAATGACTGTGACGGATTTATACGAAGTGATAACCATATCAAATTAGTGATTAGTCATTTCTCACAACCAGCTTTTTATATCATTAAAAGAGTTCACTATTTACATTATTCGGACTATTGTCCTCATATTTGTCGCCATATTTATTACAACGTTTCGGCCTTTCAGTATCTGTCTATATTTCTGAGATGAGGTATTATGCACACTATTTACATTATTCGGACTATTGTCCTAATCTTTGTTGACATATTTATTACAACGTTTCGGCCGTTCAGTATCTGTCTATATTTCTGAGATAAAGTATTATGCACACTATTTACATTATTCGGACTATTGTCCTCATCTTTGTCGCCATATTTATTACAACGTTTCGGCCTTTCAGTATCTGTCTATATTTCTGAGATGAGGTATTATATACACTATTTACATTATTCGGATTATTGTCCTCCTCTTTGTTGCCATATTTATTACAACGTTTCGGCCTTTCAGTATCTGTCTATATTTCTGAGATGAGGTATTATATATACTATTTACATTATTCGGACTATTGTCCTCCTCTTTGTTGCCATATTTATTACAACGTTTCGGCCTTCTTTAGGTGGTTGTGATATCGAACTGAACCCTTTAATTCGCTCACTGGGATAGACTGTTCTAGTTCCACGTGGCATGTCTAATGGATGTCAGTTATCAGTTATCTCCTGTTAATTCCCCTCTCCAAGCTCTCCACCGCCTTAAACAGGTATTGAACTCACACTCTTTGGATCCTGTCACTGGATCTAACTAAGGCCTTATCCACAGTGCTATGGAACAGAACCATTTATTTATTCCACCGGGTAGATTTTTCTAGTTCCACATGTCATGACTCTCATGTTTCACTCATTACCCTTTAACTCAAATCTTTTTGATTCACAACTGCTGTAGTCTGGTATTTGGTTAGATCCAGTGACTAGACCCAAAGAGTTCTGAGTTGAGTACCAGGATACAGAAGTAGTGAAAAAAAATTGGAGAGTTGAATTAAAGGGAAATAACTCAGACATGCGGAAGCGGCATCGCACGTGGAACTAGAAAAATCTACCCTCGTGGAGGAAATAAAGGGGTCGGTCCCAATCATCTGAAGAAGGACGGTGCGTACAACGGCCGAAAGGTTGTAAATATAGCATTGATGATGTGGTTAATAATCCGAATAATGTAAATAATGCAAGTAGTCATAATACATCATCTCAGAGATATAGAGGCCGAAATGTTATGAATATGGCAATGAAGATGAGGATAACAGATTGAATAATGTAAATAATGCAAGTAATCATAATACCTCATCTCAAAGATATACAAGCCGAAATAGATGGCAATAAGATGAGGCTGAAAATGCAAGGAATCATAATACCTCATCTCAGAGATATAGATGAAATATGGCAATAAAGATGAGGATAACAGATCAATAATGTAAATAATGCAAGTAATCATAATACCTCATCTCAAAGATATACAAGCCGAAATGTTATGAATATGGCAAGAAGATGAGGATAACAGATTGAATAATGTAAATAATGCAATTAATCATAATACCTCATCTCAGAGATATAGAGGCCGAAATGTTATGAATATGGCAATGAAGATGAGGATAACAGTCCGAATAATGTAAATAATGCAAGTAATCATAATACCTCGTCTTAGAGATATAGAGGCCGAAAAGTTGTCTGAATAATGTAAATGGCCATCTCAGAAGATAAGAAGCCAAAACGTTGTTAATATGCCAATGAAAATGAGAATAACAGTTGGAATAATGTAAATAATGCAAGTAATCATAATACCTCATCTCAGAGAGAAGTAGTAATGACCTGGTTATTGCCTAATGATGGGTCTGGGAAGAGTAAACTGTCGTATTTTTCGTAGAAAATCTTTTGATTAAAATAATGTCTAATAATGTTTGTTGTTCACATCCTTTATTTATCGTCAATTAAAGTTAACAACTATATGTCAGATATAATCAAAGACAGAACGTGTAATACATAAATGGTTAGACATTTTCTTTTATATTATCAATCTTGATCTGGCATCTCGGCTTCAATTACTTTCACACCGCTGTAATGTAGATTCCATGTACCTCTTCTATAATTATTTTTACGGTAATTGTTCCATTGTTCATACTTGGATTTCATGAATTTAAGTAGAGTACAAGACTGGCGGAGCGAGGCACGGCGGTATAATAGATAGCGTCTCAAGTTGAGGAATCGGAAGGTCAAGTTCGAATTCACGTTGAATCCATTACCTTTACTTACGTACTAATAACCATTGGGAAAGGTATTAATCCTCCTCTCCCCACAGCTATGGATAAATAGCAGGACAGATCAGGTTCTTATAATTCCTTGGATGGCAACTGTTCTACCGCAGAAAGAAATGGAAACCTACTGCGGGAAAAAATCTGCCACGTCAGTCATGTATCGAAAGATACATGATCGCCTAATCGTTTATCGCGCATAGCACATAACTGACTGGCCCTTGGGAAACGTATGAAGCCTCTTCTTCTCCCTCCACTCACCTATGGGTAAATAGCAGGACAGACTGGGTTCTATAGCCTTGGATGGCAACTGGTCTACCGCAGAAAGAAATGGCAACCTACTGCGGGAAAAAATCTGACTCGTCAGTCATGTATCGAAAGATACATGATCGCCTAAGCGTGTATCGCGCATGGCATATAAATGACTGGCCCTTGGGAAAGTTATGAATCCTCTTCTTCTCCTCCCACCTATGGGTAAATAGCAGGACAGACCGGGTTCTATAGCCTTGGATGGCAACTGGTCTACCGCAGAAAGAAAGGGCAACCTACTGCGGGAAAAATCTGACTCGTCAGTCATGTATCGAAAGATATATGATCGCCTAAGCGTTTATCGCGCATAGCACATAACTGACTGGCCCTTGGGAAAGGTATGAATCCTCTTCTTCTCCTCCCACCTATGGGTAAATAGCAGGACAGACTGGGTTCTATAGCCTTGGATGGCAACTGGTCTACCGCACAAATAAATGGCAACCTTCTACGGGAAAAAATCTGCCTCGTCAGTCATGTATCGAAAGATACATGATCGCCTATGCCTGTATCACACATGGCACATAACTGACTGACTAGATGGGCGGTTAGGTCTCATAATTTCCCATTTGAAATTGCTAGTTATGAACGTACTTTGCATCCTAATAGTTCCTGATCTCGTACGTCTTGGTTGTGGAAACACTTCTAAAGCTTGCTACGTCCTTCAAAAATCGTCATATGCTGTTTCCTTGTAATCGGTTCTATTATTATCTGGTCTCTTTCTTTCACTCACAATAACCTCTTGCATCCGAGTGGCTTTATTGCCTTGCTTAGAGTGAAATGGTTAAAACAATTTCAATTATACTTTTGAAAATCTCCATGAAAAATATGTGGGTTAATATGCAAAAAATCGAGCGATTTTTATTCTCTCTCGTTTTTTTATAGTCTCTTTCTGTTTTTTTTTATATTATCTCTCTTTTTTATATTCTCTCTCCTTTTTATAGTCTCTCTCTTTTTTGGCAAATTCTGGATAGGGGAAAACTTTACACACGTCTATATTCTTTTATTTCGTTTTACCTTCAACAATCATATAATTAAATTTAACAAAATTTAAAAGTTAGGGCACAAAAGCAATATTTAACCTTATTTCAAGTTTTTAAATTTTCATATTTATGGAATAACATCAAGCTTTTTTTTTCTTTTTCTTTTTTTTTTTTTTTGAAACTTCATAAACATTTCTATATTAAAAAAAAATATCACCACTTTTTTAACATCAATAATTAACTTTCATAGATTATTAAAATGCGGACAGATCAGACATTCAAGATTCTATTTCTATTGATTTGAGTCGTAATTCAATTATTAAAATGGTATTTTTTCTCAAACACAAATATTAAGTGTGCACCATTTAAAAAAAAAAAAAAAAGAACTAAAATACATGCTTTATATTCTGGAGAAAAAAATTCTCCAACTCTTTTTTAAAATGGTTTAAAACGTTTATAAAAATTGAATTAACATCGACATGTGATTTAAATTGATTTCAGGTCACGTGTATAAATCTCGTTAAAATCCCGTGAGAATAATTGCATAGCGATCAATCATTGCATTTTTTTGTCGACTCTATTTATTCTAATCATTTTACACTGAACTGCTTGATTCACTCATTTTGTCTTCTAATACCTTATTTTTTTTACATAGATTTCTTGAATTATTTATTTATCTGTCTGTCCCTAGCTAGCTCCATGGAAGGATGGATGGATAAATAGATCTATCTATCTATCTATCTATCTATCTATCTGTTCCTGCCAAAGTGTGTTTATGACTATATACATATCTATGTGTGGAGGCACGGTTGAGTAATGGATAGCGGCTCGGATTGAGAAATCGGAAAACAGAGTTTGAATTCCAGTCGAATCCATTCACTTAGGTGCTAATATCCTCTTCTTTTCCCCACCCTCAGCTATGGGTAAATAGTTATAACCTCGTATGGCAATGGTCTACCGCGGGAAAAAATTAGCCCCACCAGTCACGTATCGAAAGATACATGATCGCCTACGCGTATATCACGCATGGCACATAACTGACTGATCTATCTATCTATCTATCTATCTATCTATCTATCTATCTATCTATCTATCTATCTAAGTCTGTTCATGCCAAAGTGTGTCTATCTATCTATCTATCTATCTATCTATCTATCTATCTATCTATCTATCTGTTCATACATATCTAAGTCTGATCATGCCTAAGTCTGTTTATGACTATATATGTATCTATGTAGATATCTATGTCTGTCTATCTATCTATATCTATATCTATATCTATCTCTCTCTCTCTCTCTCTCTCTCTATATATATATATATATATATATATATATATATATATATATATATATATATGCTGGTCCAAGGATATCTAGTATGTTCTTGTCTAAGTCTGTTGATATCTATCTATTTTCATGCTAGAGGCGATCGGCCTCTGAGTGTTGACTTCAGTGTTCACTTTTATATTTATATTTACATACTCTCAATCCGTAACCGTAAATATAGGCCACCTTAAAACTATATTTCTTCATACATACATATATATATATATATATATATATATATATATATATAAAATAGCTATCTATTTTCTTGTCTTTCGATCGATCTATCTGTATATCTAATTTTGTTCACACCTTATTCTGTTCATGCCTATCTATCTATCTATCTATCTATCTATCTATCTATCTATCTATATACCTGTATCATACATATCTATCTGTTCATACATATCTAAGTCTTTTTAGGACGAAGTCTGTTGATATCTATCTGTCTGTCTGTCTTTCTATCATTCGAGCCATTTGTCTTGTTCTGTTCATCTCTCTCTATGTTCATATCCTTCAGGAAGCTTAGACTGCAAATTCTCAAAGTATTTGTTTAGAATAAAAATTTAAAGCTACATTAAAGAAAGCTTTTTTTTTCTTCCGTCTAGGTTTTGAATATATTTAATAACCTAAAAATTTGATATATAACACTATTTTTCTAAAACCTCTTTCTAGAGCTTTTAGAAAGATACTTTAAATTTAAAAAAAAAAAAATTAGAAAAAAGAGTCTGTGTCTTCATACAGCTAAAGACACGGACACTTTTCTTAATGACTTTCGTCGACATTTCCAATAACTCCATTTGATGACATAAACACATTGTTCATATCTATCTATCTATCTATCTATCTATCTATCTATCTATCTATCTATTTATTATCATTTCTATATATCTGTTTTATCGGTTTTCTCATTCTGTATATATATATATATATATATATATATATATATATATATACATTTCATTAAAAACGACAGACAAGGTGCTTTATTTATTTTTTTTATACAATTTCTCATGCGAGCCAAATATTTTTTTTTCTTTTCAGATGATAAATTATATAAAAATTGTCCGAATGTTCTTTTTATCCGAGCGCTTTCGGCTATACATTTAGCCATTTTCAAGGATTTTATTTTAACTGTTACAATAAGAAATAGTTTGCTGTATCTATGTTTTATAAAATGTTTTCATTTTTCAAAAAACGCTCAAGATATGACCAAACTATAGGATTTTACTGCTCCAAGCCACGAGGTTACCATATCAGAGCATTTATAATTAGAAAGAAGAATAAGCATCTCCCAAAAGAATCTATTTAAGATTGAACACAGGACAGAAGATTGCTCAATGCCAAAAATAAAAGAAAAAGCATTAATATATATATATATATATATATATATAGTGTAACCCGGATATAAGAGACCCGGATATAAGAGAAACCCGGATATAAGAGAGATTTTCTCTGGTCCCAAATTAGAGCCTGTGTTAATGTATATAAAATAGACCAAACCCGGATATAAGAGAAACCCGGATATAGGATTTCTTCTCGGTCCCGACAACTCTCTTATATCCGGGTTACACTGTATATATATATATATATATATATATATATATATATATATAGATAGATAGATAGATAGATAGATAGATAGATTCTGTCAGCAGAACATAAAAATATAGGTCCTTGCTAGATTAGATAATCGTTAATTTTATTTTTTTTTATATGCTTAGATTTGATTTGTAACCTGTAGACGATATTAATTTTGTCAAATTTTCTCAATTACACAGCGGTCCTTGCAGTAAATGCCCTCAATTTTAGTTTCCCCCGCCCCATTTCTCTCCCCCACCTCTTCTTTCCTTTCCTCTCCCTCCCTCTTATTCTGATCTTTAACATTAGATCGTCTATGGTGTGTGTATGTCACCACGAAATGTATTAGACGTCCGACAACATTCATATTTCTCTTACTTAAACCCCTTCCACTCACCTCTCCTAAAATTCTCTGTGTTAAGGTTTAATCTCCCACCTCCTCTCGTCTGTTACCCCTCACTTTAGCTCTAACATTCTTCCCACACTCTCATACTTACACTTTCTCTAAATTCTATTTTTATTTCCGGAGTTGTTTTTTTCTGTATTCTTTTTGAATTTGTAGGTCTGAGGAATTGGATCGTATTTACGATTCCAATGGAATAAATTATGACCATGGAATATTAGTGTTTTATTTTAAGCCTTTTTATTATATATATATATATATATATATATATATATATATATATATATATATATATATATATAAAGAAAAGAAAAGTAAGATATATAATCCGGTGTTTTATATAGATATTTTTATTTTTACAAAATAGTGCTCGATGCGAAAAAAAACATATTTTAAATCAATTAATATATATATATATATATATATATATATATAAACAATAGTGTGTTCTATAAACATATAGAGAATATATGCTATAAACAGTAGGGAATGTGTGTATGGTTTGAGTGTCGACCGTTTTACCATTCTGTCTCGGTCGCACTCAGTATTTCATCTTAAAGCATTGGAGTCCATTTATGTTAGATCTCATAAGCCTTCTCTCTGTAAACAGACAGATTGCTTGTTGGGTTTGAATGTGATTGGATAGTGTTTTTTTTTTGCCTCATTCCCCCTCATTTCATCCTTTTAGTCGTCTAAGATATACCCAGAAAATAAACTTGATAAGATCTGGGTCGAAACCGGTCGTTTTAGTTTTTAGTTAAAATGCCATCAAAAACTTACTTTTTCCTTGCTGATATATACAGTGTAACCATATATAAGAGACCCGGATATAAGAAAACCCGGATATAAGAGAGATTTTCTCTGGTCCCAAAGTGTTCCCATACTTATCTAAACAAAATAGAACAAAACCCGGATATCAGAGAAACCCGGATATCAGAGAAACCCGGATATAAGAGACTTCTTCTCCGGTCCCGACAACTCTCTTATATCCGGGTTACACTGTATATATATATATATATATATATATATATATATATATATATATATTTGAAAATAAACAATAAGATGATAACACATACAGAACAGACCAACCGGTTTCGTTCCCAAGCTCATCAGGGTCGACTTTCCTTCTTAACAATTTAACAATTATTGCAATATATATTGACTCACACAAAACACCCTACATACAATTAAAACATTAAAAAATGAAATGTTTAATGGTATGAGGGGGAAAAAAAGGTATATAAACCGTGCAAAAATGCACAGAAAAGCAGCAACAAAAAATGGGGGAGTGTGAGGGGAATGTATGATAAACACTAGAATCTAATAACGTGAAGTCCAAGGAGACAGTCTTTTTGCTTGCAAAGAGACGGCTCCCTGGACCGAATATACAGAGACTCAAGTGCCCTCATTTTTTATGCTTTAATTGTATGTAGGGTGTTTGTGTGAGTCAATATATATTGCAATAATTGTTAAATTGTTCCCAGTCGACCCTGAGCCTGGGAACAGAACCAATTATCTATTATATATATATATATATATATATATATATATATATATATGTGTGTGTGTGTGTGTGTGTGTGTGTGTGTGCGTGTGTGTGTGTGTATGAAAATGTGTGTTCTGTAATGTCCCTTAGTATTTAGTTCGTTATTTTTTTGTGTAAAAATATAAATATAATTATTTAAAAAACTGATTCCAAAACGCTAAATAATCAAAACAAGGCCAGCCCTTACTTTATTATTTAGTTAAATTTTTTCTAAATTTCATCTTCAAATTTTATAAAAGTAGAGCATAAATATAATTATATATTTAAAAATAAATATATTCCAATTATAAATATTGGAAGAATCTTCATTTCAGGGTAAAAAAACTAAAAATAAAAACACCAGAACAGTATTTATTGATAAAAATTAAATAATCACATGACAAAAAAAAGTGTTAAATAAACGAGATAAAAATCAATAACCAGTCTTTACTATGTTTACAATTACTAAAATTTCGATTTTGGTTTAAAAATTTTAAGTTCAGAGGTAGCGATAGCTAATTATTCCTCCATACATAGTGAACAAAACTTATCACCTGATTATATTTATAACAATTTAATTTTCCATATATGTTATATTGAAATTTTCAGAATTGCTAGTGGTGTCATTTTATGTAAAATCCAAAAACGCCTGACCATTTCTCGTCTCAAAGTGCTACCTTGTCCTTCATTCTGGCCGAATATATATATATATATTTTCTCCAAATATAAATATATTATATATATTTTTATATCCAAAACACTTGCACAACAATCTCCCTCTATTCCATCAGAGCGTCTGATAGCGTTCTTTGAATTCACTTTGCACTTTGAGATATAGGTTTCACATTAACTTAAATCATCATCTTCATTAAAATTTTAACGCCTTCTTTTTTCTCATTCATGTGTTTTTACACAATGTAAAACAGTTTTATTCAAAATAAAATATCTTTAAAATAATCTCCATTTTGAAAAAAAAGTCCTATGATGATTTTATTTTTACGCGGACGTATCCATTTTATTTGTAATTATGGGTAAGATAACTTCATAAAGTTTTGCTTTGGGATTCTAGATTCTGGATGGGACGATAATTTATCATTTTCAACTCCGATCGCTTTTTTTATAATTTTTAATTTATAATTTTTCGGGTTCTTTATCTATCTCTGCTTATTCAATGACGGAAAAGAGGATGGCTGTTTTTATACGTGTAGCTTGTTCGCAATAAGATTTATGATAATTTAGTTGATTTACAAATACTACTTCAGAATAAATGACATTGAAATCGACCATTTTATTTAGTTACTGATTTGTGAATTTTAATTTTAATTAAGAGAGAATTGTGATTTTAAAAATGTTATTATGAAAGTTCACAATATTTGCACCGGAGTAAAAAAATGAAAGTTCAACCATTTCTCATTTAATGACTGAGTTTACTTCCAAACTTGGATGCTAGACGAACGGGTCGCTAAATAAGAAATTATGCACTAATTGTAATATTTTTAATCTATTTAAAATCTTTATACCGGACAGTAACAATGAATTTTCAGGATATAAATCATTCTATTTAAACTCACAGAAGACGAAATTGTTTCATGTCTTCTTTTTGCGCGTGGGTGCAGGTAACCAACCCAAATGCTATTCGAACTCGATTCTCCGATTTAACATTTCGGTCCCAATTGATTACACCAATCCAGAAAGCAGACAGAAGAAGCCCTTTTGGGTACAAAAATAAATCTTGCAGACATAGACTTCGAAATATCCCAATGAGAGTTGTACGCTTCTTAAGTTTTAATTGAATCTTGTTTTATCATGATGGTTGCCTGTAGCCTGACTGGTAGGGCACAATTTGGCTTAAAATTTGCTTCCAGGATGAGAAAACAAACAAGTAATACAGGTCCAGTTCCTCTGAAAAAGCATAGCTTTCTTTAGGAAGATTACTCATTATCTGGAATATATAATGAGAAAAGACGTCTTAAAGAACATAGCATTCACGGTACACAATGAAGGTAATGGAAGATCGGCAAAAACAAAGGGTAAACTAATTAACGAATTTGCGTGGAGAGATGGCACAACAAAGGAAAATAAGATGGTAAGAGACCTAAATCTACTTAGAGTAATAAACGACGTTTTTGAAAGCCATGAAAGGATTTTGCACATAAAAGTACAAGAATGTACTGATCGGCAAATGTAATAAATGAATTCGAAAGATCTTTTTTCTGTACATTACATGTGAATACTGTAAATTCATCGTCTTGGATATAACGGTAAACTACATCGACCCGGAGTACCTCTGATCGGGAGACTGGAGGTTTTAATGAACGTGCAATCACGTCTTAATCGCTGTTGATCCCAGATCCACCCTGATCCGGGGAAGTAGCACCTATTAGGCTTTCAGATATGGGAAAATATGGGAAGCCCTAAAGAAATATCAAAACACGACGAAAGTATAAAATACATTTCAATGGTAAAATTACAAGCAATACATTTTTATACTAAAATTACCAACAATTTTTATGGTAAAATTAACAGCAGTACACTTTTATGGTAAAATTATTAGCAATAAATTTGTATACTAAAAGTAACAGCAGTACATTTTTATAGTAAAATTACCAGCAACACATTTGTATAGTAAAACTACCAGCAATACATTTGTATAATAAAACTAGCAGCAGTACATTTTTAAAGTAAAATTCCCAGTAATACATTTTTATAGTAAAATTACCAGAAGTATATCTGTATAGTAAATTTACCATCAGTACATTTTATAGTAAAATTATCAGAAGACATTTGTAAAGTAAAATTGCAAGCAATACAATTTATAGTAAAATTAACAGCATTATATGTTTATAGTAAAATTATCAGCAATACATTTTATAGTAAACTAGCAGTAGACCCGGCGTTTCCCGGGATGTAACAATGATAGATCAAGTATTGACCATCATAAAGACTGAAAAATAAAATTGACAAAGATTATTGTTTAAGGTTGACGGACACGCATGTCTTAAATAGTTTTTTTTTTTTTTTTTTACGAATTGGTCAAACCAAACTCAAACAAAAACATTGTTTTCAATCGTTATGAATCTACCGATTGAATAGAATTTTAATAAACAATTGTCTTGTAAATGGAATTTTTAAAGCATTCTGAATGTAAAAATAAAGAAAAAAAGTGTGCAAGACAATAAAAACACTACCTGCCAAAAAAAAGTGAAGTTTTGTTGAAATCGGTTGAAAAAATATAAAAATACACATCCACATACACACAACACACACACACACACACACACAAGAACCTGGGTTTTATAATAAGTATAACTCGATATGAGTTGTCCCCCTTTCATTCTCGCGACAGCGATGCCTCTTAATCGTGTTTTCAAATTGATTTCGTGCAAAAACAATTGTGTTTTTCAATTTTGGCACTGTCAGAACCACCACAAAGGTAATTTTACGTAGTCCTGTGAAGTTTTGTTGAAATCGGTTGGAAAATGTAGGAAATCCGATCCAATATATAAACGAACACACACACACACAACCTGGGTTTTATAAGTATGATTACCAGCAATAGGTTATATAATAAAATTACCAACATTATTACCAGGATTATTTTTATAGTAAAATTACCAGCAATAAATTTTATAGCAAAATTACTAACAATACATTTATATAATAAATTTAACAGCAATACATTTTTTCAAATTTCAACAATACATGTTTTTGAGATTGCTAGTAATGCTATATTTTTACATTTACCAACCTTACATTTTATCATCTGTAAACTCTATATCTTCTAAAATATACATCGAAATTATGTACAAAATATATATAATAATAATAATAATATATAATATATAAATTTGCGTACAAAATATTTAAATATCAGCATTATATAAGCTATAGAGATGTTGATATGGCGCTAAACAAAATTAACGAAACTAAATTTTCATTTATTTTTCCGCTTTATTTATTCAGTTCAATTAGTCTAACGAAAGAGAAAACATTCTTGATCATAGTCTTCATACAACATACAATACAGTCTGTGGTCAACTCGAGGTGGTGTAATAGTTAACAAGCTTGTCTCGCTAGAACAATTGCGACTGAGTAGTGAGTTCGGTCCTCACTAGGTGCCACATCTGAGCTCCGCTTGGAAAATCATTTATTAGCAAGCTCCAAAAGCCAAAGAACAATTACGAATGAAAGTGAGTTCGATCCTCAATAGGTGCCCCATACTTTCGGCCTTGTGCCATCTCGGCTTTTCGAATATCGCTATGGTTTTATGTTTTTCTTCTATAAATTTTTTGCTAGGATATTTTACATATGTTCAGAAGTACGATTATAATTAAGATAAATTATATATTTATATATATATATATATATATATATATATATATAGTTTTTTATGTGAAATTTTCTTTTTTGGGTTTCACGGACTTTTTGCGATCGTCAGACAAACTGATTACTTTTCACACATATATATATATATATATATATATATATATATATATATATATATATTACATGTGTGTATGTATATACATCTATAAGAGAAATATATTATTATAGAGGAGTCGTTAAGTTTGGAGAAACCTATAAGTTATAAATTAAATTCCTCAGCCATATAAGTAAACAAACAAGACATCGGAATGCTCTGATTTTTAAAAATAAAATTCTATTTGTGAATATTTTATGAGATTTTATTACTCGTAAGTCCGGGGTCGTTAAACAGATAAGTCGATAAGTGAGGAATGGTTGTAAGCAAGACAAAGTGTTTATCAGTAGTTAAAAACCAACTCAGTTCCTGGAAAGAAAGAAAGAAAGAAAGAAAGAATGAAAGAAAGAAAGAATGGAAGAAGGAAAAACACGAAAGAAAGAAAAAAGAATGAAAAAAGGATTGAAAGAAAGAAAGAATTACAGTAAGAAATGATCCAGAAATAAATAAAAGATTTTTTATCAAAGAAAGAATTTTTTAAAAAAGAATTGAAATAAAATAAAGAAAGAACAAAAGAAAGAAATGTTAAAAGAAAAATTTATCCCAAGAAAAAAAAAAGAAATGAAAAGTTCAAATAAAAGAAAGAACAAAAAAAGAATGGAACAGAAAAAAGAAAGAAAAAAAAAATCAAGAAAAAACAAAAGAAAGAAAAGAAAACGAAAAAAGAAAAAATGAATGAATGAAAAGAAAAAATAAAAAGAAATTCTAAAAAAGAAGAAAAAAGAAAAAAGAAAGAAATGAAAAAAAAAAGAAAGAAAATTCTTTTTCAGAAAAAAAGAAAGAAAAAAAAAGAAAAAATTAAAAATCGAAAAAAAGAAAGAAAAAATAATCTTCAAAGAAAGAAAGAAAGAAAGAAAGAACAGAATTTAAAAAAATCTATAAAGAAAAGAATAAAGAAAAGAAAGAAAAAAAAAAAGAAAAAAAGAATGAAAGAAAAAAAGAATGAATGAAAAAAAAAAAGAAAAAAACAAAAGAAAAGAAAACAAAAGAAATAAAAAAAAAAATAAAAAAAAGAAAAAAAAATTTTTTAAAGAAAGAATGAAAGAAAAGAAAAAAAAAAATGTGAAAGAAAACAGAAAAAAGAAAAAAAAAATAAATAAAGAAAAAAATTCATGAAAGAAAAAGAAAGAAAAGAAAAAGAAATGAAAGAAAAATTAAAAAAAAAGAAAACAAGAAAGAAAAAAAAAAAGAAATAAACCAAAGAAAAAAAAAAAAAAAAAGTCAAAGAAAAATGAAAAACAAAAAAGAAAAGAAAGAAAGAAAATTCTTCATGAAAATGAAAGAAAAAAAAGAAAGAAAGAAAGAAATCAAAAAAAAGAAAGAATGAAATTTTTTAATAAGAAAGAAAGAAAGAAAAGAAAATTTAAAAATAAAGAAAAAAGAAAAGAAAAAAAAGAAAAGAAGAAATGAAAAGAAATAAAAAAAAGAAAGAAAAAAAAGAAAAAAATAAAAGAAAGAAATTTAGAAAAGAAAAAAAAGAAAGAAATTTAAAGTTTGCTTTTTTTAAAAAATAAGAAAGATGTTGAAAAAGAAAGAAAAAAAAAAAAGAAAAACATTTATGTCAAAAAAGAAAGAAAGAAAGAAAAAAAAAAAAGAAAGAAAAAAACCTCAAGAAAAAGAATGAAAAAAAAAGAAAAAAAAGAAATTTCATTGAAAAAAATTTTAAATCGCGGGAAAAGAAAAATAAAAAGAAAAAATGAAATAAATTTGTAAAAATGAAAAAAAGTAAAAAGAAAGCAATTTAAGTTTTTTTGAAAGAAAGAAAAACAAAGAAAGAAAAAAAGAAAAAAAAAAAAGAAAGAAAAATTGACAAATTTCGATAATTTAAAAAAAAATTCCTTCTACTAAAGAAAAAATAAAAAGAAAGAAAATTTCAAGAAAAAAAAAAGTGTGTGAAATAAAAAAAAGAAAAAAATGTGTAAAGAAAAAAGAAAAAAGAAAGAAAAGAAAAAGAAAAAAAGAAGGTAAACAAAGAAAAAAATCTAAAAAAAGAAGAAATGAAAAGAAAAAGAAAAAAGAAAGAAAAAAAAAAGAAAGAAATAAAGAAAAAAAAATGAATGAAAAGAAAAAAGAAAGAAAAAAAGAAATCAAAGAAAACGGCGGAAAAAAAAAAAAAAAAAAAAAGAAAAAAAAAAAAAGAATAAAAAAGAAAAAATAAACAAAAAAAAAAAAAAAAAAAAGAAAGAAAAATTTAAAAAAAAAAGAAAGAAAGAAAAAATTGCAAGAAAAAATGAAAAATTCCAATAATAAAAAACAAAAAAATCCAAGAAAGAAACATTTAAAGAAAGAAAAAAAAGAAATTGAAATGAAAAAAAAGAAAAAAAAAAGAAAGAAAGAAAAAGAAATAAATAAAAAAAGAAAAAAAGAAAACAAAAAAAAAAAAAAAAAAAAAATTCAAGAAAAAGAAAAAAAAAGAAAAAAAAAAAGAAAAAAGAAAAAAAGAAAGAAATAAAAGAAAAGAAAAGATTAAAAAGAAAAAATAAAGAAAAAATTTGATTTTAAAGAAAGAAAAAAAAATTTTAAATTCAAAAAAAAAGAAAGAAAAAAAGAATTTTAAGAAATAAGAATTCAAGAAAGAATTTAAAGAAAGAAAAGAAATTAGAAAAAATGGTGAAAAAGAAAGAATGAAAGAAAGAAAGAAAAAAAAAAATGAGAAAGAAAGAATAAAAGAAAAAAAAAAAAAAAAAAAAATTGTTTTTAAAAAGAAAAATAAAAAAGAAAAAAAAAAAGAAAGAATAAAAGAAAGAAAATTTTCCGTTTTGAAGAAAGAATAAAGAAAGAATAAAAGAAAAGAAAAAAAAAGAAAGAATAGAAAGAAAGAAAAATTCAACAAAAGAAAGAAAGAAAGAAAGAAAGAAAGAATTATGAAAAAAAAATAAATAAAAAAAAAGAAAGAAATAAGAAGAAAGAATTTCCATTTCTGGAAAGAAAAAGAAAGAAAAAAAGAAAAATGATAAAAAATTTCCTTTGTCTTTAAAGAAAAAAAAGAAAGAAATGAAAAAAAAAGAAAAAAAATGTATAAAAGAAAAGAAAAATAAATGAAAGAAATAAAAAAGGTGAAAGAAAAAACGAAAGAAAAAAGAAAATGAAAAGAAAAATGAAAAAAAGAATAAATTTAAAAATATTTTTCTGCTATAAAAAAAAAGAAAAAAATAGAAAAAGAAAAAATGAATGAATGAAAAGAAAGAATAAAGAAAAAATTAAGAAAGAAATAAAAAAAGAAAAAAAAAAAAAGAAAGAAAAAAAAAAAAGAAAAGAAAGAAATAAAAAAAGAAAGAAAAAAAGAATTTAAAATAAAAAAAAAAGAAAGAAATTTTTTTTAAAAAAAAAAGAAAATTAACAAATTACAAAAATTTTTTTTAAAATTAAAGAAAAGAAAGAAAAGAAAGAAAAAAGAAAAAAAGAAAGAAAGAAAAAAAAAAAATTTGAAAAAAAAAATAAAAGAAAGAAAAAAGAAAGAAAAAAAAAAAATAAATAAGAAAGAAAAAAGAAAGAATAAAAGAAAGAAAGTAAGAAAAGAAGAAAAGAAAGAAATAAAAAAAAAGAACAAAAGAAAAAAGAAAAAAAAAAAAAAAAAAGAAAAGAAAGAAATAAAGAAAGAAAAAAGAAAAAAGAAAGAAAGAAAAAAAAAGAAAGAAAAAAAGAAAAGAAAAAGAAAGAAAGAAAAAAAAAAAAAAAAGAAAGAAAGAAAAAAGAAAGAAAAAAGAAAGAAAAAAAAGAAAAAAAGAAAGAAAAAAAGAAAGAAAATAAAACGAAAAAAAAAAAAAAGAAAGAAAAGAAAGAAAAAAAAATTAGAATAAAAGAAAGAAAAGAAAAAAGAAAGAAAAAAAAAAAGAAAAGAAAAAAAAAGAAAGAAAAAAAAAGAAAGAAAAAAAAAAAAAAAGAAAAGAAAGAAAGAAATAATGAAAAAAAAAGAATAAAAAAAAGAAAAAAAAAGAAAGAAAGAAAAAAAAAGAAAGAAAAAAAAGAAAGAAAAAAAACAAAAGAAAGAAAAAAAAAGAAAAAAAAAAAAATGAATAAAAGAAAAAAGAAAAGAAAGAACCTAAGAAAGAAAGAAAGAAAAGAAAAAAAAGAAAAAGAAAAAAAAAAGAAATAAAGAAAAAAAAGAACAAAAAAAGAAAATAAAAGAAAAAGAAAAAAAGAAAAGAAAAATGAAAAGAAAGAATAAAAAGAAAGAAGAAAAAAGAAAGAGAAAAAAAAAAAGAAAAAAAAAGAAAAGAAAAAAAAGAAAAAAAAAAGAAAGTGAAAGAAAAAAATAAAAAGAACAAAAGAAAGAAAGAAAAACTTGAGAAAGAAATGAAGTGAAAAGAAAGAATAAAAAGAAAGAAAAAAAAAAAGAAAGAACAAAAAGTTTAAAAAAAAAAAAAAAAAAAAGAAAGAAAATGAAAGAAAGAAAACAAAGAAAGAATAAAAAAAAGAACAAAAGAAAGAAAAAAGAAAAGAAAGAAAAGAATGAAAAAAAGAAATAAAAGAAAGAAAAGAAAGAAAAAAAAAGAAAGAAAAGAAATAAATAAAGAAAGAAAAAGAAAAAAAATAAAAAAAAAAAATGAATGAAAAGAAAGAAAAAAAAATGAAAAACAAAAAAAATAAAAAAAAAAGAAAAAAAAGAAAGAAAAGAACGAAAGAAAAAATAAAAATATAAGAAAGAAAGAATAAAAAGAAATTGAAAGAAAAAAAGAAAGAAAAAAAAAAAAGAAAGAAAAAAAAGAAAGAGAAATGAAAAAGAAAATAAAAGAATGAAAAAAGAAAGAAAAAAAAAAGAAAAGAAAGAAAAAAAAGAAAGAAAAAGAAAGAAAGAAAATAAAAAGAAAGAAAGAAGAAAGAAAAAAGAAAGAAAAAAAAAAAGAAAAGTTTTTTTGAAAAGAAATAAAAGAAAGAAAGAAAGAAAACAAAATGAAAAAGAAAATAAAAAAAAAAAAAGAAAGAAAAGAAAAAAAAGAAAAGAAAAAAGAAAATAAAAGAAAGAATTTTTTTTTAGAAAGAAAGAAAAACAAAAAAAATAAGAAAAAAGAAAGAAAAAAAAAAAAAAAAAAAGAAAAAAAAAAAATAAAGAAAAAAAAAAATAAAGAAAGGAAAAATGAAAAAAGAAAGAAAAAAACGAAGAAAGAACAAAAGAAAGAAAGAAAGAAAGAACAAAAGAAAAATAAAAGAAAGAACAAAAAAAGAAAAAATGAAAGAAAAAAAGAAAAGAAAGAAAAAAAAATGAAAAAAAAGAAAGAATAAAAGAAAGAAAGAAGAAAAAAAAGAAAAAGAAAAGAAAAAAGAAAGAAAAGAATGAAAAAAAAAAAAAAAAGAAAAAAAGAAAGAAAGAAAGAACAAAAAAGAAATAAATAAAGAAAGAACAAAAAGAGAAAGAAAGAATGAATGAAAAAAAAAAGAATAAAAAAGAAAGAAGAAAAAACAAAAAAAAAAAAGAAAAGAATGAAAAAAAAAAAAGAGACAAATTAATGAAATAAAATTTAAAAAAAAGGAAAGAAAGAAACGGAAAGAAAAAAAAAATCAACTTTCAGAAAAAAGAAAAAACAAAAAATGAAAGAAAGAAAGAAAATTGAAAGAAATAAATAACTAAAGAAAGAAAGAATGAAAGAAACAAAAACAACAAAAAGAATAAAAATAGCTAAAGAAAGAAAGAAAGAATGAAAAAATACATACCTTCACACACCCTTTTATTTTTCTTTATGAGAAACGACATTTCAGAAATATATTGCATTAATATTTATCTGCGCATCTGAGACGTGTCAATTGTCTCCGAAATTAATTCGATTAAGTTGTTTTCTCATGTGATTTCACATTTAAAATTGACGCGCAAGAAGCCATTTCTTTTCATCCATCAGACGCGAAATCTATACAATTCACAACCATGTCAAAAATCTATAACTTCTTCACTTACCATCCTTCGCACATTGCTAAGTAAGGTATGCTTCAATTTCCAAAGGAAAAAATAAATATTTAACACATCTATGTCTCTGAGCCATTATTCGGACTGTTATGCTCATCTTCATCTTCATTGCCATATTCACACCGTTTCGTCCGTTATACTCTCTGGCTTTCCGAGAATTTCAAACCCAAACCTTTATTTCGTTCACTTGGTTAGATTGCTCTCGTTCCACGTGCCATGCCTCTTCCTGGATGTCTCAGTTATCTCCCTTTAACTCTTGCCTATTTAATATCTTTCCAAGATTAAGCAGTATGCATATACAAGGACAGGTGTGAAGAGATGGGCACTGATCATTAAAATTTTCCAAAATGTTGCTGAACAGACAATTAAGTACGTCTACCAAACCTTCTAAGAAATAGGACTTAAGATAAACCTTTCCAAAAAACAGCAACTAACATTGGAATAACATTTAAAGCCATGATGGGACGGACATTGAATCCATCATAAAAAAAATTCTGGATATAGATTTATTAAACACCAAACACTTAGATTAGTTTACAAAATTAGTATAGGAGATAAAGAAAGCGGGACACAAGGTGTAGCAAAAAATAAATGATGAGGGAGGTCAAAAAGCGCAGTGCGACGTTCGCTCGTACACCAGCTTTTTTTCTTCTTCTTCGGTCGCCTCAAGGAAATGGATTGCATGAATCCCTTTCTCAATCGTTACACTGGGCAGTTGTGAAACAGACACCAGCTCACTTTGACTTTGTCCGTCTGTCAATCCGTACGTCCAACTCTATTGCACGCTGACCGCCGAATGACTGCTGGCAACCTGCTTTTTATGCTATTTTAATACGGCCAAAATTTGCATGTGTGCAAATATCGTCTCGTTTTGGACAAGATAGGCGCGCATAAATTGTGTCTTCAATAACGGCCATATTTCTTTTTGTCATCACTTTGCAGGCAAGACACGTTCGCGCTCGTTTCGAATTCCGAGGTAAGTCATGTCTTTCGTTAAACAAGTCTATGCTAAAGTTAGTTTCACACAATACCTCACATTGCTACTAAACCAAAACATTAATGTGAAATTTTTGGTCTTGTTCATGAATAGCCTCGTCAGATCGGGACTTTCATGGTGGACATAGATTACTCCAAGATCAATGATTAAAAGTGGCTTTGAGTGAGTGATGGATGTACGGCTTTGTGAAGACGACACTTCTTTGAAATTTGTAGGCTGGCGCTACAGAATCTCAAATTATTGTGCCAAGTAACAGATACGACATCGCATGATAATTTCCAAAATCAGAAACAGTTAAAATGGATAGCGCATGTAACTCAAACAAAAAGATATTGACATAATCAAGATTTTGACAATTCAGCGACATCAAATAAAAGATAGGAAGGGCCCCCACCACCGTCCGTACTGGAAAGAACGATAGCAGCGAATGAACTTGAGAAAAATATTTCCCATGTGAAATTGTTTTAAAAGAAAGATGTTATATGTTTCAAATGACAACATTTCTGGCTGCCCGGTCAATGAATTCCGAATGTTTCATTATAAGAAAACGGTTAATATTATTGCCATGACCAATTCTGTAGAGGCCTTCAAGACTAGTTGAAATAAGAAAAGAGAGAAAAACACGAGAAAGAAAGAAAAAGAAAGAAGAGAAAGGAAGTAAGAGAAAGCGGTAAAAAAGGAAGAAAGAAAGAAGAAATAAAAGAAATATTAGGGTTTTTTTTTTTTTTTGTTAATATTTTTTAAATGTATATCATCATTGTCCCGACTAATTATAACACAAGCCTTAGATTTTTTCAACTCTAGATTCTGTCAATTACAGTCGATCTGTAAGATCCGAAGCGTCCAATCGGAACGTGGACCTTATAGTCTCATATGCGATGTATGATAGACAGTCCTCTTATAGATTATCGTCTCCTGGTGGTGTGGATGCTAACCTAGATAAACTTTGCACCTGTCTTCCTTGATGCCCTCGTCTGAAATTAAGTGCGATCCAGAGTGAGGCTTATGCAATGCCGGTAATATTCTTTCAGAATTTACGTCAAAAAATTCTTTTAAAATATATATAGGAATAACAAATATCCACTTGCCGCCATATTTCAAGGATTAATAAAATCAGGTCTTTTGTCCTTTACGACATTATGACACGACCATGAGCATGACATTAAGCAGCAGTGCCTCGACTCGGCTGATGAAACTCAAAACCCAACATTCAGCCGGAAAGGTCATGGTCAAGGATTTGGGAATGCAAAAAAAGGGGGTGGTTGATGATTACCTATCTTTAGAAAAGAATGGCTTGACATATTTGAAACGGACATTCATTCTATAGCGCAGCGATTCTGAGAGAATTACAAGTCCTACCAAGATTAATCATTGGCGGGCGCAATCGTAACAACATAAGACTTGAAGATGGCAAAAGTAGTGATACCAGACACAAAAATAAAACTAAAAGAACAGAACCCTTTGTTTTGTCTAGCGGGGTAGACTGTTCTAGTTCCACGTGTCATGCCTCTTCCGGATATCTGAGTTATTTCCATATAACTCAAATCTGTAGCCTGGTATTTGGTTAGATCCAGTGAGTAGACGCAAAGTGTTGTTTTGTATAGACGCCAGCTCAGTCAGTCAGTTATGTGCTATGAGTGATACACGCTTAGCCGATCATGTATTTGTTCGATACACGACTGACGAGGCAGATTTTTTTTCAGCGGTAGGTTGTCATTTCTTTCTTTAGTAGACCAGTTGCCATCCGAGGTTATAGAACACGGTCTGTCCTGCTATTTACCCATAGCTGGGAGAAGACGATTCATGCCTTTCCCAAGAGTATTAGCACGTAAGTATCCATGATACACGTTTAGGTCATCATGTATCTTTTTATACATGACTGACAACCCAGATTTTTTTTTTCCTGGAATAGGTTGCCATTTCTTTCTGCAGTAGGATGTTACCATCAAATATAGAACCCGGTCTGTCCTGCTATTTACCCATAGCTGAGGGGGGGAGAAGAGATTGTTACCTTTCCAAGGTATTAGCACGTAAGTGAATGTAATGGATTCGACTGGAATTCGAACTCCGCTTTCCATTAAACCGTGACATCAGCTATCAATAATTTTTTCCAAACATGGCTGACAAGAAGGCTTTTTTTTTGCAGTATCACACATTTCTTTCTACTTAAACCAGTAAATATCGATTAACTGTATAGAAAATCTGTCCTGTCCATTTAAATTGAATTTAACAAAATCTTGTTTACTTTTGGACTGAATTCGAACTCAACTCCAAGTTCAAATCCGAATTATTTTTGACGGGAATTATTTTTTTTTTAAACCTCAAGGGTCCTTTAACATTTCAAATTGACTTAAAAAGGAATCTCTTACAAGATTCATTCTTTGTCACGTGAATCTAACTCTTAATATATATCATATCTAACAATATTAAAGATTCCCAGGAAAAGATAATTTTTCCATTGCTGCGCTTTGGTTCATTTTATCCATTGGTCTCATGTATTTTACATTTATAGTATCTTTCAATCTGAGTTTTTCCCATTTAAAACATTCCGGCCTTTTCGAAACAGGTCAAAACTCATGCTCAATTTTCCCTCCCTGCTATCTACAAAACCTCCAAAAAAAAAAAACAAAAAAGAAAAAATTATCGAATATTTTTTGAAATTTGGCAATATTTATTTGAATTTATTATTCCACTTTCATTCAATTTTTTTTATTTGACTTATTATATTTTAGAAAATAAATTTAAAAAAAAAAAGGTTAAAAAAAATATGATTTAAAATTTATTTTTTTCAAAATTTTAAATTTTGACATTTATTTTTTCAAAATTTACAAATTTATTTTTTATTGGATTAACAAATTTTTTATTTCCTGAATTTTTCAAAAAAATTTTTTAATTGAACCGAAATGACCTTCTTAAAATTTTTTTTTAAAATTTTTAATTATAAATTCTTTTCGCTCAAAATTTAAGTGATCTAAAATATATTGATTTGATTATATTTTTTATAAAAAGTTTTTTATTTCAAAATTAGGCCAAAAATGAATCTATAAAAGGATTGAGAAAACTTTTCTTAGTTTAATCTCTTCGATTCTTTTTTTTTTTTTCTTTTGCTTTTTTTTTTCTTTCCAAATTTTTTTTCTAAGAAATTCAATGTTTTTTTTATATAAAATTCATTTTATGTAATTTTTCAACAATGTTTTTGGAAATCTTTATTCAACATTTTCATTGATAATTTTTTTAATTTTTTTTTTAATATATAACAAAAACAAATTCCTAAAAATTAATTTTAAATATTTTAATCAATATATTTAATTCAAGAATCTTTTCCTTTTTTTTAATTTTTGACATTTAAAAGAAATTCTTTCTTTTACAGATTTTTCTTTCATAAAATTATCAAAGAAATTTCTTTAAACATATTTTCTTTAAAAAAATTTTTTTTTCAAAATAAGGTTTCCGTGTTTTTTGACAGATATTTATAACAATTTTTAAATGTAATAAAAATAAATTTTAATTCAAAATAAATTTCCCAAAAACTAAACTGTGTTCCTTATTTTTGTTTTCTTTTTTTGCAATTGGATTGCATTATTTTTTTTTGCTTTAAAAAAATAAAAACGTTTATAAATCAAAATTCTCATTGTAATATTTTAAATTTCCTTTTAAAACAAAAAATTTGTTTGGAATGTTTTTTTTTTATTTTTAATTGAATTAAAAATTGAAATAGTCCCGTATGCATATATTGTGCTGTTGAAATGGCAGTTGAAAATGTACAAAAAAGGAAAAAATTAAACTCATTTGAATGTAAAAAAAGGGAAAAATTTTAATTGTAAAATACAAAATATTTCATATATTTTTGTAATTAAAAAAAGTCCATTAATACCTGCAATTTATTTTTTTTTTTATATGCCACTTTTTTTTTAATGGAAACAATCAAGTATATGTTAAATATCATATATTTTGTTTGTGTATAAAAATTTTTTTTGAATTGGATAAAATTTTTTATGTTTTAAAATTTTGTGAAAAATTGTAACTTTACCGAAACATTTGTATGTGTTCAAAAATGTTTATTCAAATATTCTTTAAAATGAAAGAAATGTAAACATGAAATGGATTTATTTATGGCCATTGGTTAAATTTTAGAATGTGTCATTTTGCATTTCTTCTGTAAATAAAAAATTAAATTTGTTGTTGGTGTTTGTGTTTAGCAAAGTTTAAAAATTTGAAAGTTAAGAATTAAATATTTTTGCTTACATTTGTTTTATTAAAATTTTTGCAATATATATATATAAAATATAAAATATATATATAAATTTTATGTTTAAATTATGTTTATTCTTAACATTGATAAAAAAAAGAAAAAAAAATTTAATAAAAACTCTTCTAAAAGAAAATTCAAACCAAAAATTAATATTTCCAATAAGCAAATGAATAAAAAATGATCTGAAATATATTTTAAAATATGATTTAAAAAAAAAAGAAAATTCATTTTAAAGAAATTTATATATATATATATATATATATATATATATAATATATATATATATATATATATATATATATATATATATATATATATATATATATTTATATATATATATATATATATATAATATATATATATATAACATATATTAAAATTACACGATATATAAAAATATATCCTTATTGTAAAAAAAATATATACAAGACTTTTATTTAATATGATTAAAAAAAGGATATTTTCTTTTTATAAAAAAATTTTTTATTTTCTTAATGCTTATTTGATATAATTATAAATGTATTTTTTGTTTTATTTTTCTAAAAATTTATTGAAATTTAAATTATTATAAAAAAGTTTCAAAATTATTTGATATAACGCTTTTTATTATTTTTTAAAAAAGATTTTCAAATTTAGAAATATTTATTTTTATATTTTTTCATTGTCTAATTTCCTAACAAATAATGTAAAATGTATGGATTTTCATAATATGACGCAAATATTTTAAATTTAAATTTTTCATTGGCTTTTTAACCATTTCTGTTTTAATTATTTTTTAAAAGTTCCTGGAATAAACTTTCCAATAAAAAAAAAATAATGAAAATAAATTTCTACAAATATATATAAATATTCAAAAAAATTTTTATATATTTCACATTAAATTATAAAATAGTTATTAAAATCTTTTTTGAACAGTAAAAATTTAAAATTTTTTATTATTTTTTACTTTTTATTTTCATTTTTATTTATAATTTAAATTGTTACATTTCTTTAATAAATCAATGTTCGTATCGGTTTAAAATAAATTTAAATTTGCATATGTGTTGGAATTTTAAAAAATGTTTATTTTAAATATTAATTATATATATATATATATATATATTTTTTTATATATTCTGTTTATATATATATAAATATTAAATTTATTTGTTTGTTAACCCCAAAAGTATAAATAAAATTAAAAAAATATATTTGTTGTTTTTTTTTTTTTTATATTTTCTCCTGACATATTTTATTCCCTTTCATATATTCCATTTTTAAAATAGTATAAGACATTCAAACACATCAATTCCTAGATGTCTCAATTTTTTAATTTTAAAAAAAAAAATTTTTATTTTATATAAATCTTATCAATTTAACTCCCATTTATTCATATAAATATTATTATATATCAAATATTTAGACATATATTATTATATATATATTTTGTATATATATATTTTTATACCGGAAAAAATGCCGTGCTTAAAATTCAAAATCTATCTTTTGTTTTTTGGGTTTAACAATTTTTAATATTTGGCCTGTTTTGTTATGATTCATTCATAGAACTAAAAATTTTAGTTTATTAAAATTCAAAAAAATTTTTTTTATAATTTTATTTCTGATGATGAATTTTCGGATGTTAAAATTTCAAATTATTTTTTAGAAAATTTATAATTAATTGTTTTTTATAAATATATGAAATATTTTTTTAGATTTAAAATTAAAAAATAAATAATCATAAACTTAAAATATTTAAATATAATTTCTCTAATTTTTTTAATTTTCAAATTATTGATAAATTTTATATTTATATTAATATATATATATTATAATTTAAATTATTATAAATATATAATTGTATAATAGTATATCAATTGAATAATATAAATTTAAATATTATATATCTTGTTTGATAAAATATATAATTTTAGGAAAATTCATAAAATTTTTTACATTTTTTTTATTTATTTTTAAAAATTTTAATTAATTAATATTAAAATATATTTAAATTTTCATATATTCATGCTCAAAAATTTATAAAACATAATTTATTTATATTTATATCAATTTATATTGAAATATCTATTAAAAATTTATAAAAATTATATAAATATTAATGTATATGACTTATTTATATATAAATTTTCATATGAAAATTTTTATTTTTGTTTAAAAAAAACACAAAATCAAATTTAAAAAATATATTTCAAATTTATATTTCATGTTTAAATGTTAAATATTAGTATTTATTTATATATTCTATATTATATATATATATATATATATTTTAAAAATTTATTTATATATATATATAAAATATATTTATAACTTTAAAATAAATTAATCTATTTTTCCTTATTTATTATATTTTATAAAATAAAAATGAAAGAAAGATTTTTAAATAAATTTTCAAAAAAAATAATAAATTTTGATAAGTCAAAGATATATTTGTTTACATATTTTTTATTTGGGACTTTTTTAAAAAATTATACAATTTTTTATATTTTCTATATTATTTATATATATATATATATATATATATATATATATATATATATATATATATATATATATATTTTGAACAAAAAAAAATAAAAAAAAATTAAAATCATTAGACACACTGGGTTGTAGATTAATATTCTTTCGTTTTTTTTATTATTTATTATTCCATTTAGATTCCTCGACTAGTTTCGACCGAAATGGCCATCATCAGGAGGAAAATATTTCTGCTTGCTGGTAGCAGTGAACTACAGAAATGAATGTCTTTTGATGGAGAAAATGAACTTTTGTCTGTAGTTTTCATTTGTTTTTTTTTTTTTTTATCTTTTTTAACATGAATCTTTTAACATTCCTTGTGTTGGTCAAACAGTCTCTTTTAAGTTGTTATTTGAGATAAGAACTGGATAGATACATTTTATCCTGAATTCTCTGGTCAGTTTGACAGTTTTATTGGACCTGGTGGGGATGTGTCTCTGTTTAGTGTTTGTGTGTGTGTTATTTGGTTCTTAGGGAGTGAGTGAGTATGATATGTGTAAGCGTGTGTATTGCTGTAGGTGTGTGTTATCATTTGGCTCATTAGGGAGTGAGTGAGTATGATGTGTGTACGTGTGTATATAATCGTGTGGGTGAAAACCATAAGTGTGAGGCCTCCATTCCTCCGTATAGCAAATGTCTGTCTTGTGTGGGTGAGAAATGTGGGTAGGTTTTGATTTGTTGATTTATATATATATATATATATATTATTAAATTTATGGTTTAGCCCGGTATTTGTTTTTTAGACGTTGTATCCACTTATTTTCATGGGACTCTAAAATTTTTCTAATGTTATCTGCTCTGAACTTTTCTATTCTCTCAATTATAGTGAATTTGGCATGGGTTTTTAAATCGTGTTTTTCTAGGCGGAAATGTTGTTCTACAGGTAATAATTTTTCATGGGGAGTCGATTTAATTCGATTACGATAATTATTAATTCTTCAGTTAAAGGGCCATTCAGATTTTCCTACATATTGTTTCTGGCATAGTGTGCATTCTATTATATAAATTATGTTTTGAATTCTACAGTTAGAATCATGGTAGATTTTGAAAGTAGATTTAGTGATTGAGCTAGTGAATGAATTCGTTTTTTTTTTGGTTGGTTGTTTAATAAAAACTTTTTTTGTTTTTACATGGTTGGGAAAAATCCTGTTGTTTTTGTTCTCAGTTTATTACGGATTACCTTGTCCCCTGAAATGTGGTTACTACCTATGATTTCTTTTTTAGGTTCTTAGGTCTACGATATTCAAAAGGCCGGGTTTCTTAAAAATATTTTTAGGTCTGGTTTGAGATGTAGTATTTCCCAGCGACGTTTGATTATTTGGGATAGTTTTATTAGAAAATTATTGAAAGTGGTTACTAATTCATTCATGCGGCTAAATTTATTTTTAATTTTGTATATTAGGGTGTAATCTAAATAAATTAAAATTTTTTTTTTTTGTTTGTACAATTAAACATTTTTTAAATTTAGTTAAAAAAAAATTTTTTTCGAATTTTTAAAATATTTTTAATTCTTCATTAATACAAATTATTTTCTATTATTAATTGAATTTATTTTAATTTCATTAAAACAAAAAATATTTTTGTAAAAAAAAAAAATGAAACAAAAAAATATTCTATATTTGTGTCTTTCCAAAAAATTTTCAAATAAACAATTTATTATTTTATATATATTGTAAAAAAAATAAATTTAAAATATTTAATTTTTTGAATTTAATTATCAATTTTTCATATATTCATGAATTCTTTTTTATTCAAAAATTGTATAAAATGTTTTTTCCTTATTAATGTTAAATTTTATATATTATAAAATATCAAATTACAATAAAAATAAATAAAATATATTTTATAAAATATATATTCATAAATTTTTGCCATATATATTTATATATATATATATATATATAATAAATTTTTTTAAAATTTTATTTAATTTTTTTTTCATTTTGTTTGAAAATCTAGACAAATATATATATTTGCTCCATATTCAATATATATATTGGATTATTTTGTCAATTTGTTTCTATAAAATAAATCTATATCAATATATGTTAAATAATAAATATTTATTTTATATTAATATATATTAAACGTTGAAAAATTTTTTTTATTTTAAATTAATTTATTTTTAAATTTGATGTTTATCTAAAATTTTATTTTTTGAATCTTATATTGATATATATATATATTATATATATATATATTATAAATAATTATATATAATAATATTTGTATATTTGTTTGTTTTATATTTTTATTAAAGTAAATAAAAAAAATTTATTGTTTCTATTAATACATTTTTAATGGCAATTTTAGAATTTTTTTTTAATTTTTCTTTTTTTTCTTGAATTAATTGAATTATATAAAAATTGTCATAAAAAAAAAAAAAAAAATTCATATTTTTTGGTTATGGTTTTTTGTTCTTTAATTTAAAAAAAAAATTTATTCAATTTTCAAAATATTTTTGGGTTATTTATTTTATATGATTTTTTTCATTTTTTCAATATAAAAAATTCAAAATTGATTTTAATATTTTTTATAAAAAAATCAAAAAAATACAGTTCATTTATATCAAAAACATGCAATTTTTAAATTTTTTATCAATTTATTTATTTTTGTTTATTTATTTTCATTTTTTTTATAATGTTTTTAAAAAATTTTTAAAATTGTTTTAATTTGATGTATAAATTTTTTAAATATTTTAAAAATTCATATGTATTTTTTTTGGTATTTTTTTATTTATTTATTTACGCATTTTTTTAATATTTTTATTTGAATGGGCTTTTTTTTTTATATTTATAAAAAATTTTTTTAAATTTTAAATGAATGTATATTTCTATTCATTGTACATTTTTTTTTATTTAAAATGGAAAAATTTTTTTTTTTATAAAATTTTTTCAATTGTAATTTAATGGATATATATATATATATATATATAAAATATATTATATATATATATTTATTTTATTCATTTTTTTTTAAAAATATATTTTGATTTTTTATTTTTAAGTTATATATTATATTTATATATATATATTTTATATAAATATTTTTAAAATTAAATTTGTTTGCAATTGAAATTTTGTTAAAATTTTAATTTTTTCAAATAATTTTTTTTATAAGGTAAATATTATTTTTATTTCTACTTAATGTGATGAAAATCCAATAAACTTCATAATTAAAAAAATAAATCAAATTATTAAAAATTTTCTCATAATATAAAATAGAAATTTTCAGCTAAAAATTTATATAAATATCTCAATATTTCAATATAATTATTTTTATGGATATGATTCAAAAATGTTACAGATTAAAATCTATTTAAAATATATAAAATAAATAAAAATTTGATATCAAAATATACTTTTTTCCAATTGTTTATTATATATATGTATTTATATATATATAAATATGTATATTTATTTTAAGATATATATATATAATTTGATATTATATTTATATTTTATTATAATTTTTTATATATAATATTTATTTATTTCTTTAATATATAAAATATTTTTAGTTCATATTAATAATCTTTATCCAAATATAAATGAAATATATAATTTTAATTTTATTTTATTTATTTTTGTTGAGATTATAATTTGAAAAAAATTTAAAAAAAAATATAATGTAAATTCGATATAAAGAAAATATATTTCAAATTAAAAATAAAAAATTATAAACAAAATTTATTAAATTTATTAAATAATATATATATTGAATATTATATATATTTTATATATATATATATTCTATATATATATATATATATTCATTATATAAATATATATATAAAATTAAAATATATATAAATAAATATATATATATATAATTATATATATATATATATATATATATATATATATATATATATATATATATATATATATTTGGTTGGATAGATGTGAGTTTGTGACCCTGGGTTTCACGCTTTAGCGATCGTCAGACAAACTGATTAATTTTTTAAAAAATTTGGTTTATGTAGATTGCGTGTATTGGTGTTATTGTGGAAGTGGTGGGGAAATTTCGTCGTTTTGTCATTCATCGTACTAACGCAAACATCGATGTATGCAGACACATATACATACTTGGTCGTCCGTCGGGACTCATACATATATAAACATATGTGGGCAGTTTCGGATATGACATATGTATGTATACGGGTGGTGTTGTTATGTCTATACATACGCATTTGTATGTTGAAATGTTGAAATTTAAACATTGGAAGTGTGGCGGAAATGTCTCGTTAATGTCTCGTGAATGTATGTCATATTTTTTTTTTTTTTTTTTTTTTGAAAAATATTTCCTCGCATGTATGTATATACGTGTGGTGGGGTTTGTGTAAAATTATGATAGGTAAAAATTATTATTATTTTATATTTATTTTTTTAAATTTTTGAAAAAAAAATGGGGTTTATTTGTTATATTTTAAAGCTGGTTATTTGTTTGTTTTTGGTGACTGTGTATATGTAACAGGTAGAAATTTGTAATCCTTATTGGTTATTTATATGGTGATGATTTTTAATATTTAATATGCTGGGTGAGAGGGTTTAGTTAATATTTAATAACGGGTCTATATGATATGATGTGATAGTAATGTTTCAAGGGATTGGAGACAATGATAATATAATTAGCTAATAGTTATTGTAAATTGGTAGAAATTGTAAATTGGTAGAAATGATTAGTAACGGTGGTGGGAGAATGATAAAACCATGAATGTAGTTATAGTGGTGGTAGTGGTGGTAGCTTGAACTAAAAAGTGGTTGTTGGTGTTTTATTTTATTTTATTTTATTTTATTATATTAATTTATTTTGGTATAAATCCTGATAATAGGTATTCTGTGTAAAATTATGGTAGTTGAAGATTGCTATATTTTAATTTTAATTTACAAAAAATTATTGTTATTATTATTTTAAAGCTTATTTATTTGTTTTTTTTTTTTTGATGACTGTGTATATGTGACTGGTAGAAATTTCAGTTTGTAATCCTTATTGGTTATTTTTTGGTGGTATTAAATATGCTGGGAGGGGGTAGTTTACGTTAATAATTATGGCGGGTTTATATGGTAATATATAGATGTAGATGTGATGTGATAGTAATGTTGTAAGGGGTTTGGTGGCAATGATAATATAAGTGGTTAATAGTTATTGTAAATTGTTAGTAGTGATTAGTAATGTTGGTGGGAAAATAAAAAAAAATAAATGTAATTATTGTGGTGCTAGCTTGAACTAAAGAGTGGTTGTTGGTGTTTTATTTTATTTTATTTTATTTTTATTTGTTTATTTTATTTATTTTGAATCCTGGTAATAGGTATTTATTCTCATGGTTACATTTGGAAATTCTCTATCTTATTCTTATTTTTTTAAGGTATTAAATATGCTGGGGGGAGTAATTTACGTTAATAATTATAGTGGATTTATATGTTAATAGTAGATGTGATGTGTAAGTAATGGTGTTGGGTGTTGGTGGTAATGATAATATTATTAGTTAATAGTTATTGTAAAGTGGTAAAAGTGATTACTAATGGTGGTGCAATGATAATAATGATAGATGCAATTATTTTGATGGTATCTTGAAATTAAATTGTGATTGTTGGTGGTTTGTCTTTTTTTTTCCGTTTGGTATGAATTCGGATAATAGGTACTTGTTCTCATGCCTACATTTGGAGATTATCTCTGATTTTTTTGTTTAGTAAATTCTTTTGCGGTTTGTGTGATATTATTGCTACTTTTTTCGTGTAGGCAAAGTAGGCATTTTTTTTATAATGTTGTTGTAGGCAGGGGCTTTTTCAATATTTCCCAACTTATTGTTGGTGTGATATTTTTGTTTTTTGCTGCCATATGTATGTAGAAAGTGTTGTGCTGTTCGAATATTTCCTGTTGTTGAATGAAAGGTTGTGATTGTTATTCCTCATCTTGAATGGACCTTCAATGGCACCGATGTAGTGCATTATGTTGTTGTTTGTACTTACCTTGGCCTTGTATATTGTGTTCGTAAGTTGGCAATTTCCTGGAGTGGACATGTTGTTCTGTTTCTGCAGTTGCATATTGGATCCTTGGTTTTCATTTTTTGTAGGTTGTCATTTTTTTTGTTGTGGCTTTTGATTATTTCTGTTATGTTTTTTTTGCAGCTGTAACTGATCTTTACGTTATTTTTTTTTAAATATTTTTGATAATTTGTTTTTTTCAGTGAAGTGTTTTTCTATTAAGTTTAGGAATATTTTGCCTATGTTCGTTTTAACGGTTTTGTTATATGGTGGATTAAACCAGATAATGTTTCTCTTTCTGTTTTTGCGTTTTGGCTGTGGAGGTATATATTGTAGTTGTTGTGTGTAACCACTTGCTTTTAGTGCTTCGTTATATGGTGCTTTTTTGCTATTGAAAATGTGTATGTTAGATGAGTTCTCAGATAGTCTGCAGCTGATTGATTTTGGTATTTGTTTGATGATAGAAGGTGGATGGTTGGAGGATGTGTGTACGTAAGTTGGGGTGTCATTTTTCTTTTTGTATGGTTCATATGTATTTGTTGATCAGGTTAAGAGTGACGTCAAGGAAGTTTACTATTGTTGTGTTCTGTATTTATCTCTATTTTGAATCCAATATTTTTAGGGCGTTCACTATTTTCTTCCTGAATTTGTCTACTTTGGGGCCATTGGATTTCCTTATTAAGATAAGACCGTCATCTCTGTATAATCCTGTGTCCTTTTCTCCAGGATTCTGTCCAGGTATGATAGGATGAGTATGCCTACTAATTCGCATATTTCTTCCATCGTAGCTACCCATTGTTACGTCAAACAGGTTGTAGTTTTGTTTCCTTTGCCCATGGTTCATTGTTGTGGAACAGCAGTTCGATTGCGGCAATGCTTGATTATTTTTATATCTTCGTCCGTGAGTTTTACATTTAAAAGACTGTATAGCTTCATTTAATATTGTGGAAGGATTAAAACTATGTCGTTTTGGAAAAATTTGTTCTTGTTGAAAATCGATTTAAACCAGTTGAAATTTTGTTAAGACCTAATTTTTTCTTAGGCTGGTGTTGATATTTTCTAGTATCTTTTTACTAATTTTCCTATCTCGCTCTTTTATCGGTTAATTAGTCATTCCATTTCTCCGAAATTTTTATTCGTATTAGGATGAAGCAACTCAGTTCCTAAAGGAACCGACATTCGAAAACCAGCACATATGATTTGATTATAGTGGTAATTTAAAAAAAAAATTTAAAACAACTACTTTTTAGGGATCTGTTACATTGAAAAAAACTAGGTTTCCCCGGACGTAAAATCAATTGGTTTTTCATCCAAATGTTGCCTTCAAAACAACCAGTTGCCATTATAAGAAATAAAACCCAGGTTTTTTTCTAAAACCTATAGCTGACGGGAGAAGTTCATATTTATCCCAAAATATTAGCCGTTATATTAGATATTCATGGATTCGATGAATTCAAACTTCCTTCTCTCCTTCCACAAATCGAACAATGAACAGAAAATATCAGAATTTAACCATTTCATAATGTATCTGCTCCGCTAAAAACATATTTTTATTTGTATTTTTTATTTATAAATTTTAAAATTTTCTATGTGACCCTGTGTCAAATTCGTTCAAATTCAAAAAAAGAATGCTAAATTCATCCATAAAACCGCAATTAACTCTCTCTCTCTTTCTCTTCTCTTTCTCTATATATATATATATATATATATATATATATATATATATATATATATATATATATTCTAATATTTATGCATATATTATTTTCATTTTTGAAACATTTGTTTTATAAATATTTATTAATATATATTTAAAAAAAAAATTAAAAACAAAAAATATATATCTTAATCAGGAGGAGTTAGCTGATGTCCCGAAACTGGGAAACATAATGAAAGAAAGGAGGTCTTTTATTATTTTCATTTTTATGAAAAATTACACCATACACACACACATATTTATATTATATATATATATATATATATATATATTATATATATATATATATATATATAAGCTAAATATATATATTTGCTTACATTATATTTAAATATCTTCAATGCAATATATTGGCCAATTTAGTGCTCAAATAGTATGACAAGAGCTAAAATATTTTAACGTTGTGCTTCTATATTAAAAATTTCCCGTATAGGTAAACCAATTGGAATTTAATATTATAATAGGATTTATTCTATTGTACAAATACTTTTTAGGTGTTGATTTTTTTGTCTACGTTTAATGTTGTCTTTAATCCTCAATTTTTTAACAAATTTTTTTCACAATTAAAATTTTGAATTATACCATGACGATTTTTTTATTTGGTTTTAAAACACACACATCATTATATATATATTATATATATATATATATATATATATATATATATATATATTGTGGATATGATATTTTTTTCCTTTTTCACGATTTTGCGATCATCAAAACATATAAATTTTCCATATATATATATATATATTGCATATATGCTTTTAACCTCTCTGACATAGTGTTTAAATTTTCCTTAAATTATAAATTTGTTTTTTTTGAGGAAAAATTAAATAAATTTAAAAAATTTAATATTTCTCATTTTGTTCTTGGTCGAGTAAAATTAAATTCATTTTCATTGTCAGGTTTTATTTGTTTAGTATCGTATACAATGGGAACTCAGTCAATAATGTTTCACCATCGCTTTATATAATATATATATATTTTTAGTGCTTTAGGTAAAAACAATAACTATTACTATTGCGTATTCTAGTAAAATCATTTTTTTAACATGACGATATTAAAATTAACAAACAATAAATTTCTTAAAAAAAAACCAAATAATTCAAATTCAAATGTAATTTTCTGGAAATGGGCATTTACGATTTTTTTCTTTTTTTTTTTAAGATTTTTTAGGTTTTTTTTATTCACTTTTTAAAATAAAGTTCCAATTTTTTCTTCGGGTACCGCCAATTTGTGGTCTATTTTAATTGAATATCTAATATCTTGTCAAGCTCTAGGCAAGTTGAGTCATCGACTTATTCTTTTTCAAAATATTCTGAGCTTCGTCTGGGTTAATACTGTTATTTTGATTCAGATAGAATTATTATTATATATAAAATAGATAGATATATATATATATTAGGTTGGTGCAAAAATAATGACGTAATAATGTCGTTATTTGACGTATTTTTTAACGTCACAAAACGACATTATTACGTCATTATTTTTGCACTTACCTAATAGAATAGGCTTAGTTATAATGTCTTAAATCTGAGAAATACAGGCCAGTGTTGAAAGGTTTGGGGGTTGAACTTGATTTCATTTTAAATTTGTTTAGTATACTGATCTCTTTTTGCGATTTTTAAAGAGGATGGCAAAATACCTGATTTTGGGTTCAGGCGAGAAAGAACGTGAAACGCAAAAATTTATCAGCTGCTCATAAGAAGCAAACATATCGTGGGAAAAGTTTTCCCATCTGTCAAAGACGAATGACTTAGAGGACAAACAGCACACAAACCGCTTTGTTATCTTCTGACGACAAAATGTGCCTTTTTCACGAAAAGAGAGAATCCTCAATGTTCCCCTATTTAAAACCGTTCTCTATAGATACCAACCAAATTGCTATCTGCGTTTGTCACCGGCAATTGTTCTGCTATTCGCCCTTTTCTCAACGTTTCTCTTTCTTTTGATGACTGAAAGAAATTTGCAACAATTTCGCCGCAAGACACATTCCTTTGACACGGCCAAGTGCTAGAGACTTAATTCATCGAGCTATTGTTCGCCGCTGTTTGTGTCAATGGAGCATCGTGTTTGGCTTTTGTGCGCAGCGGATATCGGAGATTTCCTATGATCAAAAGAGTTTTCAAGTCCAGAGCAATTCGCAAGAACTCTCAGATAAGGAAAAAGTTTCTACGATGACTAATCAACAATCACTTGAATTTATGCCACACAAGCAATTTTGATTTTTTTTTTTTCATTTTTAACTCCGTATCACACTGCGAATTGGACTAGTATATAATGTAGATGGATACGCTAAAGAATTCGACTGCCTACCATGGTCGTCTACTTCAAAAGCTCGCTTTGATCATTACGAAAAAGATAATCATGCCAGGAGGAGAGTAAGAGGAGAGCAACGGTTAATAGCGCGTAACGACCAATACCCGAATAGATTTCAAAGTTCTATCCGTCTTGTGAAAAGCATGAATTCTTTTTTTTTTTTTTTTTTTTTACTTTTCTAACTTATACTCGAAATAGCAAGATAGGCTAGTCGCTTTAGTCCTGATTGTTAGCCAGTTTAGAAGAAGGATTACTCTGATTTCAAAAACAATGAAGGCAAACTTTCCCAGTAGTAACGTCAATTTATAATCATGCAAATCCGCTTTTAATTAAAATAATCATGAAGATAATCGTTGGAGGACCATGAACGCAAACGCCATGAAAGGATGTGGGTTTAAAAAGAAAGTTCTGCTGCTGAAATATAAATAATTTTTTATGCAATATTTTGTTGAGGTCATAACGTTTTTAGTTATACAAGTATTACTAATTAACCGATAGCTGGGGGAACGGAGATGAGATGGATGCATACGTTTCCCAAGGGTATTTGTCCGTAAGTATATATAATTAACCTAACTGGGATAACTAACTGGTAACATAACTCTCCGATTAACAATCCCAAACCATTATCCATTATACCAACAGCAACGACTGGTAATCCCAAACAGTCTCCCATTTAATTACTAACCAGGGTCGATGTTGCTTAACCTTAGTGATTGGGCAAAAACTGGAAAGAAAGATTCAAGTCTTACTATTTAACACATAACTGGAGTGGGGTCAGGTTATTTGTCCATAAATAAATATAACAAACACAATGGGAATTGGAACTCCGCACTCCGATTACCAATTCCGATCCAGTGTCCATTACACCATCCGCACATCCAAGATTACAAATCAGGGTATTCCTATTCTAGCGAGGAGTTTAACTATAGATAAACGGACCTGCTACCATGAAAAGTGATAAGCACATACTAATTTTACGCGTAAGTAAATATCTTTCTTTTTATATACCATGACCTTTCAGGGCGTAGGCGATCATGGCTCTCCACCTCCCTCTATCCCTTGCCACTCTCAGCAAGTTCATTCACTCTGCTCCCACCCACCCCGGACCACATTCTGTGATCCACTTGCTTAAGCCCGCCAGGTATGTTATGTGTTCTTTTCCCTTGTCTTTCTTTCCCTCTATTCCACTCGAGAGTGTCGGATTTTCTAGGCCCACCTTCCTCATTATGTGTCCCAGAAACTTCAGCTGCCTCTTTCTGGTGTTAAGTAACCCCGCTAGGTATGTCACGCTTTGTTTTCTCTTGTCTCTCTTTCCCTCTATTCGACCAGTGAGTGCCAGATTCTCCAAGCCCTTCTTCCTCAGTATGCGTACCAGAAACTTTAGCTACCTTTTCCTGATATTAAGTATAAATCTCCTCCTTGTTTTCATCCTCTCTCATTGTTGCTCACACGCACGGTCCATGATATCCTCAGCATCCTTCTGTAGAACCACATCTCAGTCGCCTCGAGTTTCTTTTTCATCTTTGAGGGAAATCGTCAAACATTCATTTCCGTAAAGAAATGCAGATGTCACGTAAAGATAATGACCCTCATTGGAATAACAAACTGGTAACATGACTCTCCAATTAATAATTCCGAAACATTATCCATTACACCATCCGCACATCCAGGCTTATAGTATCTGGTATCCCGAAGCGGTTACCCGTCGATCTTGGTAATTGTAAGTAAATCGTCATGTGTCATTTTGAATCCTGTTCGTTGTATTTTCCTTTCTCTTCAGTTTCCTTCACCTAGGTCAGGGGTCCCCAAAACTTTTTTTTTCTCTGGGCCGCATTTTCGGCATTAAAATTTGCTTGCGCTTCGTGATGGAAAAATAAAAAAATAGAGAGACGGTTAAAAGGAGATAACTGCGAAGTAGAAGTCAGAACATTATTATTGACAACTCTCTCCTCCAATTTGAGGACCCTAGTTACTATATATACACACACACACACACACACATATATATATATATCATTATGAAATAGACTAAGTCCGACAATTATTTTAAGACATTTTTATGTTTATACATTCTTTTTATAGATACAAATATTTAAGTAAATGCTCTGTTTATATTAAACAGTATCAATAACATCTACCGAGAAATTTTTATAGAATATATTCGTCCTCCGACAGGAATCGAACCTGTATCCTATCCGGAACCGTCATTTAGCCTGACGTGACTTAACCGATTCGGCCACAGAGGAGCGTTCAGTTAGCAAGGTAGATTTTACAGTTTTAAACTACAATCTTCCTGGATTCACGCACGTACATTCATATCTGATCATGGCGTATCCAAATGTAAGCAAATGACGTCACAGATATTGAAATCCGACAATTATTTTAAGACATTTTTATGTTGTTTAATACTGACGAAATGCCCAGACACCGGTTGAACAGTGGTTGAGAAAAGGTCTTAATGTCCAGCCACCGGTTGAACGGCGAGTAAAGACTTGTAATTTGTTTATATCTACCGTGAAACGTTACTTACCAATTGTTTGCGAATTTTACCTCAGGGACTCAGACAGAAGGGGTAAAATTGTTCAGAGACGCAGGGTTTACAATGTGTTAGAGCAAGAAACGAGAATATTAATACGGAGTCCGTTGCGGCGATAAGAAAAAAAAGATTGTCGAAGATGCTATTACGTATAGAGTGTTAGAATAATAAATTCGACATTCAAGAGCGCCCCATTAGAGTGTTTTTGTGCCAAACTATATTACGCATACTAAAACATCTGGGCTAGTATCGAGAAAAGAACCTTAATTCCGGTTAATATGGAGTAATGACTGAAAGACCTTTACTTTGAGAACTATTCTCTGAAGTAGTGAAATATATACATACCGGAGAAGACTGTTTTTTTATTTTTTTATTTTTATTTTTTTTTAAAATAGATTTAGATAATATATTGGAATCTAGCGGCTGATGTTAACAATCAGTCCTTGAATATCAATATGCGAAATTTTGATAGTCAGTTATGCCACATTATTTCAGCTCGGCTCTGATTAAATAATCTTATATAATTGCATATCCATCATTATGTTACTCGGAATTACTTTCACAACAATTTTTTAAAAAATTGTTTTCATTCAGAACATGAACATTTAAATGAATAGGGATCAGTAAGTGTAGTCACGTCATCGGCTCCGGTCGCGTATTCAAGCACTCATCAAAGCTGAAGGTATATTCATAGAATAATATTATAAAAAATAAAGCCATAAAACTACTATGATGTAAGGGCTAAAGCCATAACACTACTATGATGTAAGGGCTAATGAGATGGAAATCAGCTAAGATTCAACGGGAGGGGACTATAGAATAACAGGTTTTATGAAGATGAAATATGGTGATTGACCCGAGATTTATATTTTTGAGGATCGTAGTTTACAGGAAGGCAAGAAGCTAAAAGAGAGTTCCACAAGTGAGAAGTGTGACAGAAGAAATTGCTAACATACAAGTGTAGCCAAACTTGCTTTATATGAGAGAAGCATACGATAAAGTTCACATGTTTGAGAGCTGCAAGACATTAACATAATTCATACATACGTTTTTATTACATAGACATTTTGTTACAACATTTCTATATAAGTATTAAGAAATGTATCTATGCAGTGGTATTCATTTATGTCGTCAGTTTCTTAAGCTGTTAATTTGTATTGGTTTTAGCAATCACAAAGTATCCATCAGCATGTTACTCGGGATTACTTTCACATTAAATGTTTTTTTTAATTGTTTTCATTCAGAACATGAACAGTGTGAGGGCTATTTAAGGACACGGAATTATCAGTGAATTACTTTCTTAAAACTAATTAAAAGTCTTTATGTCTTTCAGGCGCCCCTTGGCACATGAAATGCTAACACAAGAATTCAAAAGACATGCTATCAGTGTTGCCATATGTACGGAACAGAACGATTTAAAAATTACCAACTCTTTAAATGCTGCACGATCTTTGTACACAATGTTTGGATTGAATTGGACCGCCTCTGGCATGAATGTTTCAATTGTATCAAAGAAAAACTAATTCTAAACTTTCGGACACTATGACACCGAAATTCGTCCAAAGAATTCAAAGAAATATCGGCTATGATCACGGAAAATCAATGAGGACCATCGCCGAATAACTTCCGTTGTCGGAAGTGACGATCAGAACTGTGACGCAGAACGACATTCGGTATTAAGACGTACACTCTGGGGAGAGTCTAATTCATGCCTGCAAAGAGGCAGAAAAAACTGTTCTCATGATTTTTGGTTCTTCTCCAAGAAAGACTTTGATGAAAACCGAAATCTTAACATGCTAAATGACAGCTGGTTATGTCTTCACCCATCTGAAATACTCGCAGTGAAAAGACTGCGAAAGCCAGTGCCAGAATTGTCAGCGATTGGACAGATTACCTCGGGGCATGGTCTTCTTACAATGATTGATTACCTCTGTCTGGGTTTTGGATATAAGTCTAAAACAGGGCGAATTCAACACAGAGTCGCAATAATTCTGAAGCGTCGATACACCTCCCACACTAAGTTTAGCGACCGACCAATATCACCCGCAGAAAAAAAAATCAGCGGGAAAAATTCTGCCTAGTCAATTATGAATCGAAAGATACATGATTACCTAAGCGTGTATCAAGTATGGAGTTATTTTTTCTGATTTCTTTTTGAATTCGTAGGTCTGATGAATTGGATCGTATTTACGATTCCAATGTAATAAATTATAACCATGGAATATTAATGTTTAATTCCTTTTTATATATATATATATATATATATATATATATATATATATATATATATATATATATATTATATTAAGAAAATATATATATATATATATATATATATATATATATATATATATTAAGAAACAGGCAACTTTTTTTTTGGTAATGGGATGATAATTTATTTCCTTAGGACCGGGATTTTGGTCATAATTCCTCAGATGACAAAAATCCCAGCCTTAAGTAAATAAATTATAATCCCATGACTCCTTAAAGCTGTCTGATTCTCAATATAATTAATATTTGGTGTTTTAACATTGAGCTCTCTGGGTTACATCCTACTTAGAATTATCCATATAGATTACCAAATAACTTCGTTTCCTAACTAACTACTAACTATATATATATATATATATATATATATATATATATATATACATATATAACCCATACAGAACTGGCTATAATTGAAAAATAGAAATAGTCAGAAACGATGACCTTAGAAAAATACTAGAGGAACATGAAGACACATGGACTTTGCGCCTGAAAACACTTCGTTCAGACGGGCTTAACCACAAATTTAACAACATAGTATATATAGCCCCAGGAGTCAAGCCCTACCTACATTTCTTACCCACACAAGACAGACATACTTGCAGGTGTTGAGGTAACATACATATACGCACACTCATATTAATGTATACACATACACACACCATGCACACTCCCAAAGAAATAAAGATAACACACACATCCCATTCTGTTGTGGTAAAAACACACCTACAGTAGAATGAACTCTTCCTGCTCTCATAAAGTTAGGAGGGAAGCAGAGGCAGTGCTAACCTACCGTTCGGTTGTACACAGTTATCTACTTATTACTACCAATCGTGCTTTGTATATATCTTCAGTATACTTCTTAAACCTACGTTCGTCTTCCGTGTCTTTCTTTCTGGCCCCTAAACAGGTCACAACACATTCCCAGAAACCAATAAAACTGTCAAAATGATCAAGGAGGGAATTCTTAATGTCTCGCATTCTCTATCTTAAAAACACCATGAAAGAGGCCGTTTGACCAACACAAGGACTGACCAAAATTAACGATAAAAAACAAATGAAAACTACAGATAAAATTCACTTGCTTGAAAGAGAGTCATCAACTCCTTTAGTTCGCTTCTACTAACAAGCAGGGATATTTTTTTCTCCTGATGGTTACCATGCTGGCCGAAACTAGTCGAGGAACCTAATTGAAATAATAAAACAATATATATATATATATATAAAACAAAAAAATATTAATATAATAAAAAACAAAAAATATTAATATAAAACCCAGTGTGTCTGAAAACATTAATTTTTTAATATTTTTATTGTTCAAAATACACACACAGACATATATATATATATATATATATATATATATATATATATATATATATATATATATATATATATATGTGTGTGTGTGTGTGTGTGTGTGTGTGTTGGGAATAATAAAAATATTAAAATCTTAATATTTTCAGACACACTGGGTTTTATATTAATATTTTTTTGTTTATATTATTATATTAATTTTTTTTTATTTTATATATATATATATATATATATATATATATATATATATAAAATGATTTCAAAATCTTAACTGATGATTAACTGGTGACTGTAGGCGAGTCACCCCAACAAAAGCTTACGCTTTTATCTAGCAATTTAGTGAGTACAATGAAGATACCTAACTTTCAGTCCAGTACTGAGCCTAAAAGTGTGTGAAATCGCGCTGCCAAAGATGAAATCTTAGCGAAAAAGAAGTTACCATTAAAATATTTATAGAAAAAAAGCACAGGGCATGTACGTTACGGTGGTGTGAAAATTTACTGATGCCGATATGACAGGTTAGGACCAATAATATTGCGGATTCTTCTTTGGATTTTCTTTAGAATCTCTAGCACTAGATCAGATGGGACCGCAGTATGCAATCCCCAGCCGAGTTGTAAAGGTGCAGGATAAATTCTGGCTAGAAAAAAAGTCGAGCACGACACAGTTCTATAAAATTACCTAATATGTCCTCAAATATCTCTCGCATTCCGTATTTTTATTTTCTTAAAAAATGAACCCCCTTTTTTTAATGTTTATCTTTCTGGAATGAGAAGCTATCCTTATTTTTACGAGGTAGCAGGGAATTGGAGAGTTGAATTTGGTGCGATGTTAATGTGTGTTCAAATCCTTGACCGGGTAGTACAAAGTCAGTTAAAAGTAGGACTAGCAATAACTGAGCAGTTCTCAAAAAAACATTTAGCAAGACGAGATATCCCTAGACATGGACATCGAAAAAAGAACAGTATTTCCCCGTAGATTGAATAAAGGATTCAATTCAAAATTTCTTGAAGATTATCCTGAGCAAGGGAAACCTAAAATAGCCCAGAGACCGAAACTAAAATAACAAAGATATTATGGGATCATAAATAATACGAATTAGATCTTCTTTGAGTTTTCTATCATGTTCCAGCATCAGCATTCACTTGTCACCCCTGGGTATGAATTAATGTTTGGAAATATTATTTCTTGTTCTGGTTGCATGTTTAGCCTCTTTTGGCTTTATCTTTTACAGCTTACCACCCTGTTTTTGGTGATTTAAAACCGGGATATATTTTGGTTTATAAGAATTTTTTGAGTAAATTTTGCACTAAGAATTTTTAAGATTTAACCAATAGCTGGGGGAGATGGATTCATACTCTTCCCAAGGCTGTTTGTTCGCAGGTCAATATAACGGAACTCGACTGGGATTCGAACTTGGCTCTCTGATTTCTCTGTCCGTTGATCAGGTGACGTGTACATATTGCATCCCCGGCACAAACGTGCCACTAGGTTGTCATCTGGGTCCCACACATTCATTGTCGAAACGGTTAAATGTAACCACCTCTTCTACTCCAAGAGCGTCTTATCTCTCACTTCCTGTCAGTGGTGTTCCCTTCCTTTACTTGCTTCCCTGATAGCTATAATCTTCATATATTCAAATGTAATGTCAATCGACATCTTCTGATGCCTTGATCCTGACCCCTGTCTTTCTCTTTATACCTTTCTTAAACGCCATCTTTTTACTCTTGCTCTAAGTATCTGTAAACCCTTGTCTGCTAGTGGTACTCCCGCCTTGCTTGGGGTGATATGCTTAAAAAATATACCATCGTATGTACGTGAGCGTTTCAATAAGTCTGTAAATTTTAGATATTAGATAAAGGTCAATCTGAAATGTCCGTCGTATAATGAACGCTTTTCTGATTTGGGGAGAAACGTAGGGGTAGGTAAAGTGACAAGTTTATATTAGAGACCAAATCTCCAGTATAATGCTACAATAGAGCAGCCTCGTGCTGAACTAATTAATTATTTAATCTACAGATAATTAAATGACTTGACATGGTAAAAGAGTGTAGAATCGACAGGCATCGTTAAGAATCGGCGTCATCTTCATTTCCGGGTCTTCGAGAGTATTGGATAAGCAATAAGAAGTTTAATTAATGCCAGACGAAAAGGATTATAATCAATGATAGAAACTTGAGAGAAATCTGAATTTGTAATTTAATGTTCACAACATGTATTTTTTTTTTCAGTCTGCTGCTATGTCCTATGTACTAGACACCAATCCGATTTTAAATGATAACCCTTTGACTGATCTGCCGGGATTTGAAAAGAAGTATGACACACCAAAGAATAAAAGTGACTTTCTTGTTGGATACATGAAGATTAGGGTAGCTACCTTTTTGCTGCTACGTAGGGATTTGGATTCTGATGCCAACAGAATTTATGTCTACCATTTTCGTTCTAGCGTTAACCAGATCACGATCTAACCAATTGATTCCAATGCCAACCGGGTCTTTTTTAAGCTTTTCACACAAAGCATGGGGGGAGTTCGATAGCACGCAAGAGTGGGAGCAAGAGTAAAGAGGCGTGATAAAGGAAAGAATAAAGAGAAGGACGGGGAAAAGATCAAGGCATCTGGAGATATCGATTGGCATTGCATTTGAATTGTTGGAGATTATAGACATCAGAGAAGCAAGTAAGAACAAGGGAGTTCCACAGATGGGAAGTGTGAGACATGAAGCTATTCGAGTAGAAGTGACGGCTACATTTAACCGTTTCGACTGTGAAAGGGTGGGGCCGAGATGCTTGACTAAGTGGCACGTTTAAATTAATACAGTTATGGAATTAGTAGCTCGTCAGAGTAGTTACCGTGAAAGTATCAGCAGAAAAGACAGAGGGCGGCGACGGCACGTTTGCGAGAGATCGCCTTTAAACGAGATGCCAGATCAGGGCCAAACACATTGCATATCCGTCTCTGGATCTTGTTGAGGACCCTAAGGCGAACAGCTGGGGCTGCAGACCATATATTACAGCACTATTCCATGCAAGGGCGAATGGTTTATTTATAGATTTGATGGATGGACTCGTACAGGAAAACTTTCTAGCGCAACACAGAGAACCAAGTTCATTAGATGAAGCTATTAATTTAATGTAATTGTTCAATCTCAGGTCAGTGGACAGTGGGAGACCAAGCAGTCGCAAAGAAGTGCTCTCGTGGAGATGAGCATCAAACATTCGAATGGGAAGTAGCGAGGGTTCACAGTGGTGGGTAATAGAAATCAGTTTGGGTTTTGCTTCTACTATTTTCCTCCTAGTGTTAAATAGACCAATATCTAACCAAGTGGCTCTAATCTCACCGGGCCTTTGTCTATCATTTTTCCTTCTAATATCAACCGCACCAATATGTAACCAACTGATCCTAATATCAACCGGACCTGTGTCTAACATTTTCTTTCTAGTGTTAACCAGACCATAATCTAACAAATTGATTCAATTTCAACCGGGCCTATCTATAACAGATTCCTTCTAGAGTTAACCGGACCACTAACTGACCAATTGATTCTACAGTCAACCGGAGCTATGTCTGACATGTTCCTTCTAGTGTTAACCGGACCAATTTCTAATTAATTGGTTTTAATGTCAACCGGGCCTATGTCTGCCATTTTCATTCTAGTGCTAAGTGGATCAATATCTAACAAATTGGTTCTAATCTCAGCAGGCCTATGTCAACCATTTTCTTTCTAGTGCTAACTGGACCAATATCTAACCAATTGATTCAATGTCAACCGGACCTATCTATAACAGATTCCTTCTAGTGTTAACCGGAACACTATTTGAACAATTGATTCTACAGTCCACCGGAGCTATGTCTACCATTTTCCTTCTGGTGCTTAGTGGACCAATATTTAACCAATTGATTCTAATGTCAACCGGACCTATGTCTACTATTTTCCTTCTAGTGTTAACCAGACAAATATCTAAGCAACTGACTCAATGTCAATGGGGACTATGTCTAACATTTTGCTGTAAGTGTCAACCTGACCAATATTTAACCAACTGATCCTAGTGTCAACTGGACATCTGTCGACAAATTTTACTCCAATGTAAATTGGACTGATGTTTATTTTTGTATTTCATATATACCGATCCTATATTTAATTTTTTATTTCTAGTGTAAATTGGATATAGCTTTTTTTTTTTTTAATATAGTGTAAATTTTAAATCAAGTGTAAATGTAAATTCTTGACTTTAATATAAACTTCCCCTATATTTACTCACCAGACTCTTCCCATGTGGAGTGGGGAATGCCTCAGTGCTTGAGAGACTCTTTCAGCGTGTCTTTGTAACACTTCTTTGGTCTTCCAAGTGAGCGCTTGACTGTAGATACCTCGCCATACAGCAATCTCTTTGGGCGGCAAAAGTCATCCATGCGGTGGATGTGACCAGCCCACCGGAGCTGATAGTGCAATAGGATGGCACGGATGGTCTCCATCCCAGTTGCTAATCTAGTAATTCGCATAAAATACACACCATTACAGACCTTTCTTTGGATTTTATCAAGAATCTCGAGATTATGTCAAAGAAGCACCAGGCCAGAAATGGCAGCAATATTCAATGCACGGTAAACTACATCTTCGTCCTGATAGGACGTTAAACTATGTCCAGCAGAAAGGCCTCTGGTCAGGAGGTTTTGAGGAGCGTGGAACCACCTCTTAATTGCTGGTGTTCCCAGGTTTACCCTGACCCGGGGTGGTAGCACCTGTTAGGGTCTCAGCTATGGGCAAATAGTTACCTATTACCAGAAATACTTTTTTTGAAAAAAATTATTACCAGCAATACAATTTTGAAGGGAATATATTACCAGAAACAGATTTTTGACAAAACAAAATATCACCAGCAATTAAAAAATTTTTCTCGGCATTAAATTACCCATTGAGGTTGATATGCCGCTAAACAAAATAAACCAAACTAATCTAAACCAAAGAATACATATTCTATTCATGCGGATCTATCCTAAAATGTTGTCGGCATTAAATAACCCATTGAGGTTGATATGCCGTTAAACAAAATAAACCAAACCAATCTAAACCAATGAATACATACGCTATTCATACGAATCTATCCTAAAAATGTTGTCGGCATTAAATAACCCATTGAGGTTGATATGCTGTTAAACAAAATAAACTAAACCAATCTAAACCAATGAATACATACTCTATTCATACAAATATATCCTAAAAATGTTGTCGGCATTAAATAATTCATTGAGGTTGATATGCGTAAAACAAAATAAACCAAACCAAACTAAACCAAAAAATACATATTCTAAACCAAAAAATGAATTAAATACCCATTGATTGATATGCCATTAAACAAAATATATCCAAACCTAAAATACATATTCTATTCATACGAATCTATCCTAAAAATGTTGCATTAAATAACCCATTGAGATTGATATGCCATTAAACAAAATAAACCAAACCAATCCAAACCAAAGAATACATTTTCTATTCATACGAATTTATCCTAAAAATGTTGTGGCATTAAATAACCCATTGAGGTTGATAACCGTTAAACAAAATTTAAAAAAACCAATCAAACCAAAAATTCTATTCATACGAATCTATCCTATTGTTGTCGGCATTAAAAATGTTGAAAAATTGAATCTATCCTCTAAAAAACAATACATGTTCTTGATTCATTAAATAATTTGGAAAAAATGTTAAAATTATTGAATAACCCATTAATATGCCGTAAAAAAATAAATAAACCAATCTAAACCAAAGAATACATATTCTATTCATACGAATCTATCCTAAAAATGTTGTCGGCATTAAATAACCCATTGAGGTTGATATGCCGTAAAACAAAATAAACCAAACCACTGCACGGATGAATGGTAGATTTGAAAATGTGCAAGATAGATTCTGAGGAGAAACATGTCTGACATGGCACAGTTAACCAATTTTCTTAGCATCCGATCTAGCTATTGATTTAATAAAATCATTCCACTTCATGTCAGTGGAAAAGATGAGACCAAGACATTACAATAATTTTCTATCTTGGAGGTTAGCATCAGCCATACTGATGGGAGTGTAATAATGTTTCTCTACGGACATCAAAATAGAAATTTCGTTTTGGGGATGTTGAAATTTACAAGTCATTACTTGTTAAAATGTCTGCATTTTCAGCAGCACATGGCAATATTTCAAATTGATTAAGTAAAGGGAGGGGGTAAGGATTTCAAATTTGTGAGAATCTATACAGTATGGCATACTTTCAGAAAATAGCGATTTTGCTTCGTTGAGGATACACATTTACACCAATTTGTTGAGATGCATATAAGTTCTTTTCTGAAATATTTTGGCCTACTAAACGCTACGGTGTCAAAACTAATGATTACTTATGCTTCCTAAAAAAATCTAGCTACCACACTGCAAACCAGAATTCTGAAAGGATTTCTTGTCCTAGATTTGCCTTAAATATTTGGGGATCAAAACCCCACCAGTTTTCATAATTTCAAACAAATCTAATTACTATAATCACGAAAGGGATTTTCCTATATCAGGTTAACGTAAATAGCAAATAAAACAAAGGTCATTACACATAGTTTATTTGTCTTAATTTTATCCTAAAAAGGATCCGATGAGCTACTATCTGACTTATCAGAGGCTTGCATATTTTAAACGTCACAATATCCTTCCATGAAAATATGCAAGGATATTGTGACGTTTAGCATCTTATCAACAATGCCACTTTTCAACGGCACTGAGTCATAAAGTATTGCGATTAAAGAAGTAAAAAGTCTTAGTTAACCCAACATAAGTCACTTGCAGTTTTTCTCCCGCACGTTCGCTGCAGTCTATCGCAAGCAATATACCATGTCTATGGACCCTCACCCAATCCGAAAACTACAATGGGATTAAAAAAATAAAAAAAGAACGTGATCTACAAAGCTAGCTATTATCCTGCTGAAAATTGCTCGGGAAAGCATTTTCCCTGTCACAGAGAGAAATGATATACCCCGATAATGGCTAGACAATTTTTTTCACCAACATTCGCTTGAATAGGTGGGTAATGGAAGTGTCTTTAAATACTCGAGGAACCTGGACATGTTTCTAAATTACTATAAACAAATCTAAAAGCTAATGCTCAAAAGCGTTGCTTCCAAGCGTGTACGCTTCGACCGGAAGTGCGTCATCGCCAGACGAATTTATCTGGCATCATTTGTTTTATACCTGTTTTGACTTCCGCATATGTGGGATCAAAGTCTGGTTCATGAACATACGGCGTTAAAGAAACTGAATTATTGACATTTCTATCCACAATAGATGGAGAATTTAAAACAGTTTCAAATTGTTCTTTCCAGCGCTTAAGAAAGCCACAAAAAAAGTAGAATCTCTCATATCCGTAATCCCTCATATCCGGAATACTTCATATCCGGAATCCCGCATATCCGGACATGATTTTTATGTTGTTGTGGAGTGATTTCACAGTGGAGGCTTGTATTTGTACTAAGTCGGTCCTAAAATAGGTTCGACGTACAAAACGTTAGGAACTTGATACAATAGGTATGACGCAGAGTAATCTAGTTGTGGTCGCTGATACTTTAGTATTCGACTAACGGCATCGACTGATTGAGCGACATACTCGTTACTCTTACTACTCCTACTTATTATAGGTGGGAGAGTCTATTAACTATAGAATAGGTGTGTTCCACTATAACAGGTGTGTATATTTGAATTATTTTCTTGATATGTAATTGATTTGATATTTCTGTTTTTCAGAAATTTACTTTTTTTAATTGCTTGTTCTTATTTCACCCCATAAAATATTTGTATTATATATTAGATGATGGGAATAAGGGATATGGATGACAATAAAATGACACATTAAATAAATTTTTAGCGACGATTGCAATCATGTTGAAACCTGATCGACTGAAATTGAAAAAACTATTGAAAAGGTTGTCAAATTTTTATGGAAAGAAAGCCAGCATTCAGCTATGGCGATTAAAAATAATATATATCAGGGCTAAAAAGTGTCTTTCATTTAAAAAAATTTTAGAACAAAAAAGGACAAATGCAAAAAAAATTTGAGAATGACATTAGAAGAAAAAAGAATCATCATGCAACAGCGATTAAAAAATCTCGTTACATTATTTGTTTTTGTACGTATAACTAAATTTAATAATCATTAACAAAATTTCATTAACATTACATAAATTATTTAACTTTTAAAAATCAAGAAAATTCAAACCTGAAAATAAATCGTTCTTGATTCATTTTTATTTTAACTAAATTAACCCCATATTTTGACTTTACTATAAATTTTTATTTTCATAAATTACAAAATTTTTTAGTTTAAAATAATAAATTAATAATAATCAAACTGTTTAAGCTGCCCATTAAGCGGCTTAAACAAAAATGATATAAGTTTCCTAAAAGTGTGATAAAATAAACTTTATTTAAACTATTTCCATTCGGTTTTTTGTTTTACAAATTAATAACACTTTTCAGGTTATTTAAAACAAGAAAATATTTTTAAGTTGGAAGATTTTTTACTGGTGGCGGTGGTGGAGATAATAAAGATTTAGTAAGACATGTCTTACTAATTAACCCATAGAAGGGAGAAAAGAGGAATGTTTTATATAAGCTTTCCCAACGTATTTGAACATAAGTGAATATAACGATCCCAACTAAACTTATAAAAAAATACAGTTGTTGATATTAATAATTAGTTGTCTATTGGATATATTTGTAAAGAACGGGGAAGATGTTTGCTCACTTAATTTTGAAGGAAACACCAGGTTTTCTAGTTTACTCAGTCCACCGCTGGTGAGATATGAAATTTTGAAAAATATTGAAGAAAAATATGAATAATATAACATATTCTGCTTTGTTTGGGGGTACTTTTTCTGCTAAACCGTTAGCATCAAGATTGGTTTGGTAAAACGATACAAAAATAAAGTCACTGATTGAAAAAAAAATATGCATTCTACTTATAAGTTATAGATTTGACAGTAAACATTTTCATTGAGAAGGAAATTATATTTGAGCTGTAACAGGGTTTAGTGAAAATAAAATAAGGATGGTCGCCATCAAAAGCTGCCGTGTCGCAACTTCCAGCTGTTGGTGAAATATATTAAGACTTCTAGTAAGTATTTACATTATTTACATTATTTACATTGTTCGAATTGTTTTTTCCATATCTTTGTTGCCATATTAAGTTACATATTCTGCTTAGGTTGTAGTTCTTGGTCTGCCAAAAGGTAGGCACGGGCAGTGGCATATGGAGACAATACACTGCCTAGACTGCATGGCTCCACTCTCAGCCATTTCGAAAAAGGCCGAAAGGAAAACAGTACATTGCATTGGGAGCCGGCTTTGCTGCAGAAATGATGACAATGTTCACGATCAACCGACTTCGGGGCTTCACTCTGAATTTTGTCTGGATTAAGTCACATTAAGTTTTGTGTCTAGGTATCGCCTAAAGGCAGAGAGGGTTAAAATAAGTGTTTTCCTTTCCATAAATGGGCAAAATCTTTGAAAGACGAATCTTAAATTAGCTAAGAGGCATCATGCACAACATTCTGATTTGTTCTCCGGCTTGAAGCTGAACTAAAATGTTTTGATTTCCTATTTTAAAAATCTCTGTAGTTTCTACAGTGGAATATTTAAATGCTACTAAGTCGACCCTAAAATAGGTTCGACGTTTATTGTCGTGCATATAACTTGATATAAATGTTTGTGCTGTGACGAGAGTAATCTAGTTGTGGTTGCTGATACTTTAATATCCGAGTAACGGTCGTCCGGCATCGACTGACTGACCAACTCACTGAGCGACGACTCTCTGAGCGACTGCTACTATTCCTACTCATTATAGGTGGGAGGGTCTATTAACAATAGAATAGGTGTGTTCCGGTATAACAGAGGCTTACCATCGGAGAATGTTATAGATTGTTGTATATTTCCCCGCTTCAATCCCCAGCTACGAAAATATCTGGGACATATATTCAGAGAATGTAAAACGGTCACTGGTTTACATATTACGTGCAACATTTTATAAATATTGCCACGTTACGCAATAAGTAGCGAGTGCATTATTTAAATGGTCAACTTTAACGCTTCAAAAACAAAACTGCTCTCTATTAATCACCACAGAGAGCCTTCCCTTCCCTCCATTAGAATGTCTGACGCTCAACTTCTCGAGAGCAACTCTCTGCGGCTGCTCGGTCTCACGTTGACTGCTGACCTGAGATGGAACAAATACAATGAGTCAATTGCTTCGTCCACCGAAAGGAAAGTTGGCTCCCTGTGCCGCGCCAGGAAATTTTTCTCCCCAGAATCGATCCTCCAGATCTACAAATCAACAATTCGCCCTTGCATGGTGTATTGCTGCCATATATGGTTTGGAGCCCCTTTTGTTTGCCTCGGGGTTCTTGATAAGCTCCAGAGGCAGTATGCAATATAATTGGCCCTGCTCCGGCATCTCGTCAACAGTCATTTTCTCACAGACGTGCCGTCGCCTCTCTCTCTCTGTTTTACAAATACTTTCATGGAAATTGCTCCGAGGAGCTGCATTCGCTGGTTCCCAGACTTCATGAGTTCAAGCGCCCTACGAGGCTGGCATCTCGCTCTCACCCCTCACTGTCAAAACTCCTAAATGTAGCCGTCTCTTCTACTCCAATAGCTTCATGTCTCGCACCTCTCGCCTGTGGAACTCCCTTCCCTATTCCTGTTTCCCTGAGAGCTATAATCTCCAGCTATTCAAATGTAATGTCAATCGACATCTCCAGTTGCCTTGATCTATCCACTATCCTTCTCCTCATCCTTTCCTCTATCACTCCTATCTGATCTTGCTCGCCAATTTCTGTAACCCCTTGCGTCCTAGTGGCTTCGCCTTGGGGTGGGTGAATATTCTTAAAAAAAATGAAAAAAAAATAAATTTTTCAATATCTTGAGCTTTCTTCATTGGATAGGGAAACAAATATTCGTAAATGAAACAAATTTTGGCTATTGTATTTTTTGTATAAAATAAAACATTTTCATATAATTAACTGTATTAAAAGATGCATAAATTTATATGCATTACGTCTCCAGAACAAAATGTGATTTAACAGAAATAAATCAAATTTATGTTATTTTAATGTTTTAAAAAAAGTATTTTCAATGCAAGCTTCAGATGTTTAAACTTTTAAATTGCTTTAAATGTTCTAGATTATCAAGTAATATTCTAGAATGTTCCAGTAATTATATCAGTAGTTATATTAATATAAAAATACAAATATCTATTTTTTAACGCGGCCATTTGTACTACATGCTTATCCAGACGACTCACGTTACAACTATCCTACCACAGCTGCATTAGAAGTCATTAAACAAACGCGCAAACGTCACACCAAGCAGCAAACCTAGTAATTCATACAATATAATCTTTCCACTTCATGTCAATGGTAAACGCTAGACCGAAAATACACAATGAGCCAATCACGTGGAGGTTAGAATCAGCCATGCTGATGGAAGGCAGAGACGGTTTATCTATTATGATTAAACGAGAGCAGTTTCATTTTGGTGGCATTAAAATTAATAAGTCATTTTTTGTTCTAGTTAACAACGGATTGGAAATCAGTTTTGAGATCAGCTGGCAATTTGGCCTTCTCAAACCTTTTAGACTTACAATTGACAGCGGAGTAAATTGTTATGTCATCAGCAGAGATATCGAGCCGAGAACTGATGACATCGGGAAGGTCGTTATTGAAAATTAGGAACAATGTCGGTCCAAGGTGAGAACACATGCAAAAAAAAAAAAGATTAAAATGAGACATGAGGCCATCAGTTTTCATCCCACATAAATTCAAACATAACCATGCATGGACCTGTTCTATCTATCTCTATTCATATGTAACTGTCTATCAATATTTTCAATCTGTTCTTTTTATCTATCTATGTAAGATTTTTAATATCTATCTACCGATCTATATTTGTTCATATTTATCTATATTTGTTCTATAACGGTCAGTTCTATCTATCTATCTATCTATCTATCTATCTATCTATCTATCTATCACAGCCTTTGCCTATCTATCTATCTATCTATCCTTTTCAGTCTATTATGATATCTATATATATTTCATATCTTCTCTATCTATCTATCTATCTATCTATATCAATCTGTTCATATCTTTTTATCCATCTATATAACATTTCCTATCTATCTATCTACCTACCTATCCCTCTTTGTTCATATCTATCTATCTATCTATCTATCTGATATCTATCTATCTGTCTGTCTGTATATCTATCTATCTATCTATCGGAGTTTAGAAATTGACATATATCTATAAGTTTGTCCATATCTATCTAATTATCTATGTCTCTCTAAAGATTATATATATATATATATATATATATATATATATATAATATATATTTTATGTGTGTGTGTGTGTCTGTGTGTGGGGGGTGGGTGGGTATGTCTGTGTGTGTTATATCTAATTATCTATTTATTTCTATCTATGTGAATGTCTGTCGTTGTTCATATCGATCTATTTATTTAAATTTCAGTCTGCATATATATATATATATATATATATATATATATATATATATATATATATATATAAATATATATTTATCCCATGATGGTCCATATCAGATTTTCATTCTTTTTATCTACCTATTCTATCTATCATTATCTATCTATCTATCTAAAATGTTCTTGTCTTTCATATCTTTTATCCCTCTGTATAAGATTATTTATATTTATCTATCCATTTTTGTTCATATCTATCTCTTTATCTGTCTATCATTTTTTCATGATCTATCTATGTATCTCCGTCTTTTCATTGTATATATATATAACGCACATATATATATATATTTTGGCGGTATATATATATATATATATATATATATATATATAAGCCTTTCAAATCTATCTGTCTGAAAACATATAAATTGCTTCGATATATATAAAATAAAAAATTGTCCATATCTATCTAATTATCTATCTCCATTTTATATATATATATATATATATATATATATATATATATATATATAAAAAAAAAATTGTGTGTGTGTGTGTGTGTGTGTGTGTGTTACGAGCAGTCTATTTTCACTTCGAAAACGATTTTTATTAAAAGGTTGCCTTCTTTTCCGGGTGTCAGATCCATTGGCGAATTCAAACATCAATTCATTTAAAAAATGTTACGATAATTTATCTTTTTCGATATTAACATGCAAATGTTTTTAAGAAATCAACATGATTTGACCTTTGACAAATTAATCATGAGAATTTATTTGTTTGCCATTTGTTACTGACCAGAGCGTTGAACGCTTAGAAACTGATTAATTAAATTCACATAAGGCGGGACACCGATTATCTATTTATTTATCAATATTTGGGGATTTTTTTTAATCGATTATTATTTTTAAGTAGAGTGTCAGAAAGTGTTTTGATGCAAAATGGCTGATCGTCAATTTAACACGCTTAAATCATGCTCATCACATTTGAATTTTCCGTATTAATTTAAATAAGGAACATGTAGCAAGAAATTTTAGATCTTAATTTTTTTCAAAATCTAAAAACATTTGTATGGCAAAGGAACTGACTTAAATGTCTATTTTAAATTAAAAAAATAACAAAAAGATAGAAATTATTGGAGATAGATAGATAGATAATAGATAAATAGATAGATAGATATGTTTAATCTTAGATGTTTTGATTTTCAAATTTATTTAAGATAGAATAAATATATAGATAGATCATGAAGAGAAATTAAACCTAGGAAGAAACTTGATATGAATTTCATTTATAATTACGTAACGATAGATTTATAGATAGATACATAGATAAATAGATAGATAATAGAAGCAGATGTGATAATAAAGATTTTTAGATAGATATATAGATAGATAGATAGATAGATAGATAATCTATTGATAACCTGAGACAAAAAAATTTGTTTACACTAGGTTTAAAAATAAAAATATTTTCTATATTGATATTAAAAAGATTTTAATATTTGATAGATAGATAGTTTAATAGATAGTATGAAAAATTATTTATATATATTTATTTGTAAATACAATATAATTCTAGATGTTTTAGATAAATTTTACCAATGATTCAAAACATATTTTTTCATTGGTCATAATAATCAACAATAAAAATCAGATATGCAAATTGAAATAATTTTTATACTTGAGTTACAAAGTAAATAGATATGGATAGATTAATTAACCCTAGGTCCTAGTATATTTCCAATCAAAATATTGGCATTAAATGAATTTGAAAATTGATATAAATGACATATATCATTTCTAGTATTTTAAATATCTGTTTGAAACTATATATGTCCAAACTTAAATAATTTTTTATCCATATTAGATCCACATTGGATGCTATTATCATATAAACAATTTGAAACTCAAAAATTCAAAACAATCAGAAAGATTATTTATCTGGCTCATTCATCTATCATCACAATTTTACATTCCAAAATATATTATATATATTAAACTTCTATATATTGGGGATCATTTAAACTATCTAAAAAACAAATTTTCATTATCATATGATTCAAACTATAAACATATATATTTTAAGATGGATTTATCTATCTATCTATAAATCTAAAATATATATATTATCTATATTATTGACGTTTTATTATTATCATTATCATATTTTTAATCTATCTATTCTATCAATATTTTTTTGATTAATTTATACGTGCAGGCTATCGGGTCCCAAAAAAAATGAAAACTGTTTGATTCAAAATTTTTTATTTGATTTATCTATATATATATTTATAGAATATATATTATATATATATATATATTATATCGTTTATCTATAAATAAAAATTTTTTGACTATTAAATCATTGTTTTTTTAAGAAAATGATGATTTTAATGAAAACTAAGAATGCTAGAAAAAAAAAATTTTCTTTTGTTTTCATATTTAATTATAATAATCATTTTTGTTCAAATGCAAATCGAGCATTTCCCTGAATTATTCTAGCTCTACAGATGATCTCCATTTTATTTGCGTGGTGAATCCTCCATCAAAAAAAATCTTCTGATATTTTTAAATCTCAAAAGATTAATTGGTGAAGGAATTAAAAATATTATAAATTCTAAAATCCCAGGTTTCATCATCATTATTATTTATTAATTTGGACATATATCCTCTTTGTAATTTCCATACAAATAAATAATAATATTATATTTATACTATATATATATATATATATATATATATATATATATATAGAATTGAATAGACACCAAGATAAATTTTATTTCTGATTTTTTTTAATAACCAAGATAAATTAACTTAGATTTTTTTAATAACCAAGATAAATTATTTTTATTTGATTAAAATTGCAGATAACAATACTGGAACATGCCACGAACCAAAGGAGCATCAGACCTATCCGAATTTCAGCGAGGACGTATCGTGGGCCAACATGAAGGTGGTCTTAGTCAAAGAAAAATATCTGAAAATCTTTCAATACCCCTTTCTACTGTTAATAGAGTGATCGTACAATTCACCAGAGAGGGCAAGAAGTGCACAAAACCTCATCCAGGCCGCCCTGGGCCCTCTGAAAGAACCATGCGTCTTGTCGAAAGAAATGTTGAACAGGATCCACGTTGCAAGGCCTCTGACATAGCAACACAAGTTGATGTCAGTCCCAGAACAGCTGTCAGGTATCTTCACAAGCTGGGCTACTATGGCAGAGCTGCGAGAAGGAAACCACTTCTCCGTCCAGCCAATATCAAACGCAGAAAGGATTGGGCTCATGAGATGGTGGAGAGACCTGTGACCTTTTGGACCACTGTCATTTTCTCTGATGAGTCAAGATTCGCATTATTTTCCGACAGTGGAAGAGTATGGGTATGGAGACTCTGTAGTCAAGAGTTTGATTTAAAAAACTGCTGCAGCCAACAGTGAAACATGGGGGCCTTTCAGTAATGGTATGGGGTGCAATTTGGAGTGATGGTCGCTCAGAGCTTGTGGAGTGTGAAGGAAACATTAATTCAACCAAATATGTTTCTATATTAAAGAAAGGGCTCCTTCCAATATTCTCAAGTAGTAGAATGAGCAAAGTTGACTCCCTATTTATGGAAGATGGAGCTCCATGTCACACTGCTCAAGCAACGCAACATTGGTTGAGACAAAATGGGATCAATAAACTTCCATGGCCAAGTCAGTCCCCGGATATTAACCCTATTGAACACCTTTGGGGCATATTAGATCGAAAACTCCACAAAAAGAACAGGAAGCCATCTTCTAAGCCTAAACTTTTAGGATTATTGCGTCAAACATGGCAAGAAATCCTCAAGATGATATTCGTGAACTATTCATGAACTCATCGCTAGCATGCCTAGAAGGGTCCTTGCATTAAAAAAAGCAAAAGGGATGTCAACCAAGTATTAGTTATTAAATTTATGACCATTTATAATTACTTCATTTGTATAAATTACTTGTTTAATAAAATAAACGGTTTCTGTGAGCGTCTATTCAAATAGATGTTGAAATAATCAAAGCTAACATTTAACATTTTAAGCTAAAATTGTTGAAAACTAACATTTTTTTATTTAAAACAACATGCCTGATTTACGAAAATACACAATTCCGGAAAATCCTTGTTGAAAACACAATTATACTTAAAACATGAAAACAATAAACAAAAAAAAAAATTCTTGAAGCTATATACATAAAACATTTTTGAAACCTAACCTGAACAAAATAAACTATGGAATCTTCACAAATATTCTTAAATGTCTATAATTGGTAACAGAAGCCATTGGTTTATATCAACGGCTTCCCATACTTAATACTTCTCAATTCACTCTCATTTGGTCATGTGTGACGTCATGAGATGCGGTGCGATTTTCGCTTCCAGCGTCTTATATGCACGTGTTTATCGTTGCTTGAAATCATCCATAAAAACAATGACAGACTATCATCACTGTCTTGTCCGTATATTGCTTAATATGTTGTACAGTAAATTGACATCTTTGATAATGGCTTATGTAAGCCGAAAAGCTTAGATTGTATTAAAAAATATGGATCAATATTGTGATTTTCTTTTTTTCGTTTAATGATAATGTTATTAAACTTATCAGACGTTATGAAAAAATTTACATAAAATAAATAAAAAATTTGTCTATATTATTTAATGAAACATGTATATATATATATATATATATATATATATATATATATATATATATATATATATATATATTGATATGTCCCGGAAACGGATATATTTGTACCAAGTTCAAAAGTGGTTTTGGAATACTGTAACCTAGTAGGACAATCTAAAAAAAATATAATGGACTGAAATTTTCATACTTATATTACATTATATTTTATAAAAATAAGTCCTTTAATTTCAAAAATTTCTATATTTTTGAAAAATGACACAGATTTAAATCATATTACTTATTTTATTGATAGGTGTATATTTATTCATTACAATCATTAATATATATATATATATATATATATATATATATATATATATATATATATATAAATTTAATGATATAAAAAAAAGAAAAAAAAAACAAAAATATCATATAAAATTATGTTCATATTTTAAAATATTGTTATAAAATTTCATGTAAAACATATTAAAATATTGTTTTTCTATAATTTTATTTTATATATATATATATATATATATATATATATATATATATATATATATATATATATATATATAAATATATATGAATTATTCACACAAAACTAATGCAAAGGTTAATGATTTAAATGGCGAGACATCCATCATCGCAAACAATTCAAATAGTATACAAAAACCTCCAGATCCGTTATGAATGAATTGATCCTTGTTTATATAAATTTCTGCCGTATTAGTTGTTATTTTTTTTAAACAAGCTTTCGTCTGTTCCTACAGACATCTTCAGGTATAGAATAGATGTTGTTCTTGGTTTTTTCTCTTATTACGTGGGAATAAATCATTATGTCATTATATATCTATTAAAAATTTATAACAATTATTTAATAAGACGTGTCTTATTTAAAATTTTGAAAGATTCAAATTTTCGTTTTATATATATATATATATATATATATATATATATATCATCCATTTTATATTGTTCCTTCTCCATAGATATGTTCATTGTTCTATATTTTGGTTGATTATTCAAACCCGTTGATTTCTGAAATCAGTCATTTATTTCATATCCCTCTTGTGTTTGTGTGTGCGTATGACGAAAATAAAGTCTTTGACGATCCGAAATTTCCCTAGGTAGGTATACCTGGCTTTTTAGGTTCATATTTTAATGCTCTTTTAAAGGTATAAAATATTATACAATTGCCAAATACTTTTTGCTTTAAAAAGCAATTTTGAGGTTTTTTTTTTTAATGGTGAACTCTGAGCTTTGGATTCTGGACGATTGTTTTGACTCAGTTTTTCTTCTTAGTTCTTTCAAAAATTTCCTTATTTTCTCTTGAAGCAACCTTAGATATTTTCAAACAATATATATATATATATATATATATATATTATATAAATACGATTATATATATTGCTTTAACTCTTGCTGATATTTACGTATATTTTGAGGATATTTTCTATATTTTTGCATTATATATAAAATATATATATATCTCTCTTTATAGTAATCATAACGGTTGCATGAAATGTCAATTATTCCCTTGTGTGAAGAACACTAAAAGAGAAGATATAACACAAAATATCTGTCTGTGGATATATATATATATATATATATATATATATATATATATATATATATATATATATATATATATAAACATAATTCAGTTTATGCTGGTATATTTTAATTTAAAAGAGTTTAATTGATAATTGAATCAATTGGCAATATTATTAAATTAAAAACCTTTTCATCAACAGGATTTTTCATAAGCATTGATTTTCCTGAATTGATTTGCTCTTAATGATTAATAACTTATGTATTAAAATTGTAATATTTCACATATTTTTTAATTATTTCATACTATATATATTTTATATATATATATATATTATATATATATATTTAATATATATTAAAAATAAATTTTTATATTTTTTTTTTAATAAAATGTATATATTTATATTTATTCGATATATATATATATATATATATATATTTATAATCTATCTATCTATCTATCTATTTATATATATATATAAATATATAATATTCATATATCTATCTATTCTAAATAATCTAAATCTATCTTTACATTTTGCAATTTTCTATATTATCCCATTCAAATCAATTACATCTCTTCTAGGTCTATCTATCTATGTATCTATCTATCTATCTATGTAAGCTGAGTCCAATTTTTCTATCTCATTTGAAATGTATACAATTATATATATATATATATAAGGTAAAAAAAAAAAAAAAAATCCGTTTTTTTGATTAGTCATTGAATTAAGTTGAAAAAAATGCAATTTATCAATTGTTTTTAAAATTTATACAGCCGAATAAGGAACATCAATTTACGTTATAAAACATTATATTGTGATTTTTAATCAGTTATAAGCCGGACAATGTATTTAGGATGGAAATGTCTAGAGATCTCGTTCTATTTGCTTTAAAACTTCAAAGTGATATTATCAGCATGCATCAAGTCAAGAAATATGTCAATGCGTTTTGGATATAATTTGGATGAACGTACATCAAGGCGTTGGTTTTTATAAAATTCAAGTCGGGACATTTGTCTCCCATGATGAGCCTTACAGTGGACGACCACAGGTCTTGAATGACGGAGTCCTGAAGGCGGACATTGAATAGGACAGTTGTTCTAACGTGTGGTGAACTTGCAAATCACAGTTCAACGTTTAAGATGAAACAGTTAGACTTCACCTGCACCGACTAGGTAAAACGTACAAACTGAGTAAAGTGGGTTCCGCAAACGCTGTTGGAGGTCCACAAATTTTTACGAGTGGTAGCCTTCGTATCGCTATCACTTTTTCGCCACCGTACCGCATCCTTATTCAATCAAGTGCTTATCAGTGATGAAAAGTGGGTTCTGTACGAAACTCCCAAAATTTCCAGGCATTGGTTGTCTCCTCAGGATGCTGCCCTTCACACCGCAAGACCGCCTGTGCACCCACATGCAAGATTATGCTTTGTGTCTGGTGGACAGGTCGTCAAGTTTCTTCATTATGAACTGCTACCAACAGGTCAAACGGTCACTGGAGACCTATACGCGCAGCAATTGAAAACGCCAGAATAGCCAGCACTGGTGAATTTTTTATGTGCTTTTCCTTTCATGACAACGCCAGGTCGCATGTCGCGCAATGAGTGGTCAGGGATACCATTCAGCAACTTGGGTGAGAATTTGTGCCATCCACCTTATTTACCTGATCTTGCGCCATCCGATTACCAATATCTTCCATCTCCTTTCAATCAGCTTTATTGGGAAAATCCTTCACCAATGAAGCAGACTTGCCTTTCAACCCTCAAAAAATTGACTTCTTTGCGTCAAAAAGACCCTCGAGTTCTACCATAAAAGGGCATTGAACAGCTGGAACACGTTGGCAAAAGGTAAAAAAACGCGATGGCGATTATCTATGTTCAATCATATTTTATTTTTTCCTTTAAAAACGGAAAATCAATTTTTTTCTTAAAAATGTATATATATATATATATATATATATATATATATATTAAATCAGTTCATCCATCTATATATCTATCTCAATTAAAAAATAAATTATATATCTATTTATCTATCTATCTATCTATCTATCTGAGTCCAAAAATATATCTATCTATCTGAATTGTAAATACATCCATCTATCTATCTGAGTTCAACTACATCTATCTATCTATCTATCTATCTATCTATCTATCTATCTATCTATTTCCATCTATCCATCTATCTGAACTATATATATATCTATCTATCTATCTATCTATCTATCTATCTATCTATCTGAATACAAATCCATCTATCTATTTGTGTCCAACTATATTATTATCTATCTATTTATCTATCTATCTATCTATCTATCTATCTATCTGTTTAAGTCCATTGATGGATCTATCTATCTATCTATCTATATCTATCTAACTGAGTCCAATTACATCCATCTATATATATATCTATATATATATATATATATATATATATATTCCAATTTCTGGCATCTATTTGAATCGAACTACATCTATCTATCTGTTTTAGTCTACCTATATCTATCTATCTATCGTATCAATCTATCTACCTCATCTTTCATCTTTATCATCTATATATCTATCTCAGTTCATATTCATCTATCTATCTATCTCTCTATCTGAATCCAACTACATCCATCTATCTGAGTTCAACTACATCTATTTATCTATCTATCTATCTATCTATCTATCTATCTATCTATCTGAATGCAACTACAGCTATCTTTCTATCTGTGTCCAACTACATGTATCTATCTATCTGTTTCAGTTCACCTATATGTATCTATCTATGTATCTATCTATCTACCTCAGTTCATACATCTATATGTCTCTCAGTTCACTTACATCTATCTATCTATCTATCTATCTATCTATCTATCTATCTATCCGAGTCCAATTATATCCATCTATATATATATATATATATATATATATATATATATATATATATATCTGGGTGCAATTACTTCTATCTATCTGAATCCAACTACGTGTATCTATCTGAATCTAACTACATCTGTCTATCTGTTTTAGTCCTATATCTATATCTATCTATCTATCTATCTATCTATCTATCTATCTCATTCAGTTCACCGACATCTATATATCTATCTCAGTTTACTTACATCTATCTATCTATCTATCTATCTATCTATCTATCTATCTATCTATCTTTATATATATATATATATATATATATATATATATATATATATATATATATATATATATATACACGCCTACATCTGTTCATGTATATATCTATGTCATACTTCTGGTGAGATTAAAATAAAAAAAAAAATGTCATTCTGAAAACGAATGCGTTTATAAGAATAAAAAGCGAATTATGACACCAAACCCAGCGTTCAAAGGAATTGTGCACCGTGAAAAAATGGCTAAGGTCATCACGTAGTGTTTCCGCTTAAAACTTTAGCGTTATGTTTCGGCATCGTCGCATAATGAACGTGTCAAAAAATAAGAAAATATTAAAGAGAAAATATTTGGAATATCGCCAGAACCAAAGAGATGTCTTGGTTTGTAATCCCAGAACAATAATATAATTAGAAATTCCTACGTTTCATTGATTGAAATCTCTGAAGTTACGGATTGACCTCGAAGTCAAATAAATCATTCAGCTGAAAGGTGGAATGATAAGTTTGAAAACATCAGTTAATCCTAAAGTATTTTATATTAATTTAGTTATTTAGAATCGTCATCTATCAGATTCTGTCATAAATACTTTCTGGTGATGTTTATAAACATTATTCTCCGCCATCCACAACTATAAAATAGAATCCGTGGTGATCATAGTCCTTAGAATTTGTAGCCACAAATTCCTGCCCGAAGAACAGATAACACCGAAATCTCTTTCAGACTCTTCCAATATCCGAATTATTTCTTTTACAATGCCAAACGTAAAGCATACAAAATCCCCAACAAATAACTTAAAAACACAAATAGTAATCACTACAACAATAACAAACTCAAAGACATAATCCTACCAACCAACACTCTAACAGCCACAACTGAAATAAACTTTGATATAAGGCTTTGAACAATAAGAGATATAGTCAGCATAGAACAAGATGACAAAAACAACAACAGTACAGATAAAGGAATATACAAAATATACTGCACAAATGGCCATTAACCTACATCGGTGAAGAAACCTTAAAAAGAATGATATGCCCACTGCAGACATATTCTTCAGAACAAACAATTTAAACATTATTCTCCCCCGCCAACTATAAAACAAAATCCGTAGTGATGATTGTCCTTAGAATCTATAGCGCCAAATTCCTGCCCCGAAGAAGAGATAGACATCAAACGCTCTTTCAGATTCCTCCAATATCCAAATTAATTCCTGCACAATGCTAAACGCAAAGCCTACAAAATCCCCAACAAAAAAATTAAGAAAACACAAATAGTTATCATCCCGACAACCATATAAAAATCAAACACATAATCCTGCCAACCAACACCATAACAGCCACCATCGAAAAAAACTTGCCCAATATTGACATAAAATTCATCAACACCATCTTTAAAAAAGAAGAGATCTAGTTAATATCAAACGAGATAGCATCAGCAACAGAACAGTGGCAGGTAGAAAATTGACTGTACAAAATGCCCTCAGAACCCCCAAGACATTTTTCCTCAAACTGTTTTGTTTTTCTGTTGTTTTCAAATTGATGACGCCAAAGCGAGCACACACTTTCTCCGACGAAATGCGTCTTTGAGAAAATTTGTCTCATCATCTTCGCCTTTGTTACGGATATTATTATACATCCTACAAACAGATAATATTATACATCCTACAAACACACAATATTATACATCCTGCAAACACAATATTATACATCCTACAAACAAACAATATTATACCTCCTGTAAACAGAATATTATACATCCTAAAAACACACAGTATTATACATCCTGAAAACACACAATATTATACATCCGGAAAAAATATTATACATCCTGCAAACACACAATATTATACATGCTAAAAACACACAATATTAAGCACCCTAAAAACACAAACTTTATAAACTTAATTCTTCAAAAAATTAAGTAAAATTATATACGTCGGTGAGTCAAAAAAGTAATCAATTCCATTATCTAAGAAATAAAGAACACAATCAAACGTACCGTGCATCAAGGTATAGCTATATATCATAGGTTCACATCCACCTATTAATGTTGGTATGTATACCAGCTTTGTAAAACTCAGCTGGCTGTTGATATGACCGATTCCTTACTTCGTTTATCACTTCCATTATAATGTTTCCCTATCAATGACTTTTTCATTGGACCACATAGGTGGCAGTTGGATGGTGATGTAGAAGTAGAAACTGATGTAAGGAAATGTCTACATTAGCAGCTGTTGGCGGTTTACGAGACTGAAACACAGGCTCTTTTGGAACACTCCAATTGTGTCGAGAAGTAGGGATGTGGACCTGTGATGTATAGCTATATTTTGATGTAATATATGTTTCATTGTCTTCGTCATTGCTCATATAATAAAACACATTGCATTATTTTTTGATTCACCCTCAAATATTTTGATCCTTATAGTTCGATCCTTACAGCAGAACTTATCAAATAACAAAGGAACTTCTGACACGAGTCAAGTTTTGTGTGCTTGTTTGACTGATGTTAGTACTGAGTAATGAGTTCGAAAACAAGTGGATGCTCCATACATCTGGCCTTGTACCAAACTATCATGCATTTCGTAAAAATCAGTACCTGTCTCTTGCTATACTCTAACTACGAGAACCAGATCAGGCCAAAAATGAAGTACTGCTTCCATTCATGGGCAGAAGCATCGTTGACTTGAGATCAGGGAATGGTTAACGAGCTAGAGTGTTTACTAAATTAGAGTTGTGAGTTCGATGCTTACAGCAGAAATTATTACATAACAAGAGCACCTCTGACACGATGCAAGTTTTGAATACTTTTTTGACTGATTGTTAGTACTGAGTAGTGAGTTCGATCCTGAGTGGATGCTCTATAGATCTGGCCTTGTACAAAACTAACCTGCGCTAAGTTTACGAGAGCCAGATCTGGCCGAAAATGGATTAGTACTTCTATACATGGGCAAAAGCTGCCCAGTCCTCACATTTCAGTCTTCATAGAGTTCCGAAAACGTCCACGCGACCTTCTGGGTGATGAATTATTTTGCACCTTAAAACCCCTTCTCCCCACCAGACGAAACTTTGCAAAATATTCAGTCAGGCTATATTCCCTCATTCCACCAATTCTAGTCTTCACGGCAAGACACACTATGCCCCGCAAATTGTAGCGAGCCACCCTCATTCACTCCCTAATCTATTTCTGAGATGCAAGTTCAACTCGAGACGGTTCTTCTTAAAAACCGGTACCATATAGTACCGACTCCCAAGAGGATGCTTCTCCGTTTATTACAATATTAACCTGTTCAAATCTACGGCTAACCGCTATGTTCTTCACGCTTTCATAGATTGTGCCTCTTATCTCTTGCTCTTTAACACTCTACCTCGAGTGGCACTTGGGCCTTGTATAATGTGAACATTATTGATGAACGTTGTAGATATTTGAGAGAATAGGAATATTGAAATGCAAGTGATATTAAAAGAAGTTAAGGAATTTCGATTCGGCTAGAAATCGGTCAATGATCCTATAAATTTGTTTGAAGATTTCTTGTTTATATTGATCCGGTGATCTATTTATCAAAGGAAGCGGGACAAAAAACAAGATTTTTCAATTTTAAGAAATATCTTTCTTCAACTTAGGATAGGCCATATTTGCCTAATAGGAAATAATGCCGGATAATGCTGACTTTGAACGTGTTACGAAAGGTCAAGTTGTAGACAAGATATACAGCTATATTTTATGTTTAAAAAAAAAAAAACAACGGAAAAAAATCTTATTCAGAAAAAGAAATGTTTTGCTTGGCTTGCAATTTTTAACACAATACGCATCAGGCGAAAAGCTAGAAAAGCATTGTATCGTCGAAATATAACAGAATCTCAAGGTTGTTAGAGAGTTCTCAATCATTTTCCTTTCAGCTTTTGAACTTCCCGAAGTCATTGCCCTTCTAAAGAGGGACGTACAGAGATCTTTTTTAAATAACTGTCAGAGAGACTTTCATCTAAAATACCGTCTTCCTTCCCAAACGAATTTAAGTATAACAACGCCTTTTAACTTCATGCACTTGCTGTTAAAAGTAAATTGGAGTTACTCAGTGGCTCCAGATATGGGATCAGATAGATCAGTTCGAATTACATCTGAGACAGGTAAATATCATTGTTATAGTTATCTCTTTACGAAAACCAGACTCCTGCGCTAATTCGCCTGATCAAATATTTTCACGAAATGTCACACCCCTTACATGTCACTGTGAAACAGAAAAATGTGGATAACAGATCATTGAAGAATCCTTCTTTCTCTTCTTATTCTTTAATGTGTACTTCCAAAGCATGGAAGATCAAGGGGCTCCACAACTTCTTCTTTTTGGCTCTAAACAGGATTCTTCCTCTTAATACTTCTTCTAGTCTGTCTACAACCATCTATTCACAAAATAACTCACCGTTTCGTTGTGTTTACTTTCCTTCAGTATGTCCTGTGAGCGTCAAATTTTCCTAGCCCTCTTTCCTCACTACACGGGGTATAATAAAAAGATATCGGGACTGGTGCTATAAAATTAAAACTGCAACACATATCAATACGGTATTTAACTTCCTTCTAAGTAATTCCCTTCTGAATTCACACAGTTTATCCATTGTTGTTTCCACTGATGGAAGCATTCATGGAATTTATTTTGGGGATAGTGAGCAGCTACCTCAGCGCATTCTTTTGAATAACCTCGACATCTTCAATCTTGTTCCTTTCCAATAGGATCTGATTTTTTGAAAGAGAAAAAATTGACAAGAGCTGAGATCTTTGGACTATGATGGTTGTCGAAACTGTAGAATGATCTCCTTATCCAAAAACTGCAGCAGAAGCCATGGTCACTGATGCAAACTATGATATGGTGAGACGCCCACACCCTACACATTTTCCTTCTGTTCCCAGACATAAAGAACGGAAGCGGGCTAGACCGTTAGAACTTAGTGTGCATGCGCGTCAGTGATTAAGGTCAATTCGTGATGTGCAATCTTCAGACTGCGTACATTAGCACCGTTTCCAAATCTACAGCCCCGATAAATTTTCATCAGACGTCGTATATCCACGAAATTTCAATAATCTCTTTCTGATTGTAATACAACTACTCTTTTTGTTTCTATTTTCATTAAAGCTTTATCGTTACTCACGTTCTTTTTTAAAGTATCCTCAGCATCCTTCCGTAGGACATCTCTCTTTGCTTCGTTATATAACTTAGTAAAACGAATATTTTAATTCCTTTATCATTGTTTTAGTAATAAATAATATTCATATTTTATTCAAGTTATTATTTTATTGGCAAAGACCACAAAATTTAATTTTAAGACGCCAAAAATTGGGATTTTTATTCCGATTTCAGTAGTCTTAAGTATTCTTTAATCCACTGTGTACGCTGCCAATGGTGTACGCATTTATTATTGATTTCCATATATGATTGATGATGCAGGTTGCATCTGTTATTTCAATTGGTTTCCCAAAATGGGAATTGCTTATGACACAATTCAAAACCGTCTTGGAGAAGGATGGGCTCCGTCAGACTATCTTGCTCAAGAAACCACTTCTACTGTGGCTGCATTACACATGGTGACCCTACGACTCTGCGGGTCACGGGATAAAAAATATCGCATTCGTTAGTTGTATAGCAATGGCTTTTAACATGAGTGAGTAACTGAAAAATGTAACCATAATAAATATTGAACTAAAATTTTTTTAAAAATCAGCTTTGGGGTGGAAAGAGTATTGAGTACAATATTTTTATTTCTTTAATGTTTTGGTTACCAGGAATCCCATCAATGAATTTATCGGAACCTTTTACAATCAATCCGAGGGAGAGGGATCGAACTACAACTGGAATTATTGCAGACTGGGTTCTACAGCCTTGAGTGGCAACCGGTCTAGGAGGAGGAAAACTGGAGAATGTTGGGATCCATCAGACTACCTTGCTCAAGAAAAACAACTTCAACTGCGGCTGCAGTACACATAGTACCCCTACAACCCTATGGGTCACGGGTTGAAAAAAATGAATGACTGGCCGCTTTGGTGACTGTATGAAATGATCTTACACCTGCTCAACTAAGGCAAATCCTTGTATAGAAACTGCTTCTACCCTCGGTAATTTATGCTGTAATGCACAACAAATTTATAAAGGGTAACCTGGAGGACCTTGTTTTTCAGAGTAACCAAAGGTTCTGGTGGGAAATCTAAATTATCATACCGTGATTAAAGCCTTTTCATCTCCAATGAATCGGATGAACACCCGATAAAAAATCTTCTTCCATTATGTGCCGTATCTCTTCGGGAGGTAGGCGATCATTGCTCTCCACGATTTCTCTGTAGCTCTTTGTACGTTTGTTATGACTCCTAAACTTTGATTCACCATCCATTTACTCAAGCTCGCTAGGTAGACTATCTTTTGTGTTTCCTCTGTCTCTCTTGACTTCAATCTGTCCTGTGAGCATCAAATTTCCCAAGCCTTCTTTCCTCGTTATGTGCCCTACAAATTTCAACTTTCCCTTCCTGATGTTAATTAAAAGTGTCGTTTTTGTTTCTCTAAAGCCTGGTCGTTGCTTATATGTTCGGTCCGTGGTATTCTCAGCATCCTTCTGTAGAAACACATTTCTAGTTAAAATAATAGGGTGTCAAGGAAGAAACCGCCTTTTTGCGGCAGGAGCTTTCCTTTTTTTCACCTCCTCGCTGCAAAAGCTACAAAAATATGGTTCAGGAAGAAAACGATAAATGTTCTTGATTGGCCTGAAAATACACTCCGGCCTTCTTCAGGTCGAACTGAACCCTTTATTTCGCTCACTGGGGTAGACTGTTCTAGTTCCACGTGCCATGATTTAATGGATCTCAGTTGTCAGTTATCTCCTGTTAATCCGCCTCTCTAAGTTCTCTACTGCCTTAACCTGGTATTGAACTCACTTCTGTCACTAGATCTAACCAACGACTTTATCCACTGTGCCATGTGTCCTTGAGGAATGAATGAATTTCGGGGTATTATAAAACTAATGTCTTCGATAATAACAAAGAAAGGCAATATGAGCTTTGGTAAAAACATGTAATTTTAACAGCAAAAAATTGCTAAAGACATTATGAGATAACTGATAACTGACATCTATTAGACATGGCCCGTGGAGCTAGAACAGTCTACCCCAGTGAGCGGAATAAAGGGTTCATTTCGACATTCCAACCACCTGAAGAAGGCCGGAATGTACTACAGCCGAAATGTTGTAATAAATATGGCGACAAAGATGAGGACAATAGTCCGAATAATGTAAATAGTGTACATAATACCTCATCTCAGAAATATAGAGTGGCCTGCAAATAGTGAAAATGGCCCACATGCAAATCCTATCGAAAATTCATGGAGAATATCATCAAGGGGAGATTAAGAAATTAATATCCAAAGAAGAACTCAAACAGTTCCTTCCTGGATTATCGACATCAGGGACCCTAGAGGATTGTCATAGGTTAGTCCCTTCATTGCCAAAATGAACGGAAGAAACAATAGGTATTTACTCAGTCTCACCACTCAGGCGAGTTGTGACACAAAGTCATTTTTTAATGTAGGTACCCGAGCTAGTACACCCGGGCTACGAACAAAAATTGTCCGCATCCTTCAGAACCGTCGTTTGCTCTGGCCTCGGTGCGAGCACCGATCCGTCTCTCTGGTGCAATGAGAGGGCGCGGCCTCGGGCACATGTTCCCCACGGCTGGGCACCAAATTGAATGAAAGAAACAGTAAATACAAAAGATGCTACAACAAGTTAATAATGCACTAAGGGACTTATTCAAAATTCTGTCTGTCAATGATGAAAAAAAAATCCTTTTCTTACTACAGTGTGCGATGGATAAATTGTCGTCTAAATTACGCAATAAAAAAAAAAATAAAAAAAAATAAAAAAATAAAACTGACATCGCATTTTAACATATATATTTACCAAACTTACACAAAAACATCTTAAAATAGTATAGAGTAAATTTATTCAATAAAATCGTCATTGCCTTCAAGCACGGCTTCCAGACGACTTCAGAATCACCTGCAACTCTTCTGGGCAGTCTCCTTGTTTAAGTTCGTCAATGCTGCGTTAATCCTTACCTTCAGTTCATCTTTGGTGTTACAAGGAGTTTTGTTGGTCTCTCAGTCAACAGCACCCCACACACAATAATGAAGGGGGTTGCAGTAAGGGGGGTAGGTTTCCAGATGTAAGGAGTGCTGTGGTTGCTAAAATTGTCTGACAGCCGTAACTAGGTTCTCCTGCTTATGTGATATGGTGCAGAGTCCTGTTGCTGGACACAGGGTTTTCCAGCAGCCAAACTCTTCACGCAGGGTAGAAGAACCTCTTCAAGACACTTGACGAAAGCCTCCGTGTTGTGCCTGAGGCCCTCACCAAAACATTTGGGAGTTGTTTTCTTATCAGAATGATTAGAAAACATTAGGTTTTTTTTTTCATCTTCAAGCGAATTTTGGTTCCAAAATTCGCTTGAAGATGAAACAAAACTAATGCTTTTAATTTAATATAATTGAATTTGAAGTGCTTAGTTTCTGTTTTTGAAATATAGTAATTCCCGTGTAGCGATGGAAACATATTTTTAAATCAGCTAATATATATATATATATATATATATATATATATATATATATATTATATATTTGTGACAATTGAGGGCAGTGTTTTTTTTACCCATTCACATCCACACGCAAAAACCTAGCTACAAAGCAATACACTTTTGTCTCTATCTATTCACCAGGTATATATATATATATATATATATATATATATATATATATATAAAATATATATAAATTAAAAAAAAATTATAAATTGGCGACAATTTAACCTCAATATATATATATATATATATATATATATATATATATATATATATATAATCAACAATATATATATATATATATATATATATATATATAATATCCACTAAAAATATAAATTGGTCCGCCAATTTTAACCTAATGACCTTTATAATATATATATATATATATTCATATATATATATATATAATTTCTGTAAAAAAATATAAATATAATCTTCAAAATACATTGGTAGAATTTTATCACACCCTCTATATATATATATATATATATATATATATATATATATCGATTATAGGTGCAGTTTAATTTATAATTACATGAATGATTCATAAAAAAACAAATATAGAGGTTAATGCATTGTCGCCATTTAAATCAGTAACCTCTATATTTGTTTTTGTATGAATGATTCATTTCAATTATATATATATATATATATATATATATATATATATATATATATATATATATAATATTCAAATTTAAAAAATTTCATTCTTCAAAATGAAAACATTGTGGGTGAAATTCCTTTTCTAAATAGTGTGAAGGTACAACATATCAATCTTTCGAGAGTTTTAATAATGTAAATGTGCCCCTCTGAAAGTGTCCCATGATGTGTCCTCCTTTGTAGGTGAACCTAATGGCTGTGCCCCAGTCAGCTTCACTGCCCTGTAAGTTTCAAGATGTTCATTACTTAAAATGGTAATTCAACGATGCCTATCGGAGATGCCAGCCTGTAGCTGAACGGTATAAACGACGGGAAATCAGGCCATGATTTGTCTTTATAATGTAAGACACAGGTTCTAGGCGGGATCATTTTCTTTACTAAGACATCCGAAATCACAGGGTAAGAAAAAAAAAGATTTGAAAAAAAAACTAACATTTATATTTAATATTTATAATACATTTATTTTTACAAAGAATTATTAAAATTAAAAATTTTGGTACTTATATCTGGGTTTTCCGAAAAAAATGTTTTACTTTTTTTCATTTTAACCGGTTTCGTTTTAGCTTTTCAAAAAGTTTTTAACTCTTTATATTTCCACGTGTTGACGCTTGCGTTTTGAACAAATAAAAAGATCAAGGGGCGTAACTGGCTTTATATGTCGCTTATGGTAAGGAAAATATGGTAGAATCTATTTTGAGGGAAGTGCCTCTGGTATATACTAGTAATTCATTTAAACTTGCTGATAAAAGATATTTCTTTATTAATATGCATTTGTTCGGTGGTTTTGTAGTCGCATTGGTAGAATGGGAAGATATTAGAATTTGGCAGATTTCGTCCCCCGAAATCCTCCAAATGTTAGCTTAGGTGAGTTTTTCTGGTGTGTAGATCCCTAATTGTTGAACTGTCATCCTTTGCCGGAGTGTCTGGACGGTTTGGCCAATATAATGTTCGTGGCACCTTTGCTTGTTATGTATATTAAATTCTCTGAGTTGCACGAGAAATCATTTTGAATTTGGAACTTGGATCTATCTCTCAAGTGAAATTCGTAGCCTTGTAATAGGTAGCTACATATTTCGCAAAGGAGACGGCTACATCTTTTCACCTAAGGCTTTATACTTAATAGTACGGAATCGACAAGCAAAAAGAAAAAACATAGTTAAGGAGGAAAAATTAAAAAGGATTAATTTGCCTTCAGTTTGTTTTAGTTCATTCAATACAAGGCCCAAGGGCCAGTCAAAGTAGAGTGTCACTTAGTTTGCTGTAAGAGAGAGTGAGTAAGAAGGGGTGAGTGCTTATTATGAGGATACAGAGAAGCAGGTTCACTGGCTTGAAAAGGTTAAAAGTGTAGTAGTCAGGGAATTATCCTATCTGGAGTGAGTTGGTGGAACTTAAGAAGGTAACTCGTTAGAACATTTTCCATAGAAATAGCGATAAAGTAAATAAAAGTTGGCAACATCTCGTCAGTAGAAAAGAACATGCAATAGAGATAAGAGAAGATAAAAACGAAAAATTAAAAGGAACGGCAGACATTTTGAGAAAAAAAAACAAAACAAAGGTCATTAGAACCCTCGCCGATTGATCAAGAGAGTCACTATAAGGTGGTCCGAAAATGATGATGTTCGTACATACCTTGATGTGTGACGTTGTCAATGAAAGTGAATAGACTGAATGTGCTTTCTGTTACTTTTTGGTAGGTGGGTGACAAAACTTTCGGACCACCCAAGAAATGGCGCATGTGTTTAATACTAAACAACAATACAAAACCGATCCCTCACTTTTTATCACCCTTTCCTTTGGTTACCTTTAAGGATGTTTTTCATCTATGAAACTACAGGGTGGTCCGAAAGTCTTGTCATCCCCTACATAATATAATATTCTATTTCAGATGGCTGAAACGAAAATGATTTTGTTCATAAAGACCTTCTCGATGTGCGGCAGCCTCAATGAAAATGAATAAACTAAATCCAGTACATGTGTTTTGTATTAATGTTTTACTTGTTCATCTATTTTTCTCATTACTTTTTGGTAGTGGGTGACAAGACATTCGGACCAGTAAATCTGAACGCGTGCATTGACAGTGAAACGACCTCGTCTGCCAGTTAGAATACAATTATCTCGTATCATACTCGATATCTACTTGCCGCCCCACGGAGGGAAGATGCGACACAAGGTTAGTTTAATTTACAAGGTGGTCCAAAAGTCTTGTCATCCCTACAGGATATAATTTTCTATTTCAGCGCTATGTGGGGTTATTGTCAAAGAGAGAGTTTCACATGAGCGATACGAGAATACCCAAGAAAGGGAATAAACTGAATACAGTACACGCGCTTTGTATTACTGTATTTCTTGTTCTTTTATTCTTTTGATTATTTTTGGTTCGGGATGACACGACTTTCAGACGACACAGTACTATGGCCAAGAAATGGCGCATGTGTTTAATACTAAAAAACAATACAAAACTGATCCCTTACTTTTTATCACCCTTTCATTTGGTTATCGATAAGGATGTTTTGTATTTTCATCTATGAATCTACAGGGTGGTCCGAAAGTCTTGTCACCCCCAGATAATATATTAGGTTGGTGCAAAAATAATGACGTGATAATGTCGTTTTTTGACGTAATTTTTAAACGTCAAAAAACGACATTATTACGTCATTATTTTTGCACCAACCTAATATAATTTTCTGTTTCACATAGCTGACACCAAAGTGATGGTGTCCATACAGACCTTTTCGATGTGTGACAACGTCAATAGAAGTAAATAAACTAAATCCAGTACATGTGCCTTGTATTACTGTATTGTCCTTGTGTTGTTTTCACTGACTTTTGGTAGATGAGTAACAAGACTTTCGGACCACCCTATACAACGAAATGCCTTCAATATCACCTCCAGGGGAAATTATTGCTTATGGCCAAGGTGGAAATTCTCCATTCATATCAGCAATTTGCAAATTTGATGGGAGCAATAGCTTTTCAGATGATAACGAATTACATTTGCTTGTCGGGGTGTTTGTGGCGAACGTCCCGTATTTTTCTATCCATCCCCAAGCATTAAAACCGGTGCTCCAGTTCCAGTTCTCCTGAGGGTAATTGTAACACTATCACGTATATCGTGCAGCCTCTGGGTCAGTCATTAGCCAACGTTGAGCAGGCACCCTGAATACACAGCCCAGTCGCCATCCCCCGACGTCAATATCTGTGTCTCTTCACAATCTCAAGAACACTTTAGCAGACATAATGGATCGGTCATCCGATGTAATTCCTTAGTAAGTCCGCGCATCGGCAACAAATGCGACCCACTTAGACTTATCGCAGAAGGCGGGTAAAAGATGGCGAACAATGATAACATCTTCACAGCCCCCTCTTCCCTCGACCCCTTTTTTTACGGGCGGCTATGATTCTGGACAATGTAGAAATTCACTGACTTATGTGTGCGCATGCTCAGACGAAATCAGATGATTTGAATTGTATCGGAAATAATAGAAGAAATTCAACCAAAGACTAATAGAGGGAGACAAGGGAGCAAGACAAATCTATAAAACAGAAGGAGAGAATAGTTAAGCAATAAATAAAAAAAAGAAGAGGAAAAGAGAGAACATTGTTATTTGGAAACTACAGTTATCCGGAAGAAATGTCTAGATGTTTTTAACTTCTTCTTCTTTTGATTATTATTATTATTATTATTATTATTATTTCTCTTTTTTCTTCTTCTTTTCTTTCCCTTCTTCTTCTTCTTCTTCCTCTTCTTCTTCTTCTTCTTCTTCTTCTTTTCTTCTTCTTCCTCTTCTTCTTTAGGTTTTCTTTTTTTCTCATCATCTTTTTCTTCTTCTTCTTCTTTTCTTCTTCTTCTTCTTCTTCTTCTTCTTATTTTTTATTTCTTTTTTCTTTTTCTTCTTCCTTCTTCTTTTTCTTCTTTTCTTCTTTTCCTCCTCTTCTTCTTCTTCTTCTTCTTCTTCTTCTTCTTCTTCTTCTTCTTCTTCTTCTTTTTCTTCTTTTTCTCTTCATCTTTTTTTCTTCTTCTTCTTCTTCTTCTATCTTTTCTCTCTTCATCTTCTTCTTCTTCTTCTTCTTCTTCTTATTATTCTTCTTCTTCTTCTTCTTCTTCTTCTTCTTCTTCTTCTTCTTCTTCTTCTTCTTCTTCTTCTTCTTCTTCCTCTTCTTCTTCTTCTTCTTCCTTCTTCTTCTTCTTCTTCTTCTTCTTCTTCTTCTTCTTCTTCTTCCTCTTCTTCTTCTTCTTCTTCTCCTTCCTCTTCTTCTTCTTCTTCTTCTTCTTTTTCTTCTTCTTCTTCTTCTTCTCTTCTTCTTCTTCTTCTTCTTCTTCTTCTTCTTCTTCTTCTTCTTCTTCTTCTTCTTCTTCTTCTTCTTCTTCTTCTTCTTCCTTCTTCCTCTTCTTCTTCTTCTTCCTTCTTCTTCTTCTTCTTCTTCTTCCTTGTCTTCTTCTTCTTCTTCTTCTTCTTCTTCTTCTTCTTCTTCCTTCTTCCTCTTCTTCTTCTTCTTCTTTCTTCTTCTTCTTCTTCTTCTTCTTCTTTTTTCTTATCTTCTTTCTTCTTCTTCTTCCTCCTTCTTCTTCTTCCCTTCTTCTTTTTTTCTTTTGTTCTTCCTTCTTCTTCTTTTTTCTTCTTCTTCCTCCTCCTCCTCCTTATTCTTCTTTCAGAATATTTCCTTTTTTCTTTTTTGTTCTTTTGTTCAGGACATGGTCGTTCATTTTCTCCGTAACGTTCTATCTCATGTGGACCTTAACAGCATTTCTCCTTTATTAAACTTCCTTTAATGCTCCCGCCATTTCATTCATTTTTTCGTCATTATTAACTTTTCCTGCTGCTTCTCCTAATCTCTTGAATTTTCCACAATAAGCCCTTTCAATATATAAAATTTCCAAGCCTTCCTTCCTCATTATATGTCCAAGAAATTTCATCTTTCTCTTTCGGAATTAAAATGTACTTTTTTTTACCATTATCTTTAAGACTTGTCAGTTGCTTGCTCGCTCCGTTCATGGAATTGTCAATTACTTACCTAATCTCGTGTGATTAGCTACGTAATCTTTGTGAAATCATGCAAATGATGTTACTTCTTGAAGGTGACAGCATCCTTCATTGGTAGCACTTTAAATATGGTTAAGAAAACTGGACCTATTTTGCCATGAATGCAATTAGTTTCATAAGTTATCTTTTGTCATACCAATACTACTTAAAAAATAATATAATTCCACGTTATTAGTTATTGTCCTGTTAATTCCCAAGTTCTCTACTGCCTTTCCTACCGGGTAAATTACTCACACTCCTTAGCTTCATGGACTTTAAATGGATCTAATTTTAATGCCTTTATCCACTGTAATTCAGTCTTGTCAGTTTTTAAAAGAGATCTCTTTAAAAAATGAAAATATCTAATTGCAGAACATCCATTAGACATTTCACGTGGAACTAGAACAGTCTTTGACCCTAGTGAGCTAAGAAATAAAGGGTTCAGTTCGACATTCCAATTCCACCTGAAGAAGGCCGCAGCGTAATATTGTTATAAATATAGCGACAAAGATGAGGATAATGGTCCGAATAATGTAAATAGTTTACATAAATACCTCATCTCAGAAATATAGACAGAAAAATTTCAAAAAATTGTTTATAAATATGGCGACGAAGATGACAATTTCTCCGAATAATGTAAAATAGTTTTTTAATATTTCATCTCAGAAATATAGATTTTACTGAACGGCTGAAACTTTGTAATAAATATTGCGACAAAATGAGAATTATATGTATATATATATATATATATATATATATATATATATATATATATATATATATATATATATTTTAGAGAGAGATTATTTATTTAAATTTCTTTGGGTTGACAATTAGTTTTGATCTAATTTCTGATTATCGTGAGATACTTTGTTGTTGGGGTGGAATATTATTGTTGTTAAAAATTGTTGTTGAATTTGAATTTAGGCTCAGATTAACATTTAATATTGAAAATAAGGTTGGGAATAAGAATAATAAATTCTAATTTAGAATGACGTTGAGTGATAAAGAAGAATGGACGTTAGAAAATCAATTTCAAAACAACTATTTTATTTACATGTTTATTTTTATAAAAATTAAAGTATTATTAATATAAATATTAATATTCTATTTGAACTAAATAGTGATATTAATAATAATAAAATTTGACGTGATGAAATAAAATTAAATTAATGCACTAATAAAACTAATATATATCAATGAAAATAATATAAAATAAGTTAAAGTAAAATAAATCCATTATTTCCATTATCTTATCATTAAGTTCTTTTATATATAAAACTTTTATTATTTATTTTTATTTTTTATTTCAATTATTTATTTTATTTTTTTATTTATCTTTATTTTTTTTTTTATTTTTTATTTAAAATTTTTTTTTTTTTTATTTTACATTTGGTCTTACTTTTAGAAGCATTTGTTCCTTATATATATATATATATATATATATATATGTGTAATGTGTTCTGTGTGTGTGTGTGTGTGTGTGTGTGTGTGTGTGTTAAATGATTGAGACATGTTTATTTGAATAATTTAGAAACAGTTTTTTTCTATATATTTTTAATTTGATCCTTTCATATTCACGGACAAAAATTTTTGGTTTGTTATTAAAGGAAGATTGGAAAATTCATTTTGAAAGGCAAAGTATCCGTGTTCATCTGGAAGAGACTTTTTTTTTTTACTTGTAAAATGAAGAACGCGAACGTCACTGCTGTGTGATTAGTTTTGAGTAACACATCGGGGAGGTGACTAAATTACGATGTTGTCGAGAAATTTTTTGAAAATTCTAATTAAATTTCTCAATTATTCAATAAAACATGTTTCAATGAAAACATTCTGCCAAAATATATATATAATATATATATATATATATATATATATATATATATATATATATATATGTGTTTTTGTGTGTGTGTGTGCGTTATGCATGTTTTTCTTAAAACGACAGACAAGGTACTACATTTGAGCTTTTTATTTAATTTTTCTTGTGTTCTAACAAGAGCTTTCTTTTTCTGAACAAAGAGTGTGTAAAAAAATGTCCAAATGTTTTATAGTTCCGAGCGCTTTCGGCTATACCTTTTTTAGCCATTATCAAGGATGATTCGATTTTTTCAACTTAATTGAGTGTGTGAATTATGTTTATGTATTAGTGTGTGGTAGGGATGTTTTAACTTTCCGAATACGGTTAGCACATTTTCTGGCCTTGCTCGTACTTAATATTATTTTAGAGTTGGCTTTTTTTTTTTTATTATTAAAATATTTCATTTTTTAATCTTTTTTTTTTGCATTATTGAAGTTATTATATTTGTGTTTTCTACTCGTATATTTCTAATGGATCAGATAGGTGTAACGTAAGGCATCTAGATAAGCATGTAGTTGTGTGACCGATGTAATTATTTGAGTCTGGTTTGATCAGGAACACAGTTTTTATATAGATTTGAACTCATAGATAATGTTCATTCATTGTAATTTTGACTTTTGCTGGTTTGTTGTTATTTTTTGAGGATAAGGTTAGCTGTTTTAAATTTTTTTTAGTAGATAATTAATTTGATTTTTTTTTTATGTTCAATTGGGGTAGTGTATTTTTTATAATATTTCTAAGTGAAGATTCATCTTGTTTATAACAATGTGTTGTTTGGTTTTCATAGAAAATATTTATTTAATTTATTGTTGACTATCATTATTACTTGCTTTATTAGAAATAGTTTAATTTGGTAGTCTATAAAATGGTTAGGGAAACCGTTGTTGATTAGTATTTGTTTTACATTATTAAATTTTTTCCCTAAGAATAGTAGAGAGGATGAATTCTGAATTAATTATGAATTATTATATATATATATATATATATATATATATATATATATATATATAGATTAGAGAGAGAGAGAGAGATTCTGAGTTCTTTTCTGTGGAAATTTTCTCTTAAATCACATATCAAATTTTTTAATTTATTGTATTTTCAACTAATGAATAAACAATTTTCATATAATTAACGGTAGACAGATGCATAATAACTAAATAAGCATAGATAACAAGAAAACATTTTGATTTAATAGAAATATTTCCATTTATCCATTTTAATTGGTGAAAAAGTAGCCCCACAAAGTGGGGTCAAAACATTATGAAAGTGTAAAAATAGGTTTTAATACAAGTAATAAATTATTACCAGCAGTGGATTTTTCAAGAAAAAATTATTACCAACAATACATTTTTGAAAATATCCTGAAATGGCTGAGTCAGTCCCCAGATTTAAATCCAATTGAAAAAAAAAATATTACCAGCAAGGAAAATCTTGTCGGCATTAAATAACCCACTGAGGTTTATACGCCAAACCAAACTAAAACAAAACCAAACCAAAGTAAAAGAAAACCGAACTAGACAAAACCAAACTCAAACAAAATCAAACCAAACTAAAACAAAACAAACTAAAACTAAACCTAACCAAAACAAAGTAAAACGAAAACCGAACCAAAGCAAACCAAACCAAAACAACCTTGATCTTGTACGACTATATGCTGATAATGTTGACTTGCTTACATATTCAGAGCAATATATGTAACAAGTGATGTTCGGAACTAAACCAGAAAGGAAAAAAAAGATGTCTTTGTTGTTGGATACTAACTAGTTATATCTTACTAACAAATCTATCTACAATTGGCTTTCTGAACATAGTCATTAATGAGAGAATAGTCGAATGTTAATATAGTTTTTGTTAAGCTGAAAAGGCGACTTTGGTCTGACTACGATATCAGTTAACCTTTCTTTAATTTTGGAAATTTTTACGGGTCCGATTTGTTGCTTAAGTCAAGGCTACGTTGTCCGCGTAATACAAGAATATTCTTCATTTTTTTCTCTTTCTTCTTCTTCATGGTCTTATTATTATTATTATTATTATTATTATTATTATTATTCATCTTCAGCTTCTTCTTCATCATCATTATTTTATTTTTCTTCATCATCTTCTTCATCATCTTAATATGCTTATTCTTCTTCATCTTCTTCTTCTTATTATTATTATTAATATAAATTTTATTCTTCTTTTTCTTCATCTTCTTCTTCATCAGAATCATCATCATCATCATCATCATCTTACTATTATTATTATTATTTCCTTTGATTTCTGGTGTTTACACATTTCTTTCCGTTAGAGATGGCATCATGACACTTTCCACTGACAAAAAAAAAGAAAAAGAAAAAAAAAACACATAGATAACGCCCTTCGTAAAGTGTGGGCTGTACTTGTCAGAACAAATTTTTGTATATCCTTGAGGCATGGACTTCCAGGAATCCCTTCAATTAGTCTACTGCAATCTTTTCCAACCAGTCCTAGGGCTCCAACTACACCAGGAATTATTGATGTTCCCATATGCCACATTTTCGAGATTTCTATTTCAAGATCCTTGTATTTTGACAACTTATTATTATTATTGTTGTTATTATTATTATTATTATTATTCACCTTCTTCTTCTTCTTCATCATCATCTTCGTATTCTTATTTTCCTCTCCATCTTCTTCTTCGCCATCTTCTTCTTGTTATTCTTCTTCATCATCATCATCATCTTCTTCTTCTTCATCCTCTTTTTTCTTCTTCTTCTTCTTCTTCTTCTTATTATTATTATTATTATTTGTGTTGCGTTCCTTAAGGCTCTCCTATCCTTTGTAGTTCTTAGTGAAGTTTGTTTTTTCACCACCCTCCCATCCCAATTTTTCCATTCCTTTACACAAGTAAGTTACGCTCTTTTTTTCTCTGTCTTCTCGTATTCAATATGTCCTTATGAGTAACAAGTTCCCCAAGCTCTCTCTCCTACGAATTCCAACTTTTCTTTTTCCAACATGTTTCCTCTCCTTTCCAGGCTTTTTTTTCTTTGATATTTGAACGTTTCGAAAACGTATACGGGTTTTGCTGAATCTCCTCAGGCTACCATTTTCCAATGACATGAAGTGGAACAATTATATTGAATCACTTGCTAGGTCTACTGCTTAGTAAGTTGGTTCACTGTGTCGGGCCAGGCAATTTTTCTCGCCAGAATCTATCTTGCACATTTACAAATCTACCATTCAACTTTGCATGGAAAACTGATACCATATCTGGTTCGCTAATCCTACCATATATTACGAGATTCTTGATAAAATTCAAAGTAGGTTTTGTTTTCTTATCGATACTAAGCTGCTATCTTGACTTTCTCACTGTCGTGGCGTGGCTTCCTTCCATCTTTTCTACAAATATTTTCATGGAAATTGTTCTATTAAGCTTTTCTCCTTGGTATCTCGACTATATGAATCTAAGTTTGTTACTGGATTGGCAGTTAGGTTTCACCGTTTTACTGAGGAACTACCTAGATGCAACCGTCTCTTCTATTCTAAGAGGTTCTTTTCTTGCACTTCTCGCTTGTAGAAAGCTCTTCCGATTTCCTGCTCCCCTGATAGCGACAATCTCTAAAAATTTAACTGCAACGTCAATCGCCAACTTGTTACGTTGCAGCTCAGACCAGCCGCCAGGTTCGTTGACAGATGTGCAGTTTCTTCTAGTCAAATTCTTGTGGATGAAATTTACCCTTCGGCCAGATCGTTACCCTCGAGTAAAAAAAAACAAAAATAATTTCTAGCGATAAACCAGCTTTTATTCTTAGGTTGTATCCTACTTCTATAAGCCAACGAAGTAGAGATGAGGCGTAAGTTAGGGGGGAGGGCAAAGTTCAGCGGCTGTCTTCCCTGTCCGTTTTACGAGGCCGGCTTCGTTCATTCCGTGTGCGTTTTCGCGGGATGGACAGTTTTATAGATAACAGTTTTCTTTGTCTTGTCTTCTTCGTCTAAAAAATAATTTATCTTCCTTTCGTGACTATCTCTCAGTCTGAGCCTCTTGCTCTCTACTTTGAAGGTGACTTCACTTACTGATACCCATCGGTCGAAATTAAATGTTCCGTATCCAGTTTTTCGACAGGTCCTGCTGTTTTCATTTTAACAAGACCTCATCTGACTCATATTGCTACAATCTTCTGTCGTCCTGCATCCTGTTCCTTTATTCGTTCTCTTCTAAACGTTCGTCACTAAAGTCTTCTCATTCTTTTTCACTTCCTTTAAGACTCTGCGTGAAATGATTTTTTAAAAATCCTGTCCTTAATTCTAACTTTGCTCTTCTCTCTTATAGTAAGTTTCTTCTGAAATATCCGCCATTTAATTGTATAAAATGATCAGAACGATAAGCGGATACATATGGATTAATAATTAGCAACAAGAAATAATCGAGTTAAGATTACATTCAGAAAGGATACTTTTATAATTGCCCTATCCACAAAATCGCATCAAGATACTGCAGGAGAAGATAAGAATATTCTAAATGTCGGTTATATGCAAAACGGAATCATTGAATGCATTACACGGAGTTGACATATAAGAGCATATCGTCCGTAGCATTAAGAATTAACATTTTACAGCAGGCAATTTCCTCACGCGAATATACAATTCCGAAATGCTAGACAACGAGCTTCCATTTCGCTGGGATTATCGCATTTTAATTACAGATGAAAGATCCAGAGACGATCAGACGCTGAAAATCATGGAAAACATGCCGAGAAATAGCTTTACCTTATTGACTTTCTTCATGGAAGAGTTCGAAAAATGTTCTTCGACTCGAACCATTCCTCAATATCTGACAAAAGGACCAAACATTACTTCTCTTATTTTTATTCCCTCTTCGTATTCTTACCGGGAATATTTTTGGCACTATGTGGAACGTAACAATCCTAGGGGATCAGTTTATGTCTCAATGCGATATAAAACCAAACCCCCACTTTATGTTCATTATAATTTTATAATATGACTTCTAACGTTATGTTGTGGAGTATTTTCACAGTGGAGGCTTGTATTTCTAATAAGTCGTCCTAAATTAGGTCCGACGTACAAAACGTTAGGAACTTGGAAAATAAGAGTCAATGGCGCAGCAATCTAGTTGTGATGGTTGGTACTTCAAATGTCCGAATCTCGACTGACGCGCTCAACACCATTCTTCCAGACTTGCCACTGCTACTCCTACTTATTATCTATGGGAGAGTCCATTACAATAGAATAGGTACTATGGCATAACACTTTATCAGTTTATTACTTAATTATGGCTTACCATTTTATGTCCTTTAGAATTCCATAATAATTCTATGGCTATCAGTTTTCTACTTAATACAATATAAAACAGATTTTTAATATGTGTGATTATTAACAGTTACAACATTTTGGAGCATGCAATGTCGCAACGCCAGAGTTTTATTTTGAATATTGTAAGGGAGAACGGTTTTGTATATGGTAATGTAGAAATTCATTTTATTGTTTTGTTTTTTTCCGTTCATGTGACATGGGCATATTGTTCTAAAAAAAAAAACATCTTTTGACCTGTATTACATTTATTTTCGTCTCTGGAGTTACCTGTTATTATGTGAAAATGAAAAATAATATCCATGCCTGAAAACTCGTGTATACGAGACGCGGAAGCGAAAATCGCGTTGCAGCTCATGACATCACACATGACCATGCGAGAGTGAAAACGAGAAATATTAAAATCATGGGAAGCCTTTTGATTTATAAAAATCAATGGCTTCTGTCATAAATTATAGGCATTTAAGAATATTTGTGGAGATTTCGTAGTTTATTTTGTTCAGGTTAGGTTTCAACTGTTTTTATGTATATAGCTTCAAGAATTTTTTATTTTGTTTTATTGTTTTCATATATATATATATATATATATATATATATATATATATATATATATATATATATATCTTAGTAATCTTCATATTCAAAAGTGTTGCAAAAAACGAATATTTCTTTCCTAGAAAATTCTGTTTGGTTATTTGGTGACATTTTGAGATATAGTTCAGGACGAAGAGTTCTCAACATTCTCTAATATATGTGAACAGATTTGACAACCATTTTTTTTTCAAATATATTCGAACTAAAAGATAGATATATATATATTCTGGGAAACAAACTGCTAACTTTCAGCTCTCATTATCATTAGCCTACATTAATAACTTAAAAGCTTCTCTTTCATTTCATTCGTTTAAAATTATCCTGTCTTTCGTTTGTTTGTCTTTATCAATTATTCATTTTCGTTTCGCTTTAATCATCAGGTTCGATTTTTGACACTGCTGGTTTACTTTCGTTTATTCTCGTTTGAAAAGTTTTTTTTTTTTTTTTTTGGTTTTTTTAGTTTTTAAATTTTTTATTCATGTATCTTCATTTTAATTTTTTTATCAAAGGGTGTTTTATTTTTCGTCCAAAAACTTAACTTTGCTAAACCCGTCAATTAAAGAAAACAAATTACAAACAGTGTTCATGGTATATGTTTGAACTTTCCGACACTCATTTTAATGATCAAATGCAGGAAGCAAAATCAGCAGATCGATTTCGATCTCTATGTTTATTTTTCAGCTAGACATTCTTAAATATTTAAATGCTGTCGTTATCACGGATTTTACAAATTTTTTTTTTTTTTTTACAAATGCACATATAAATCAGTTACTGTTGTATATATGTTCGCATATAGAGGGTTGGAACAAAAGTTCGTATCGTTTTAAAATGAATTTCTAAGGACAATTTTTACAAAGATATATTCAACCACACATTTGCCATTTTGTTCCAATATCTTTTTGTCATCTTTCAGGCTGGTTCATGATTTCATTCTCGAAGAATGATACCGTTTGATTCGATCCAATCCCGTATGAGATTTGCCAATATTCGACAGTGTCTTTTAAGGATGACAGCAATTTCACTTGGTCCAAAAAATGATAAACTACGAACGGGGGATTGGCAAACATGCCTGATGCAACATACGATAAAATTCAGATGTTTGAGAGCCGCAAAACATGAACAAAATTGACACATACGTTTTTTTTTTTAATTTGTATTGTTTTAGTAATCACAAATTACCCCCACCCACACACAAACATATAAACCAACGGCTTCCCATACTTAATACTTCTCGTTTTCACTCTCACGTAGTCATGTGTGACGTCATGAGCTGCGGTGCGATTTTAGCGTATTGTATGCACGAGTTTGTCGTTGCTTTGAAATTTTTCATGCAGCAAAAACAGTCTATCATTATTGTTTCGTCTGTGTACTGTTTGATATATTGAAATGTAATTGTCATCTTTGATAATGGATTATGTAAACCGAAAGCTTATATAGGATTAAAAATATGTATCAATATGGTGATTTACTTCCGTCTTTCAATGATAACGTTATTAAGCTTATCAGACAATATGAAAGGAACTTACTTAAAATAAACAAAACTTGTCTATATTATTTAATAAAACATGCATCAATATATATATATATATATATATATATATATATATATATATATATATAAACCTCTCATCTCCGGACTTCCATCACACCATCAACGGAGTTCGTATGCAACGGACAAAATCTGCAGGCAAAATATAAAAAAAATCTTATGCAGGAAAAAAATCTTACAAATTCACAGCGATGTATTTCAAAATTTGCGGGCTTAGCGGACGAGCCGTATTAGTTCTCAAAGAGACCGCTTGGCGGCAGTGGCCGGCCTTTCAATTGTAAACAAACATGAGTGTACAGTATATAAAGTACGATACATTAGCGCGTGCATGAGAAAATAGCTATGAGAAATCTATTATTTTTGTTATATTTCTTAATATATCTATTAAGTATAGATTTATTTATGCCATAGTGGTTGGAATGTTCGCATTCTGATCACGAGACCCGGGTTCGAATCTCACCATTGGTCAATTTGTCAGGAAGGTGACTTCCTGATGTTATCGGACTGGAGGGGTTCGATACCAGCGTGCGGCATCTTTGGAAAGTATCTGAAAACAATACCACGGGTTGACTCAAGCCTTGGGTAGACGGAACACTTGGGGGATCGTCAATGGCTGTGATAGCACAAAATGACAATTCATCATGGCCGAAGGCTTGAAGGCGCTGGCCTTGTTCAAATTGTGTGGGTGCTGAATAAACCCAAATATGCCTGAGCAAGCGTCTACAATAGGGATTGGCTAGCCGCCCTAGTAGACGAATAGACGGCTATCCTCGGATATGAGTGTCCAGCTATACATGCTTATACATACATTTATGCCATATATACACATTTATAGTATTTAAATTTTGATCATAACTACTCGTAATTACTATAGTGGTTTTATAACTCCAAAATAATCCCTTCTTATTTAAGGACACTAGGCTTTAACGGACTACCCGTACCTCTATTATTCTGTTGATGAGAGGTTTGACTGTATAGACAGGCTGACCCCAAAAAACGGGAACTATTTAACAATCCAATAAAACCAAGAATGATCCATCACTCTTCGTTTTATTGGATTGTTAAAAGAAAAATATTTTATTCATAGTAATTGAAACTTTAACACAAACCATTTAAGAAACAATGATGGAATTTTCATTTTTTTTTAATTACGTCCTGTAGATGGCGTCCTCCTGTACGAATGCATTCTTGAAATCTGCTGTTGAGATTCCTCATTGACTGCTGCAACATCTCAGCTGGGATACTGTGAATTTCATCTTGAATTCTAAATGGCGAAATGTTTACTTGCTCAAGGTCACTGTCTAGCAGTGTTGCCACTTGCTCATGTCTGGCAATACGCACTTCAAAAATTCCCGTTTTTTGGGGTCCCCCTGTATATATATTTTAAGACATTTTTATGCTTATGCATGTTTTTGTACTTAAAATATTTAGTCAAATGCTCTTTTATAATAAAAATGTATTTTCAACATTTATGGCCTAAATGTCCAAGAAAATTTTTATAGAATATAAGATTTTTTAACAAAATCGAACCTGTATCCTATACGGAACCATTATATAGCCTGACGTGTTTTTTTTTGTTTCAAATAGACGAACGTTTCGGTCAAGCAAGGTGGTATATTTTACTGGTTTTAAACTACAATTTTAACATGTTTTTTTCAACTTTATTCATATCTTCAATAAGTATCCAAATGTAAATAAATGACGTATATATTATAAATATATTAAAGTCCTATATATATATTTAAGATTTTTATGTTTATACATTCTTTTTTTTATTAATAAGTTAAGAATGTATAAAACATTAAAATGTCTTAAAATAATAGTCAACATTTACTGGCCTTAATATATATATATATATATATATATAAATATATATATATAAAAAGAACGTATGTTCAAAATGTGTGTGTGTGTGTTGTTGTGAAAATGACATAATCGTTTATATATATATATATATGTTATATAAATATAATGATGAAGATTCGAAATTTGGTTTTAATGTGATATGTCGATTAGTCCTTAGGAGCTCATCAGACGTTAATTTTAGTCCGATGAAGTCTTAAAAAACAAAAATTTTCTTTCGAAAAATGATTGAAAATCGAATTTGTTAATCCAAAAAAATGGAAAGAAAAGAAAAATTTTGTAAATGAATAATCAAGATATAAAAAAATATCCTAAATTCCCAAGCAACCATCGTTTTATTTTTGCATGTCATATCGCAAACAAAATAACAAATTTAGTCCGATTAAGTCCTAAAAATTTTAAATAAGAATTTACAAATTTCATCATTTTTTGATTTTCAGTCATGCATTTTCCCCAATACTATTCTTTTATATAAAAATATATATATCATTATCTTTTTTCAGATTTAATTTATATATAAAAATGTATATGTATATATATGGATGTGTGTGTGTGTGTACAAGAGGACACACACGCATTTATTTATATATATATATATATATATATATAAATATATATACCAAGGTAATGCAAAAATTTCAGTTTTCATTAATAAAACTTTGGTTGATTGGCATTTGTTTACATTCGTAAAAAAATACACTAGATTTATGTGTTAACTCTGCAGAATGAAGGTAAAAATATATTGGAAGGAAACCCTCTGACACCAAAACTAGTTGGGTTTCGGAAGGTTTGAGGCAGTCAGAGATGTCTACTCGCATCAAATAACCGCTAAAGAAATCATCGAAGGTTCATCCATTATATATTTTTTGGAGGTTCACTGACAAAACAAACAAGGGAGGTTTGGAAAATGATTTTAGCGCCATTGAAACTTCGATGCGGATCGATCTCCACTGGTTTGAACCAAAATTGGTTATGCATAACCATTTCTTGGTTCTCACCAGTCGAATCATACGCATCGAGGTAAACAAGAATGCATCTTTCAGTGAGTTGTTTTGTCCATATGTAAAAATTATAATAAATAATTATTGCTTTTTCCATCATAAACACCCCTTTTTGAATTAATACTGTGAACGTTATAATTCATATTATTTTCGTTCTCATTATTTTCTGTTTTATATATATATATATATATATATATATATATATATATATATATAGAGATATTCTATATAGAGAAAGAGAGAGAATTGTCCCGAGAAGAAATGAGAGAGAGAGAGATTCATCGTTTTCATGAACAATCTGTACAGGTAAATTGTTCAAATCAAATCAATTTATTGTTTTGGACCATTCAATCACCATGACCTATACTGGTGAGCTTTGAACAATATGTTATATGATGCTGCAATCTCAGGCTTTTTTCATATAGGACTTTTCCGTTATATGCCAGCATGGTGACCGTGGTTTCCTTCAAAAAGCTCATCTGCCCTGTGCCACCACTTTCAAAAAATTTGAATTCAGAGCTTCTCTTCACCTAGACTGGGCGGCAACCAAAGGTATAGAGCAGATTATATCCTGCTTTTCGGATTTATACCTTCCCAAGGGTATTTGCGCGTAGGTTAATGTAACTAACACAACTGGAATGCGAACTCTACTGTCCTGATCCTCATTCCGAACCGGTATCTATTGCACCACCCACACATCAACGATTTCAAAATATGATCTTCCCAAGTGGTCAACCGTCTGTTTGAGACGGTGGTACCATTACAGGGAATGTTCTTGGAACTTAGTTCTTTCAGTAATATGTTCACTGTTTTTTGATTTTGGAGATCATAGCATTTTTTTCCTCTCAGGGTATTTTTTTAAAATTTGGGGCTACGCAGAAAATATTGTGAATAAGATACATCGACCAACATAACAAATTTAGTCCGATGAAGTCCAGAAGGATGAAACGCGTCACAAGTAACATTTTTCAAATTTGTCATACAGTTTTCCCAGTACTGTTCTTTATAGATATAAATATATATCTTTATCTCATTCATTGGGAGGTTAATGCATCTTTAAAATTTTGTTAGTGAAGTGTTTTCGCCATTTTGTTTCATTAACTTTAATAATTTATTATTTGTATGAATGATTCATTGTAATATAAATTGAACTGCACATTATATTTGATTTAAAAGAACTGATCCGATATTTAAATTTTCATATTTTTTAATAACTAGAACATTACTAAATTTATTGAACTATTTAGTTCATGCCACATCAATCAACTGATAAAGTCCTATAACAAAAAAATTCTAAATTACCATATTAGAAAAAACGGACTCAAATTATATTTTTTAAAAATTCAATTTAGCTTTTTTCACTGCACGCTCCATAAGTTTTATATCCGTTAATAATAACATATTTTTAAAAAATAACATTTCGATTAGGATTATATATTTTCGTCTCGGATGCTACCTGAATTTTACCAAAAACAAAATAATTTCCATGCTTGAGGATGACTAAATGTACAGTCGACAGAACTGGCGTATTTAAGAAAGACCTTATACAGCTTATGATTTTAAATAAAGGATCATAATATTCATCGAGTGATTTGTAGGTTAATGAATCTTTAAAATTTTGTTTTTGAAGGGATTTTATATTTTTTATCATTAACCTAAGACCAATTTACTTTTTTCTGTATGAATGATTCATTTAATCATATATATATATATATATATATATATATATATATATATATAATTATTTATTTCAAAAATATGATTCAAAATCTACATAAAACATTTCATGTTTCAAAAACACAAGAGCCGAAAACTTTGATATATTTATTTGAATTAAATTGAATTAAAGTACCAAGCGCTGTCCCATCTTCAAGCGAATTGTTTTTTTTAAATTTATCAATATAAATTATTAAGACTGATCCTCAAAAGAGAGCTCAATATAATTTTTATTATAGAACATATGAGTGAATTACAATCATTTGGCCATATACAAAATATCATTATGATCTACCATTTTATCCATTTAAAAAAAAATATTTAGATATGTCAATGCAAATACATTTGTTAAAATAAAAAAAAATAATAAATGTATTTGAAGCATTGATCTAAAAAAAATTGTGGTTTTTCCATGGTTATCGAAATGGTCATCTGAATGTTATGAATTTGTTTGGGTCCCATATATATATATATATATATATTATATATATATATATATATATATATAGGTAATAGTTTCAAAAACTGGGTTCTATATACAATTGGATGACAACTGATCTTTGAAGGAAAATCTGAATTTCAAAACCTACAGAAGTCTCGTTTTTGATAAGTCTATGGTCATTTTAATGGAAAGAGGTCCCTGTAACATTCAAATTCAAAGAAATTAATGGATGGTCCTGCAAATTTAAATTAAAATCAAATTTGATCATGTGCAATGTCGGGCTCCAAAATTTATGAAGAACCTTTACATTGAAATGGTGTCGCGATCGGAAGAAAAAAAAATATATATATATATAACATTTTTCACTATCGATTATAAAATTTTAAAATTAAGCAGATTTTCTTTCAAAAAACCGACTGCCCGACAACAGCAGTGAGATTTGATTATAGTTGATGAAGATTTAAAGAATCCAACTAGAAAAGGGCCGAATACAGAGACATTTTGCTAATTTTTGCAGTTTTTGGGATATATGAGTACTACGGAAAAAAGTCAAAATGAGCTGATTTTTTATAGTTCAAACTTTTTGGGTTAGCATAATCAGAAACATTCTCAAAATATTCAATGCGACATTTATAAAGACAGCCATTTTGGTTTTTTAAAAACTCCCAAATTATCCTCACTGCCAACCTGATATCGAAGACTTTTGAATTACTTAACAGCATGTATAACTTTCTTTATATCTTCACTTCCTGATATTGAACACATTACGGACTTCCTGAGGATTCCATATTCAGATATCAAAGATGGTCAACACTAATGTTGGGAAAAGGTATGTGTTCCTCTCCCTCTCCAGCTATGGGTAAATAACAGGACAGACCGGTTTTATAGCCATGGATGGCAACTGGTTTAGTGAAGGAAACTTATATATATATATATATATATATATATATATATATATATATATATATATATATATATATATATTTATTTAAAAATGATTCCAACACGCTACATAAGAGTTCTCATGTTTCAAAACAAGAGCCGAAAACTTCAATATAATTATTTGAATTAAATTGAATTAAAGTACCAAGCTCTGTTCCATCTTCAAGCGAAATTTTTCTTTGGAATAACTTTTTTCTGAAATTTACGCGTTTTATAAGTATATTCATTATTGAAATCAAAATTTCTAAGGTAACGGCTAGAGCAATTGTTTAAAGAAAAAGGGGCGTAAGGTGTTAATAATTTGTATCAATATCTCAGTTACATTCACAGATGTCAAGTCAGGGTAAGGTTGGGGTGTCTAAATTTAAAGCGGAAGATGACATCGCCTAGTCTGGTTTAGATTGCAAGAATATTTTTGTTTCTTTTTTACGACTTATCAACCCATTGTAGTTTATTTAAAGCCGAAACTGATTTTGGATTGCCAGAATAATTTCTGTTTCTTTTTTACGGTTTATCAACCCATTGTAAGTTATTTAAAGCATAAACAGATTTTGGATTGCCAGAATAATTTCTGTTTCTTTTTTACGACTTATCAACTCATTGTAGTTTATTTAAAGCCGAAACTGATTTTGGATTGCCAGAATAATTTCTGTTTCTTTTTTACGGTTTATCAACCCATTGTAAGTTATTTAAAACATAAACAGATTTTGAATTGTAAGAATATTATTTTATTTTATTTTTCTTTCTTTCTTTCTTTATTTATTTATTTATTTTTTTTTTGCCTGTGAATTTCTGACTTAAACATTTTTTTTAGAATAACAATGATTTACCAAGATACAACTCCGGAATTCAGGTCATTATATAAACAAAGCGATTACGATCAGGTGACTAGTGCCCTATGGTCATTTGGGCATTACATGTACTGCAGCCCTAACAGCGGTGATGTGTCTTGGGCAAGATAACCTAAAGGAGCCCAACTTTCGTCAGGATGGTTTGAATTCACAATTTTCTATATCATAGACTGGTTGTAAACCAAGGCTATATAGGGCCCTGTCTATTCTACTATTTAGCCCATCACTGGGGGTATAGAATCATAATGTTCCCAAGATATTTGGGAATAGGTAAATCTGATGAACCCGAGTGGAATTCGAACTCGGACCTCCGATTTCACATTCCTAACAGCTATCCATATCACCATCCGCAAATGCAGTAAATAACAGGGACGTGTTTAAACAGGGAAATGGAAAATTCTTTCCTTCTTTTTTTGTGCCACGTCCTTTCAGGACGTAGACGATCATGGCTCTCCACCTCCTTCTATCTCTTGCAGCTCTCAGCAAGTTCCTTCCCTCTCCTTCCTCCCCCAGACCACGTTCTGTCATTCACTCGCTTAAGCCCGCCAGGTATGTCATGCGTTGTTTTCCTTTGTCTTTCTTTCCCTCTATTCGAGTATCAGATTCTCCAGGCCTTCCTTCCTCATTATGTGTCCCAGGAACTTCAGCTGCCTTTTCCTAATGTTAAGCATAAGCCACCTCCTTGTTTGAAACGTCTCTAAGCCCTCATTGTTGCTCACAAGCTCGGTCCATGATATCATTAGAACAAGACACTGAAATCCGAATGCCCATTGGAATATTTCATTAAAAGAAAAACAAAGAGTGCTGAACTGCTATGCAATCTCAATCTTTTTATATGTCAGTGAATGCTGGACAAGCTCCTCACAGATGAAGCAGAGACGGGCGACAATGCAAATATGGCTCTATAGAACGATGCTGTGAATAACATGAAGCGATGTAGGTATCGAGTAAATTTTATGGAAAATGTAAACAGTAGGGATACTTATACTTACAATCAGAGAGACAGTTAAAATCTTTAGGACATATTAATGAAGAATGTGGGGTTGGAGAATTTGACATTTTGAGATATCAAAGGCAAAAGGGACAGAAGAAAATAGTAGGCCCTCTACCTGAGGGGTTCCTGTGAATGGTCTGCGAAACGGTTGCTTGGAGGTTTGGCAATGTCATAAACGTTCCTAAGAGCTTCAAGGAATTGAACGTTATGGTAAGTCATGATCGCTCACGTCCTGTTTTTCTTATAGCTGTTTCACCTGGTGTTACTCGTGAATCAGGGGCCTTGCTCTTGGGTGTAGTTTATCGTCTTACCCAGGACGCGAGAACAGATGGTAATGAAATGAAAGATTCAGAGAAAGTAAATATTTCGTGATTTATTCATGGATTCACACAGCACGGTTTGTTGGTAAGTAAGTAGGTAGGTAGGTAAGCCCATGATAAGGTAGGTAGGTAGGTAGGTAGGTAGGTAAACCGGTGGTGAGGTATGTTTGTAGGTAGGTAACAGTTGTAGCATCTTCGCTGCTATCTTCGCTCCAGACACACTGACGAACCAGATCATTCGTGGCAACTGCTCTGACGAGCAAATTTCACAGGTACACAAACTGCATGAATTTAAACGTGTTACTTGGTTGGCATCTCGGTCCCACGCTTTCACTGTCGAAACGGTTAAATGTAGCCGTATCCTCTACTTCAAGAGCTTTTTGCTCACACTTCCCGACAGTGTAACTCCCTTCCCCTTACTTGCTTCCCTGATAACTATAATCTTCAAATATTAAAATGTAATGTCAATCGACATCTTCTGATGCCTTGATCCTGATCCCCGTCCTTCTCTTTATCCTTTCCTCAAACACGACTCTTTACTCTTGCTCTCACTCTCTGTAACCCCTTGCATGCTAGTGGCACTCCCGACTGGCTTGTGATGAAATGCTTAAAAAAAAAAAAAAAGAGAAGGGAGTCTATTTTTGAATGTTTTACTCCTCTGATTCTAATCTGCTTCGTCAGTGTAGCGTTCAGTATTCATTGAATGATTTCCATTCTTTCGCATAGAAATGACCTTTCCTGTCAGATGCCATTGTACCAGATTGCAGCAGCTATGTCTAAAAAATAAAAAAAAATTATTACGTCTCGTTGAAATGGTTCTAACATATGGCCAACATCCACTTCTGACTTTGCCGCTTAATATAATAAGAAGCATTAATTCCAGAACCTTCTTCATACGTCCCAGACAGGCCACTTCGTATTTTGGAATGAATAGACCGATACAGTGTACACCGTAGCAACGGAGATGCAAAACGAAGTTGTCATCTTCGCTTAAGTCACGAGGCTTTGGTAAAGTATGGGCGTTGTTTATCTATTCACATGCCATCTCCCATAGAAGCTATCACGCACCAGAAAAGTCAGCGAGGACAGCTAACCATTCTAACGTAAAGAAAATGCAGCATATCTGCTCAGCACTTAGCAGTGCCATTATCTTGGAGCGTTTAAGATGGCAGCGCCGTCTGTCCTTCATTCAATGTCACTATTAATTTCACTAAAGACTGTCTGCAATTATCTTCCGGACAACAAAAGACAGACTGTGCACATCGGTTTGCCGATTTTTCAGAGTTGATGAAATAAGACGGCGCATTTGGAATAGAGGTAAATTGCTATCCATTTAGTTGTTCATATATCTATCTATCTATCTATCTATCTATCTATCTATCTATCTATCTCATTCTGTTCATTATCTATCTCTCTATCTATCAATCTATCTCAGTTTGTTCACTATCTATATAACTCTGTCCGTATTTTCGTATCAATCTATATATAGATATATATATAGATAAATATTTATGTATATATATATATATATATATGTGTGTGTGTGTGTGTGTGTGTATAAATGCATATATATATATATATATATATATATATATATATATAGAGAGAGAGAGAGATCTATAGATTTCGAGCAGTCCTTTCATATCTTAGTCTGTTAATCTCCCAAATTCTGTTCATATTTATCTATGTATCTATGTCAGTATTTTCGTATCTCTTTATCGATATATCTATCTATCTATCTATCTATCTATCTATCTATCTATCTATCTATCTATATATATATATATATATATATATATATATGTGTGTGTGTGTGTGTGTGTGTGTGTGTATGTATGTATGTATAGCAGTCTTTTAATGTATATCTTAGTCTATTAATATCTCTCTCGAAAATTCTGTTCATGTCTATCGATTTATCTCAGTCATTTCATACATATCTATCTATCTATCTATCTATATATATATATATATATATATAGAGAGAGAGAGAGAGAGAGAGAGAGAGCAGTCCTTTCATATCTTAGTCTGTTAATCTCCCAAATTCTGTTCATATTTATCTATCTATCTATGTATCTATGTCAGTATTTTCGTATCTATCTATCTATCTATCTATCTATCTATCTATCTATATATATATATATATATATATATATATATATATGTATGTATGTATGTATGTATAGCAGTTCTTTTCATATATCTTAGTCTATTAAACTCTCTCTCAAAAATTCCGTTCATATCTATCTATTTATCTCAATCATTTCATTATGATATCTCTCTGTTTATCTGTATGTTTATCTATCTATCTATCCAAACACACACACAAACACCCAAACACACACACACAGGACACATATATATATATATATATATATATATATATATATATATATATATATATATGTTGGAATCTCACCACGGTTGATTAGCCAGGAAGTAGACTTCCTGATGTTATCGATCTGGAAGGTGGGGGATCGATCCCAGCGTGCTGCACCTTTAGAAAGAGCCTGAAAACCATATCACAGGTTGACCCACGTCTTGTGAGTAAAACTGAGTAGACCGAACACTTTAGCACCGTTAATAGCTGTGCTTGTACGAAGTCACAAGTCATCGTGACCGAGGGTTTATGTGTGCTCGCATTGTTCAAAATGTTGATCACGTTAGATAAAAACGCTCTCCCCTAGATACTGTAACACAGGCCTGCTCGAGATAATTGCAGTATAAATGACAGGTTTGCTGTGTGAATTCAACAAGCAAAATGTGTTGAGCGAGCGTCTGCAATAGGGATTGGCTAACCACCCTAACAGACGGGTATCTCGAATACAGAGTTCGCCATTATATATATATATATATATATATATATATATATATATATATATCTTGACTCTGTTCTTTCTACGACCTTTGTCTGTTCATATATATATATATATATATATATATATATATATATAAACTGATTAATTTATGTCAAATCCCATACTGTCCACATATGTTTATATCTGTATGAGTCCCGGTGGACGAGCGAGTGTGTATGTGTTCTTGCGTGCCTCATCGGTTGTACGGATATGCATCTATGTTTGATTAAGTTAGCATCAGTGACATCAAACGACGATTCCCCACCCCATATTCCATAATAACATCAATACACGCAATCTACATAAAGCCATTTTTTAATTTTTAAAAATTTATCCAACAAAATACATACATATATATATATATATATATATATATATATATATATATATATATATATATATATATGAATATACATATTTTTTAAGCATTCCACCCCAAAAGCAAGGCAGTCAGTAGTACCACTAACAAACAAGGGGTTTCAAAGCATTTTGTTAGATTCCCATGTAATTTTTTCTTAGAAAATGACATTTTCTAACGTATAATATGTATCCATTTACATTCGCTCTGGTTTAACGTCTGTTGCTGCCACTGATTTCAAATCTAAAGGTCATGAAAAATGATTGCTTAATTTTTGCTTCTTCCCTTAGTTTAAATTTAACGTAGGTCATGTTCGATTGGTTGATCTGAGTACCGCCCACAAACCTTATAACCACCAGCCCTTTTTTTCGTAAAACGAGGCTGTATTTTGCTTTTAAATCTGAATAAATCGTTCACTCGCCAGTAAAGAATCGCCCGATGAGATCCGTCGATACGCATCGACACACAACTGCAATTGTGTAGCGATTTTGGCATGTTTTTCAATGTAATACCATAAAATAAACTATCTCTATCCATAATGTTCCATTATTATCTATCTATCTAACACACACACACACACACACACAAAATACAAACGTAAACACATATAGTGACATTTTGCTTTGTTTATGGAATTATTTAGAAAGTGGTCCGTTCGAAAATATTTTATCACAAAATTCTTATTTTAGAAACACAAACGATTCTCTAGTAATATTTCCAGAAAACAATTTTATCCAATCTTGTCAACAAACTTAGCTTTTCCGAACCAACAATAGATTTTACCTTTAAATCTGAGTCTAACATCACTTTACCCTTCCTAGATATCCTGCTGCATAGAACTAATAAAGAAATTCAGCTGGAGGTTTATCGAAAATCTAACAACAAGAATAACCTTATCGATTATTATTGCCACTACAGTAAAAGGATAAAATCTGAAATAATTATAGGATTCTATTTAAGAGCACTAACAATCTTCAGCCCCTGATACATACAGAAGAAGAAATATACACAGAGAATATTTTCAAAAACATACAATATCCTCATTATTCCATCCAGAAGGCTAGGAGAAAGGCATAAAAATATACAACCGCACAAAACATAACAACATTATAAACAATAATAACAATGACAATAAACTAGATAGAAACAGTCATATAATACTACCTACTAACTTCTTAAGATCTGCAATCCAAAACAATTTATCTAATCTTAACTATATGAAAATAATGATAACCGCATCCAAAACAAACATGGACATGATCAAAACCAAAAATATCCATAAGAATAACAATTCTCAAGTAAGTGGATATAAAATAAACTGCATGAACTGCTCCTCACAATATATTAGGGAAACTTGAAGAAAGTTTTTAAAAAGTATATATAAACAGAAAAGGAACTTATACACAACAATTAAACCATAACTTCGATCTAAAGAATGCCACACTTATTAAAAGAGAAAGTAATTAACTTTGACGAAAATTCTCGAGAGTACCGCTTTCGAATATTATCAAAAAATAAATCTTGTTCAAATATCTTCATTCCTAAAAGAATTACTCCCACCACAAGCCAACATACATGACTATAAAAATGTTTCAAAAACATTAAAAGCGTTTAAATTTATAATCTAATTTTGTTTATAAATAATTATTGAAAATAAAACTCTCACATTTTCCTTGAAACAATCCACGAGGAAAGGAGTCGGCTAATATGAGTTTTCCTTTTCTTTTTATATACGTAGGCACGGTAGAATAATGGATAGCGGCTTGGATTGAGGAATCGGGGAGCCGAGTTCGAATTCCAGTCGAATCCATTACATGCTTACGTGCTAATAACCTTTGGAAAGGTGTGAATCCTCTTCTTCTCCCTCCAGCTATGGGTAAATAGCAGGACAGACAGGGTTCTATAGCCTTGGATGGCAACTGGTCAATTCAAAGCCTGCAGAGGGTCGTTTGGGAACCATGTTCTGTCCGAATTTTGAATAAAGAAAACAAGTGACCAAATGTTACATTTAATTACAGATTCAATCAACAATGTATTTTCCCTGATTATCTATGACTTCCTTCCATCTATTAACAAACTTACTAATTCCATTACTGTAAAATTCTTTTGGCTTTGATTCGAAGAACTCACAAATGTCAGTTTTAACCTCTTCCTGTGTTACAAAAAGCTGTTTCTTCCAAATGATTCTGTAAGCTACGAAACAAATGGTAGTCTGAAGGAGATCAAGATCGGGAGAATAAGGTGGATGAGGAATTTTCTCCCAACCAAGTTCTTTTCGATCTTTTGTGACGTGATTCTTGCTGTGGGGGGTCGCGCATTGTCCTGATGAAACATCACCTCTTTTCGATTCACTAGAGCAGGTCTTTTTTCCTCAAAGCTTGGTTCAAACGCTCTAATTGCTGACAGTATATTTGAGCATTAATTGTTGCATTAGGTGGTAAGAATTCAAAGTGGATTATTCCTTGGCGATCCCACCAGATTGAAAGAAGAACCTTTTGCCCATGAAGTTCCCTTCTCGGCTGTGGCTGGGGTCCTTCCCTTTACCAAGCCACTGTCTACGACGCTTAACATTTCGATAAAAGATCCATTTTTCCTCGCCAGTCACAAGTCTATCCAAAAAGGTGAAACAAGTTGGCGAGAATGGAGAGAAGAGCAGATGTCAACTCGAGATTTGAGGTTGTTTTCAGACAATTCATGAGGCACCCATTTTCCAAGTTTAGGAACTTTTCCAAGTTGTTGAAGATGACGATGAACAGTTGTATGGTTTGAACTGAGAACCACTGCCAATTCCTCAACTGATAAAGCAGGATTTTCTTCAAGGGCTGCTTCAAGAAGCTTTTCATCAAACTCAACTGGACGTCCGGTTCGATCTTCATCTTCAAGGGTGAAATCTCCACCTCTGAATTTTGCAAACCATCTTCTGCAAGTTCTTTCATTCACACATTCCTCTCCATAAACTGAGTGAATGTTTCTAGCCGCTTCGGCTGCTGAGTTTTCTTTCTTGAACTCATAAAGCATTATGTGCCTCAAATGATTCTTGGGTACTTCCATGTTAGCAGGGTTTTAATCAAACAAAATTTAATTTTATTGTTCTCTGAAATAAAATTTGATCAGTTTAAATGCATCTAAACATAAAAAATAATGTTCAGCTCCATTAGACATTATAAAATACTCTTTAAATTTCGTTCATTTTAACAAAAAGTTAAAATTTTCAGAACTTATGGGATGACCTGATATATATATATCAAATATATATATATATATATATATATATTTATTCATTTTGTAAATCTTTTTTTTTTTTAATTTGTTCTTTTCTATTATAAATATATATATATATATATATATATATATAAATAAATATTTATCATATAATATCAACATTTAGAATTATATTCATGCATGGATCTGTTTATGAATGAAGTGTTTTATCTCCGTAATCAAATTTTTTAATCAGTTCAGATCTTTATCTATGTTTTTAATTTTTAATCCAATATTTATCTTAAGGGTTGTTTTCTATTCTTATAAAAAATCAAAATCACTTTTTATTCCTTTTTTATTTTATCTGCTTTTTTTTACATCTATAAATTTTTGCCTTGATTTTAAAAAATAATATAAATAAAAAAATTGAAGATTTTTATATATATATACATTTATTGTTTTTAAAGAAAATGACGTAATGCCCAGCCAAATTGAACAAAAAAAAAAATTCTATTCTGTAGTTTTTCAGACAAATTAAATATGTTTTAATGGTGATATAAATATCTATATCAAAATTCATATAATTAAAAAAAAATTTATAAGAAATTTAAAAAAACCCAAAATTTTCAGGGAGAATGGTTAAAAAAAATCAAAGTAATCCCATAAATGAAAACAGTTAAACAAATTAAAATTTCAAAAGAAAACCATTATTTTTTGTTTTATTAATCTGATAGATTTTTTATATATTAAAAATATAGACCTAGTTTTAGCAATTATCATATGTATTAGAGTAAATATCTGTTTATTTGTTGAATTAAATTATTTATTAATTTTAGTCTAATATTCGAGAAATATTTATGAAAAATCATTTTTCGAATATTTATACTGAAATTATTTTCATTAAATTTATTATCCCAGAATAAAAAAAAAAAAAATGATTTAAATGACTAAAAGGATTCGAACCTGCGTCCCTATGGGTAGAGGGAAACCGCCGGTAGAACTGATATGAATAATAATTTGGACAGTTCAACATTTATTTTTACCGATCAATAATGTGTGAACAGTGGTTTTTTAATGAAATTTTTTTTTAGGCCATATTTTCTGTTTTCTGTCTGTCTGTCTGTCTGTCTGTAAATGATTATCTTCTATTTAGTTTTTGTTTGAGATTATCTATTAGATTGTTTGTATATATAATTATCTTATTTTTTTTTGTTAATATATAGAATATCTATCTATCTATCTATCTATCTATATATATTAACTGTTTTTTCTATCTAAAATAAATTTATCTATTTATATATTTATCTGTTCATATTTATCAATAATGTTAAAAAAAACATATTAATATTTAATTTTTAATATATATATTATTTTTTCAATGTTTGACGAAATTGAAAAAATGTTATATTTTAATACTGTCTCTTTTATCATTCATTTATGTATTATGTAATCGGAAACGACTTACATTCAACCTTGTTTGTTCAATGTTAAATTATAATTGTTCATTTCCACTTTATGGATAAAAAATTTTTTATTTTATCTTATTTTTGAATATAAAAAAATTCATAACTATATCCAAAGACGATAATTTAATTATTCTTAATATATTTTTTTCCAATATTTAAAAAAATATATATTTAATTTCAAAATAAATATTTAAATAAATACATTTTGTTTTTTTTTTTTTTTTCATGTAATATAGATTTTTATTAAATTTTACTTTTATCGATTGCTAAACCAGTTATTGTTTAACATCTCGGAAATGTTCGAGGAAAATAATAATAAAATATTTTAAAATATTAAAATAAAATTCTTTTCAGATTTTATCAGTTTTATTTTCAAACGCATTAATATTTAAATTATCATCTATCAGTTGAAAATTTATCTAATAAAATTTCAAATTTTTAAAAAAAAAAATTTCTCCATTATTTATCTTATATAAATTCAAAATATTTTTTTTTGTCGAAAAGATCAGTTTACGGAGATTTCATAAAATCAAATAGAAATTTTTTAATTGATTTTGAATGTATAAAATTTTCATATTTAGTAATGCCCTTTCATGAATGAATAAGTACCAAGCATTTTATTGAAATCATATATTTTTTGACTTTTTTATATATTTAAAATAAATTTTAAAAAACATTTTTTTTAACCATTAATTAACATCTCAAACAATTTTATGAATAAAAAATTTTCAAACGCAAATATCTGATTAATTGTTGAATGCAAATCGTAAAATTTTATTTTTTTTTTTTTCCATTTGTTTCTGCACTTCGTCAATGACGTTAACTTTTAGGGAACACTGAAAATCTTTTGGTCTGATCCCAAATCTTACTAAATGACCACTGGAAAGACTTCTTAACCAGGTAAAAAAATTTCAAATTAACTGGGTTATTATTTCGGCAGATATCTATTTTAAAATAAATGTGTGTACAGGTAATCAATAAAAAAGTAGATGAATATTAGATTAAAATGTGAAACCTAAAAATTTAAATTTGTTTCTTTTACGCTCTTGGATTGGTTTCGGCTTCTTCAGATCAGAATAAAGTACAAATTTGCATGTAAGGAAAAATGCATTTGGATTTTTGAGGATAAAAGTAGTCCTATTATTATAATACGTTTTTCCAGATCAGATGACAATTTATCAAAAAATTTATTATATATATATATATATATATATATATATATATATATATATATATATATATATATAGAGGGTCATTCAATAAATAAGGTGAATTTTTTCGGTATAAGGACTTCTAATACAGATAGAAGCTGAAATTTTTTTTTTTTTTTTTTTTTACTTCTTTTTTCACATGGATTTAATTTCTTTTGCAGATTAAAAAAAAATATTTGAGAGTTTTGGCAATTAACAAAGATGGCCAAACCAAGAAGCATGCTCCAGGATTGAACAATTTTTCAATCAAGGTTTTGGTTGTGAAGGGTGCAAACCAGTTGAAATTCATAGGAGAATGTCAACTGTGTATGGTGCCAATTAGTTTTCATTTTGTCAAAAAAAAATGTCTACAAGTGGGCTAAAATGTTTAAAAGAAGGACGGAGCAGTGTTGAGGATGAAGACAGGCCTGGGAGGCCTACAGAAGTGAGGTTTCCTGAGGTGATCGAATCAGTCAATGACCTCATTGAGTCTGACAGAAAAACAGTTGATGACATTGAAAGGACTTTTTTTAAAATTGGAAATTCGTTTAAATTGGTCAAAAACCTTTATCCATGATGACCCTGGCATGCATCATGAAACGCAAAATATCACAGAATAGCCCAAACGGTGCAGACCATTTCTGTGGGCTGGGAACTTTCTATATTTTATCCTTCCTTGAGCCCAAACCTTGCCCTTTAGATTTTTTACTTTTTCATTTTCAAGGTTTCATATTTTTAAAAAAAGTGACGATGAAATCAAAATATAATATAGCGATATATATGAGACATCAGTCCAAAGATTTTTTTTTGTATAATATATAATACGGAAGCTTGTGCAACAAATGGGAAAAGTGTGGATACTGTTGGGAAACTACGTTGAAAAAATAAAAAAAATTTTAACTATCTGTATTAAAAGTCCTTATAAAAGAAAAATTCAATTATTTATTGAATGATTTCTTCATTATATATACTTATATATATATATATATATAAGATATATATATATATATAAATATATATATATTTATATATAATAAAATTTTATTCTGAACTCCCCATCCTTTACCAAATGTTAAAATTTAAAATCAAAGATATTTGGTTCCATTTTTTTTTTTCTTTAAGGCTTTTTTTTTTAGTTAAATTTTAAAAGACTGTGTTTTGTTTATAAAATTATCTTATTTTATTTGTTAATTTATCATAATTTTGACTGGTTTGTGAAAATTCTTGTTTCATTTGTCTCAATCTTTAATATTTTTGAACAAATAATGATCAAAACCTATTTGTAATCTTTTAATTTGTATGATATATATATATATCTATTTAATTTGTGTGTGTGTGTGTGTTGTGTGTGTGTACATTAACTATTATAAAAAATTGTAAAGTTACTGAATTAATAAAAATTAAAAAAAAAAATTATATATATATTCATTATATTTAACCATATATAATAAATAAATATATATCAAAATAAATTTTTAACACCTGTAAATAAAATTAAAAAAATAAAAATTAAAAAAAGAAAAAAAAAAATAGTCTTTTTTTTTTTTAAAATTTCTTTTTTACCCATTCTTAAAAATATAATAATTATTATTTAAAAAAACGTTCTATTTTTTCCGATTAATAATAGTAAAATAAAACGTGTTAAAAATTTTTATTTTTGAACATAAATAAAATTATGTTATTTTATAATAATGCATATTCAGAATTTTTGTTTTTTCTGTATTTTTCTTTCATACTATCGGATTTATATCCATATATTTGCCTTGATATATATATATATATATATATATATATATATATATATATATATATATATATTATATAGAACAGATGAAAAATGGAGTCCTTAGAAATCCATAGGTAATAATTTATTTCACGGAACCAGATCGATTCATCATTATATTTCTTTTGTTTTTCATTGAGCCTCTTTTTAGAATTGTCTTTTAATTAGCAAACAGTTATATATATAAATATGTATTATGAAATGGACAAAGTCCGATAAATTATTTTAAAGACATGTTTAAGTTTATACATTTTTTTTAGATACAAATATTTATAAATGTTTGTTTATAATAAACAGTAATTAAACAACATTTAATTAAACTGAATGTCCGAGAATTTTTAAAATTTTCTCCGATAGGAATCGAACCTGTATCCTATCCGGAACCGTCATATAGCCTGAACGTACCTTCTGATTGGGCCACAGAATACAGATTCGATTCCTTTTTGGAGGACGAGTATTTTATAAGAAAAAATTTGATTTTTCAGGTTGGTTTTTGTTGTTTAATACTGTTTATTATAAAGAGAGCATTTACAATATTTTATGTATAAAAAATATGTATAAACATAAAAAATCTTATATATATATATATATATATATATATATATATATATATATATATATATATATATATATATATGGCAAAGGAAACCCTGATTTTAAAAAGAGATAGCTTCAGTAACACTTTCAAAATATTTTATACCATCTTGTATCGCGAAAATATCTCCAACCACTTTCCTGCACACGCAGAGTGGCAATTACTAAGACGCCTTTGGATTAGGCATCGAAAAGCAAGTCTAGTCTTGAATTGGTGTTGAAATTTGTACCTTCTTCCCATAATATGTGGCATATATTAAGTAACTATACTCAGGTACGGGTAATTTCTAACCATGTCAATCAGCAAAATCATATTGACACTGTATAACATTAGACATCTGGAAATTTTCACTGAATTAAGCGCATTAACAAAGGAGGGGATCATCGGTCTATATCTCTGAGATGCGGTAATATGGTTACTTGCATTATTTACATTAATCGGACCGTATATCTTGATCTTCATTGCCATATTCACAATGTTTCGGCCGTGGTTGAATTTTTCTTCAGTATTCGTCTATATCTCAGAGATGAGGTGTTATGTTTACTTGCATTATTTACATTATTCGGAGCGTTATCCTCGTCTTCAGTACCCTATTCACAACGTTTCGACCTTTGTACGCTTAGGCCTTCTTCAGGTGATTGGAATTTCGAACCGAAAGAGCCGTGAGTTCAATACCAGGCCACAGCAGTGGTGAAACAAACCTTGGAGAGTTGAGTTAAAGAGAAATAACTGGTACAGCCAGAAGAGGCATGGCACGTGGAACTAGAACAATCTATCTCGGTGGACGAAATACAGGGTTCGATTCGAAATTCCAGTCACCTGAAGAAGGCCGGAGCGTACAACAGCCGAGACTTTGTGAATATGGCAATGAAGATTAGGAAAACCGTCCGAATAATGTAAATAATGCATGTAACCATAATACCTCATCTCAGAGATATAGAGGCCGAAATGTTGTGATCATGGCAATGAAGATGAGGCTAACAGTCTGAATAATGTAAATAATACAAGGAGGAGATTATGTTGAAAAATAAATCGCTGTTGTTTAAATAAATACTATTTTCAGCTTATAGACCTCCATCCATAAAAAATTTAATCAGCCTATAGCTATTTTCATGAAAATGTTCAGGCGAGCTACATTGTATTTTCTCCGCCAGTTCAGACTTTCACGACTAAGACGCGCCATACACAGGGGTCGTTAAGGAGAAATTTCAACTCAGACAGCTTCTACCTAAGAACTCTTACTATGTGGAACGGATTCCTGGGTGAATTTTTTACCGTTTAACTGTACTTAACCGATTCAAATGTACGGACAAAAGTTATCTATCTTACATGTCCTTATAGTATACACTACTTACTTCCTAATTTTACGTCCTTACAAAATCATCATTCGGTAAGACTCTAACTTAAAATAGAATCTTAAAATTTACTCTGGGTAAACAGCGGTATAAAAAATGAGCGAACATCAGAATTTTTAAAACTTGTTGGAGATTCCGAAAACTGTTCAGATACTTCAATAAAACCTTTTTTTTGAAGTACTTGTTTATTAAAAAGAAATTTTGTAATCGTAGGATAAATATCCGAATTATTAAGAAAAATCTTTTTCCATAACAGTCTATCAACGGCAGCCATCAGCAATTCTTATAGAGACATACCTGTTCATTGTTTGAATTGTCCAACCAGTTTTTGTTATTTCGCCTTTTACGTCTATTTTTTTGCATGATGGTCTTGTGACGCTGTCGTGTCTCGTAATGATAATATTAAAACGCCATTTTTTCTCCGTTTGACAGTATTAAAAGAGGTATGGTAGCCCACAAAACTTTCATAGGATACATATACTTTATGAATTTAAGTGAAATACTAGATTTGTAACGAGCTCACATCAATTTATAGTAGAACTGGCTTGATGCAACCGTAAGTTCTATGTTAACAGTTTCTTTTCTCGCGCGTCTCGCTTGTTGAACTTATCCAGTTCCATGGCTTTCAACCAACTTTGTTCTTTAAAGTTTAAATGCAATGTCAATCGCTATCTACTGTCATCTTGATTCATCTTCTTTTATTTCTGCTTAATAATGTTTCGCTTTTTTTTGTTATTCTTTCACACTGCCAACCTCAGTGTCTTACTGAAAATTATATTACCATTGCATTGGGCTGAAATAATTTTAAAAGGTTCTTGCTGTCCCGACTACATGAATTTAAACGTGCTACTAGATTGGCATGTCGGTCTCACCCGTTTACTGTTGAAATAGTTAAATTTAACCACAACTTTTACTCCCAGCAGTTTTTTTTTCCGCCTGTGGAACTCCCTTCCGTTTACTTGCTCGCCTGACAAGTACAATCCTCAAAAATTTAAATGCAACGTCAATTGCCATCTTCTATCTTTCTGAAACCCTGTTCATCTTAGGTACTTTCCTAAATCCTCCGTATCATAAGTCTTTTCTTTCAGTTTCACCCCCTGCAACCTCCTGAGTACAAGTAGCATTCTCGGCTTGCTTGGAGTGAAATGATTAAAAAAATTATTAGCCCACGCCTAAGTTATTTTGAATTTGATTTTTTCGTTCTCTTAGAATTATTGTCGAAGAACGCTAGAGAGCTCAGCTTGTGCTGCTATTAAAACCTCGCCGGTAGATGAAAGAAGAGAACTTTCTCGAAGTCATTTGCGCAAAAGTGGATGCAACTACATTAACTAGTCATTCATATGCTTTCGGCGTCAATAGCAACTATTCTACGTGAGCATCAATCGTGGGTACTTTAGTGCAGGTACTCTCACTTTTTTGCCGAAAAACAGCATAGCTTGATGTAAAAAAAACGCCCCAAACTTAATAAAAACTAAATTTTATCGTCAAAATGTTTATGTTATTATTAAGCGGAAAGAGCAAACTATTTTTTAATTATTTTTTTAAAATTTTTACTCCTTTCTAACACGTTCGAAATTTTGGTTAAAAATCTACGTCAGCGGTGGATGTAATAATTAAGATTTGTCTTTTGCGCTTTTTTTCCGGTAAAAAACGCATTGATTTTGAAATTTTTGCACTCAATCAAATAATTGTCGGATTTTAATGAAACTTTCAGGGCATATTCATAAATGAATGAAATTATTTTTAAAAATTTTGTAGAAAATCTTGGTAAAAAATATTTTTATTTTTACATCTGTTACTTAATGTCATGAGATTTCGAGAAATAATATCAAATTTAATATCAACATTTGTTTTTTTAGTTAAAAGCATGACACCTTTGAGAATGTAAATCATCAATTATATTTTTATTTTATTTTATTTATTTATTTATCTTTTCTTTTCTTTTTTTCTGGTAAAACTGTTTACCCAGTCACCAAAAATCTGTTCTCTATTGTAAAATAAAAAATCCAATGAAACTATGACATTACTTCATTAAAAAAGCCTTTCGTGGCTTTTATAAATAAGATTTATTAAAGGTACTAATGTCTTAATAAAAAGATTTTTCGATGAATAATGAATCTTTACAAGAATTGTTTTAATTTTTTTTAATATTTTAATCATAATAATTTATAATATTATAAATTTATTTTAAATCGTCTATAATTCTGCATTATTTTAATCCGGTTACGTTATATTGCTTTAAGTGAAAAGCATATTTACGTGTATCTAACGTGGCCCTGTTTGAAACTATGGTCGACCATACACGACAAAATCAAAAAATAAGTGATGACTATAGTAAATTTAAATTCAACGTTCCTAAAATTAGAACACGGAGAAGATTTTTCAACATTTTTTATGAGTACTGAGTACTTAAAAATTATATAAAAAAACCGTTCACCCGTCATTTTCTTAAATTATGTTTTAACTGATAAGATCCCCTTAGAACAAAAATATAAAAAGAATATAAGTGTCAGCACTTCGTCGAGTGATTTAAGAAGTCTTAACTAGCACTTAATCACGTTACTGTTCGTTTTAAAATCCATTTCTCTGTTATTTTAAACTTAAAGTAAATAATATTTTTTTCAAATCAGATTAATTATACTCTAAATCAGCTAATATTGCTCAAATAAACTTTCAGAAAGGTATATTTTATTTTTGGAAGACTTTTAAAACCATGAATTAAATTTTGTTTACAAACGTGTCAAAAATTGCTAAATTTAAACGATTTCTGAAAGGGGGAAAAGTTGTGATTCTAATCGATATAATTTCTATTTTATATGCACCACAGTATTTTGATGTGTCATTTTATTTTTATTTTTTTAAACCAGGGTATCGAAACTCTACGGAAGTACCTCCTCTAGTGTGGTTCGTTCGATAACACATTTAATTTCAAAGGTGGGAAAATGTTCTCGAAATACGAATGTAACATTGTAATATCTATTTTCTGCTTGGACGTTGTGGCATTAGTTTCCTAGAAATTTTAAAATGTCGACTTCACGGGAATTTCTTCGAGTGATAAGATCAAAAGGTCAAAATAGATTTGTGATGGGACTGATCCCTGCGAAATGATAAATGAGATATTATGACCCTCAATTCCACACCATTGATCGCCGTTTCAAGACAATTGACCCCTGTTAGGCAATCTATTCCACACAAAGCGTCTACACTCTAACTGCCCGTAAATGTTTGTAACTTATTACTGATTCATAAGGTAGACGAATAAGGCCGGCCATAATTTTCTATACATTTATAATACAATAGAATAATAGCCAACGTTATTGTTAATCTAAGATCATCAATAATTTTAATCATTGTTACAAGATGTCTTAAATCATTGTCGCTTGTATTGTATTTGACATTATTGGGAGTCTCGTCGTTTTGCAAAGTTTTATATGCTGGCCTCGCAGACTGTCACCATTTGAACCGTCTTGGGGTGAGGGACAAGTAAGCTCACATTCTAGCCCTGTGCACAAATCTACCAGCTCTTGGGTTATATGGGGGTGTAGCTGATCATGTCGAAATGCAAAGCGCGATCACCTCCCTTTGTTTGAGACGAAATCCTGAAAGTGTGATGGCTTGTGAGTGATGTCAATTCATGCGATTTATCACGCCCCTGTGTCTGTAAATGCTATATAGGCTGCGAAGAAGACAGACGCCAGAAAACCACATGATTAGAGCATAGAGGGAACCCCTCATGATCTCAGCTGGTACATAGATGACACAACCGGTTTGCGTGTTTTCCCGTTGGTAAATATTACAAGTTCTTGCCTCTGAAAATTCAGCACTGCCTTAACCGGGTATTGAACTCACACGCTTTGGGTCCTGTCACTGGATCTAACTAACGCCTTTATCTACATATGCAGAACTTTCAGAGGGAAATTAACAGGAGATAACTGATAACTGACATCCATTAAACATGGTACGGGGAACTAGAACAGTCTACCCCAGTGAGTGAAATAAAGGGTTCAGTTTGACATTCCAACCACCTGAAGAAGGCCGGAGCGTACAACGGCCGAAACGTTGTGATAAATATGGCGACAAAGATGAGGATGATAGTCCGAATAATGTAAATAATGTACATAATACTTCATCTCAGAAATATAGGCACGAACGCTACATTATTTATAAAAACATATAAACTAACGCACGGCGCTGGGTATGATAGAGAAGAAGAAGAAGAAGAAGAAGAAGAAAAAGAAGAAGAAGAAGAAGAAGAAGAAGGGATGAGAAAACCTAGGGTATAATAAATGTATCGGTGAGGGTTTAATTGAAATGTACATACATTTTTAACCAGCCTCATATGAGCTTAGGAATTTTTTGGATATATGCAATTGCGCATGACATCGGATCTCTAGTTCAAAAGGATTTGGGATCCTGTAATATTATTATTGCTAATTTTTCCTGTTGGAGGATGTTGCAAATTATATTTTAACAACCATATGTACATTTCAATTACCCCACCAATACATTTATTGTATACTCTTGTTTTTCTCATCCTCCCCCTCCCTCCTCCTCCTTCTTCTTCTTCTTCTTCTTCTTCTCATCCTCCTCTTCTCTTCTCTTTCTACTTATTTATTTTAAAAAATAATATTGATTTTTTTTATATATATATATAAAGTGTTGGGAGTTAAATTGATCAAAATCGCCTGAGGGTACCGTAAAGTTGAAACCAAGGTAACGGAACCAACTAATCTGCTAATTTTTAATGTTAAAAGCTCTATATTTATTTTCTTTATTTTTTTTTTTTTCATGTTTATTGAGCACTTTTAATACTACTCTTTCCTGGTTCAATTCAACTCTGACAATTAACCTTATATATATATATATATATATATATATATATATATATATATATATATATAAATGCTGAAAATCTTGGTAATCCGTATGGATAATCCGAAGGAGGATGAAATCCGGAGAGCTCAATGTTCAGTCAGAGCGAATAATTTAATTTAAAGAAAAACACACTACTTTAATATATATATATATATATATATATATATATAAAAATATATATATATGTGGTTGTGTATGTGTGTGTGTGTGTGTGTGATATGTGTGTTGTCATGAACATATATTGTCGGATAATACCTCCTCAGCTCCTTAAATTTCACCCAAAATCTCTCCCCTGGCTATAAATAAAACTGACCCTTCGCCTCGATCTTTTTTTTCCTCAGGCTTTCGGTTTTATACCACCTCGCAGATGTGAGCTCACAGATACATGTTTCCCAAATTCTGGGAAGACGCTAAGAACAATACACGTACGTATATGAACACTCACCACAACACACACACGTAATATTCACCACACGCACTCTCTGTCCATGTAACTTGTACTCGTTATTAATACATATATTTGTTTACATATATTTATCGGTCTTGTTTGTTTTCTTTGGACTTAATTCAAGTCTAACTTTCTCATGTAATTGCACCGCTGACAAGAGATTTTAACTCACGTGTGTTCTTCTACAATAAATATTCATCACCCCACGGTCCGCTACAATATATAATAATTTCAACTCTATATCGCTAATGAATCCGCATGAACTCTGATAATTTCTTTACTATTTTTCCTTCAATAGGAATAGATAGATTTGCCTATCATCCCGTTCACTCTCCTCCACTATCTTTTGAACAGGAGTAGAGTTTTATCTTTTGTTTTCTGTTTAGGGTTGGCATTTTGGTTCCTTATAATGTCTTCTCATTCTCTTTCACTCCCAGTAGTCTCTTGTACCTTAGTGACATTATCCCTTTTACTTGGGGGTGACTTGATTAAAAAGAATGTTTATATACACTTTTAAAATCCGTCTTTAATGCCATAATAAATATCTTTGTATAATATATGAAACATACATTTTGTTTTGTTTTTTTCAGTATTTTCATTGCTCGCTCTGATTGAAATCTGATCATAAAGGTAGAAGTTTTTTTGGTCCCGTGTCTGACTGACCAGCTTATTCGATATACCATGATGGAGACGGGGGAAAAACCCGCGGCATCTAACTTCGCCAGGAAGTATATCAATTATCCAATCTTTTCTTATGCACGGTTCTTGAATATATTTTGTCCGTGTGCCCAATTGACAATTTCCTGCATAAAAAATTGCTAATTCAACGACGCAGTTTTACGTTTTTTAATCAAATAACCCGATGACAAGATCTGAACTCCGAGCAGTTAATGCAATCGCAGATGGGAAAAAGAGATAAGGTTTCCTGGCGACGTCGACGTTCTAGTTTTGTTGAAACGATCAAACGATGATGATTTTTTTTTTTTTTGCCAGTTTGAGAAAATAGCTTCCGGTATATTTCCTGCTTTGACGAAATTTATTTTTAATGGTGTTGGAAACGAAGTTTTATTGGCAGCTTTTCAACAGCTTCTCGTAGCCTAGGGAAGCTCCCCCAGCAAAGGATTGTGTTCGTACGTGTAAGTCGTTTTGCAGTGTGGATGTATTTGAGGTTATTTCGTTTTCTCGTCTGCGTTTCATTTCTAAGTTCCTGCAGTTTGTGTTTTCGACCAGGAGAACTGCGTTCGAATTTTACTAAGTTCAGTTTCTCAAGGAAGCGATTTCTTCATTACTTCGAGCTGTACTTATGATTCTAACATACCAGCAACTTTGTCAAATACCTGAAAAAAGTGTCGAAGTCTTGTGTGTGGAACTGGGTACTCAAAACTCTTCGGAAGGCGACGCAGTTTTCAAAATAATATCATCGTAAACAGGGCCCAAGAGCGTACTGAAGCTGTTCGATTTATTACGCCAGATTATACTCTCTCTTCCCAGAAACTGAAAAATGCTCTTTGTATAGATGCAGTCGTTTTTATGCATTAGATCATGCGATGTTAGAGATTATTAACAATAAACAACAAGTCATTGCACGTGATTGATGCATATTACAGCAGCACGATGTCGAAAAATTTTCCTGCGTTGGGATTTATCCAATTCAATAATAAAAATGCAACAGCACTTTAAAATGTACAATTTAAAACACGTTTGATTTTTTTACACCTTACTTTATTTGTACTCAACGCTGAAGATGACTCAAGTGAGTCGAAAGCTTGCACACTGTCTTGATTTCAGATATATTTGCATCTGTATCAGCTACATTTGCAGACGGTTAGGAAAAGATGATTGATAAATTCAATAGACATAAAATGTATATCCATTTTAAAAAGAACCTGAAGAAAAGGACAGTTAATATCTAATGACTAGCAGCATGGCCCGGCGTTGCCCGGGCTTGATTCAAAAATCGAACGACTCATACAGCAATCGCTATCACTTGACTTAAAATATTTTTGCCTTCTTTGCCTTTAAAGGAGTGCCCTTTGCCGTGCTGATGTTGCTACATGCCTTACTTTTTTGCCTATCTCACACTTTTTAAAAATTTTTTAAAGCTCTATACTAAACATTAAATCTGTTACAAAAACGAACTAAACAAAATGAACACAAAACGATCAGCTTTAAAAAAAGGACTCGTAACTGGAAAAACCGAATGAAAAAAGAATGTTAACAACACATACAGAATCAACGTGTCAGTCAGTTGTTGGCTCTCACGATGGCCAATAGAATCTTCCCTGCCTATTCGTGGCAGCCAGCTATAGGCTTCTCACCTGGCCAGTAGAAAATCGCCACAAACTACATGAAAACTGCCGTAGAAGCATGAAAAAATCGATTATTTCCACTGTCGATGGGAGATGGGAAATGCAACGTCGGTCTTGGCTTCCCGCTCACTTGGACCATGTGCTTGTAAATTTTAGTGGAAATCCGTCGAAAATTGCGGCCGTGCATTCGTTACACACACACACACACACACACACACACACACATCCTGCCTTTTATAGATAGAGATATTGTATGTATATATATAGTATAAGATTTGATCTTAACGTTTATTCCAAATTAATTTCAATAAAAACGAAATAAATAGAAGAACATATATATTTTTTCTTTTTTCCTCGGTAATTTTATAATTTTAAATTTAATATAGATTAAATTTAAATTTTAAAATGGGTAATCTTTCATTTTTAATTCCAAATTATATCGTATAATTTAATATTTATTAGTTAGAATAAATTCTGTTTTAGTCTAACCCTAACATGAAAGCATTAAATATTTATTATATCCTTAGTTCGTTGTCAAGTTTTTTGAATTCTCGTATACTTGTATTTTGATTGATCATACCAGCTTGTGTAACAGCGTTTCCCCTAGCGAGGGGTGTTTGATTGATTTGAACCTTTTACAACCCTTTATTATACATTCAACACTATCACTTGATAAAACACCAGAAGTGTTGAAACAAAATGGCTATTTTTTTTGTAGTGATTTTATAACATATTTATGTGATAATTTTCGAATAAATATTTATATATATATATATATATATATATATATATATATATATATATATATATATATATGGATGGATGTATATGTATATGTAGGTATGAATTTTAATTATTTTAGTATATTACACCGAAAACATGTCAAAGTCGCTACATAACTGCAGTCGTGTTTCGATGCATATCAATGCATCTCATCAGGCGATTGTAAATTACTGGCGAGTGAATGATTTATCTAGATTTAAAAGCAAAATGCAACCCCATGCAAGGCATTAAAACCACTAAGACCCAAGGAGTTACTGGATGTGTAAAAATTAGGAACAGAAACATTAATAATGTTCAGAAAGAAAAAAAGAGTGATCCGTGTCACCCCATGTAAGGCAGTAAAGCCACTAAGACCCAAGGAGTTACAGGATGTGGAAAAATTAGGAACAGAAACATTGATAATGATCGAGAAAAGGAAAAAGTAATCAGGAAGACAGTAGACAGCAATTGGCATTTCATTTAAATTTTTGCAAATCTAAGTTGGCTGGAAAGTATGGAGCTGAAATGGAGTTCCACAAGCGAGAAATACGAGAAAAGAATCTTTTAGCATAGAAGTTATGATTGCTTCTAACCACCTCAACTGTAAATTGATAAGATCCCGACGACAGTCTAGTACTGCGCTTAAATTCACAAAACTCTAGGTACCAGAGCGTAGAGCTGGTATTTAGCAACCTCCCTACAAGGCAGGATGTGGCAGTGGTCGATTTTTATGTGGTGCATTTCCGAACTCGTAGATTCGGGTAAAATTTCCCCATAGACCCCGCATACACGGGGTCGGGTTTGTCAACCTCCACAGACGAGCCTCTGCCCTTAAGTCTGGGTACCTCTCTGGCCGAAGACAAAAAGTTCGACAAGTCAGCTGCTAGCCAGGCAGCCAACTGCCTGACTGTTGCGAGCTTCTAAGCATAGCGTACAACGATATTTATTTCCGCTTCAATACAGAAAATGTTGCATAAGCTCAAAAATGGGGAATGGGGAAATGGACGGTCTTGTTCTGTCTTTAATTTAAACTTAGCTAACCACAAACACTGACCCAAACATACAACAATATTCCCAACACCAAAATCAACGCATTCTTACCTTTATTACTACATTCACCATAATACCTCATGTCTCTATGAATATCCTAACTAGCCCCCATATGTACAATTAACTGTCGGTGGCGGGGAGGGGAATAAAACAACAGTTTAAAAACTACACACTAATGAGTATTTACAATATGACAACAAAACTATTTATAAGAAAGCAAATGAAATAATGATAGTAATACCTCACGCCCAACAACAACAATCCTTAAATGTGGCAGATCCAGCAGTTAACTGGACGTAATCAATACGGGACTTTACTAAGATAAAACGTTGTGAATATGGCAATAAAGATGACGATAATAACCAGAATAATGTAAATAAAGCAAGTAATCATAATACCTCATCTCAGAGATATAGAGGCCGAAATATTGTGAATATGGCAATGAAGATGAGGATAACAGTTTGAATAATTTTAAATAATGCAATTTTTTATAATATATCATCTCAGAGATATAGAGGCCGAAAAGTCAGAATATGGCAATGAAGATGAGAATTAACAGTTAATAGGGTAAAATAATGATAATCATTTTGTTGATCTCAGAGATATAGAGGCCAAAACGATGTGAATATGACACTGAAGATGAGGATAATAACCCGATATAATGTAAATAATGCAAGTAATCATGAACAGACTTATAGATATGTACGAAAGATTCTGAAGATAAAAGCTGGCACGCATGCTAAAGTGAAGCAACTTTCTTAGCAAGTGACCTAGCAATGGATTCCATATGGCCTTTCCACTTCGTGTCAGCAGAGAACCTTATCCCGAGTAGTCACAATAGTAATAAGAGAAAAAAAAATAGTGATAACTAAAAATAAACTATGAATATGTCCCAAGTCCGAAAGGCAATATGGAGAAAATTGAAGAGATCTATCTAACGTAGGAGGCAGAAAACAAATTACACCATTTTTATGGGCGATTTCCGTGTCAGAGAAAAGAAAAGAGGATGAATCTGGAAAGGGAAAACTTGAAAAGCCGAAGAGAACTCATAATGGCCAAATTTTAGGTCTTAGAAACAAAAATAACGATTATAAAGACAATTTTGCAAGTGAGGCGAGAAATTGACTTGGAAAAGCCTAAATAGAAAAATAAAAAAACTTAAATTTACTTTATAAATGCTGATAAAGCCAGGAAATCTAAACACATAACCGTCATAAACTAGGTTATTATTGGAAACGATAGTAGAATGGTAGCTTCCAGGATAAAATTTGAATTTAAAATTGGTAGAAGAAAATAATAAACAAGAAAGGAAATTATCCTAAAATGGTCGTAAAGAATATCAGCGGATTTCTGAAAGGAATCAATAACAGACTGCAGGTCTTGTGGAATAACGAAAATAAAATATAAATACGAACAGAAAATTGGTAATTAAAACATGGAAAACAGCTGAGATAACCTGAAAGGCAAATGGAAACAGCGAACAAGAAAGGGAGATAACTCGAAACCAAAACTAGAACTGAGACAAAAGAAGAGAAATATGGTTTGAATTACGAACAGATAAAAATACAGAATTGAACAAACTAATTAAGGGGAAAAGAATCAAACAGAAAGAATGAACTTGAGTTTACCGGGCAAGTAGATAGAATATTGAAAGATCCAAGATCATGCCACTCATTGAATATCACTGACAATTCGGCCATAACACAGGAAAGCGTATTTTGCAAACTACAAACACGAGTTGCCCAGTAAAAAGACGGTAAATTCAGAAATAAATTCATTTAGCTATCATGATGCATGCACAGACTGAACAATCATCGTAGATGTTCGAAATGTTTACCTGAATGTTCAACACAAAGTTGTAAGCGTAGGAACCAGGGGAGAATATTCAAGAACTTTATTCAAGGTTATCCAAGGTCAATTATTCCTGAAAGATAAATCATGATAATAAAATGCCGCTTTTTATTGGGTACACTGGACAATGGATTTATTAAACTAAATACGCAACCATGCACACACACACACATACACGCATACATATATATATATATATATATATATATGTATATATAGTAAAGGTAATAAAAACGTTGGTATATAATTCAAGTAGATCCTAGTAATACAAAATATTAAAACTGATCCACAAAAAGAGTTCAATGTATTTATTGTATATTATTACAGAGCAAATAATTAATGCACAATAAAATCCAAAATCACCTCATATGGGGAATAATCTTATTTCGGCAGGCGTAAATATAAGTTGTCTGTCTTATCAACCCCGGTGTATATATATATATATATATATATATATATATATATACAGAGAGAGAGAGAGACTGTTTCGCTGTATCACACCTAACCAGTCCTCTCCACTTGACATCCTATTGCGTCAATCCGGGACCGAAACCCGATCCGGCACCCGGCAGATACAAAGGCGAATTTTTGTATTTCTATTTTTTCATAAATACGCCAGTGAGAGAACTCAATCCGGGTGGAAAGTCTTGCATTATCAGCAGTAATAGTCATTGTTTAGAAGAGTTGCAGGATATTCTGAAGTCGTCAAAAGTTCGTGATTGAAGCCAATGGCGATCTTCTCAAAAAATTTACTCTTGAGTATTTCAAAATATTTTTATGCAGTTGTGGTAAAAAAAATATCTGTTAAAATTGAGATGTCAGCGTTATTTTCATTTTTGATAGGGTTTTCGACGACAATTTTTTCATCGCAGGGATATATATATATATATATATATGTGTGTAATCATTCCTGCAAATGTGAAATACAACGCGTCTTCTGATCGGTTTTATTCAACCTCTACAGCAAATCTATCCTATGGGAAACGGGCGACGCTACCAGGATTTATTATCAGGAGTGGGGTTTCTCAATCCATATAAGAAATGCAGTTGACACGGTGGTGATATAAGACTGAGGAGAAAGGTAAACTTGAAAAGAATAGAAAACGCTACCAAGAAAAAAAAATGAGCCTGATTATGCAACTCAAGTACTGGAAATAAACAGCAATTCCTATGCATTGGAAAAAGAAATAACTTTATAAACCTGCTTGCTTAAAACATACAACGAACTGAACACCAGCAGATATCAGTGATGTTATAAAACTTACTAAATAATATGTTCTCTTTAAAATGTAAAACGCAGTAAAGCCCGCGACAGAAATGTAATAGTACCAGACCCTTTGAAAGATGGAGGAGAATCATTGCATAATCGTGCCAGAAAGTTTTTGTGGTGGGAGTCCATCTTTCAAATCAATTCGCCCAAATCAAACATTCGCCGCTGCATGGAATATTGCTGTCATATATGGTCTGGCCCTCGACAAAATCCAGAGACGGATATGCAATATGATAGCTCTTAATCTGGCATCTAGTCTACAGTCGCTTTCTCACAGACGGGCCGTGACTTCCCTCTGTTACTTATGTAAATAGTTTTATAGCAACTGTTCCAACGAGTTGCTTTCTCTGGTTCCCAGACTGCATGAATTTAAGCGAGCTGCGAGGTTGGCATCTCGGCCTCACCCTGTCACTGTCGAAACGTTTAAATGTAACCGTCTCTTCTACGCAAAGAGCTTCTTCTCTCGCACTTCCTCACAGTGGAACTCCCTTCCTCTTACTTGCTTCCCTGATAATTATAATCTTCAAATATTCAAGTGTAGTGTCAATCGACATCTTCTGATACCTTTATCTTGTTCCCTGGCCTTCTATTTATCTTCTCTCCAAACACGCTTCTTTACTCTTGTTCTCTACCCTCTGCAACCCCTTGCGTGCTAGTGGCACTCCCGCCTTTTGGTGCAAATCCGTCGAAAATTGCGGCCGTGCATTCGTTACACACTCACGCATATCCTGCCTTTTATAGATAGAGATATACTTTGTAGATGACAAAATGGACTGTTCGTAAATTTAAAATGTGTATCTGTCTATATTTCTGAGATGAGGTATTATGTACATTATTTACATTATTCGGACTATTGTCCTCATCTTTATCGCCATATTTATTACAAGGTCCTCAAGGACGCATGGCACAGTGGATAAAGGCGTTAGTTAGGTCCAGTGATAGGACCCAAACAGTGTGAGTTCAATACTCGGTTAAGGCAGTGGAGAAGTTGGAGAGGGAAATTAACAGATAACTGATAACTGACATCCATTAAACATGGCACGTGAAACTAGAACAGTCTACCCCAGTGAGCAAAATAAAGGGTTTTGTTCGACATTCAAACCATCTGAAGAAGTTCGGAGCATACAACGGTCGAAACGTTGTAATAAATATGGCGAAAAAGATCAGGACAATAATACGAATAATGTAAATAATGTTTAAAAAGTGTTTGCTGTTAATTTTACTACAAAATAATGTGTTGGTAGTTTTTTTATAAAAATGTAATACTAGTAAATTTACTATGAAAAATAAAAATAAAATACATATTTTTGTGACTAATTCTCTACAGTTATTGTTAGAAAAAATACTGTCTTCTCACAAATAAATATATTTGGATGATTATAGCAATTATAACAAAGCTGAAGCCGATGGTGAATTATGTATATGCTGTTTAGGTGATCCTGTTGGGGATGTGCAGAATTTATTAATTGTAATTGAGTGAATCAGAAGGAATTTGTGTAGACTGTATGACTTTCTGCATCCACAAACAAATAAATAAACGAAATTTAAATACAATCAAAAACAAGACATATTCAATTTAGAAACCGACAAAACATTTATATACAATTAAAAGTAATATATATACAGGATATTTTGGTATATGTTACTATGGCAAAGTATGTGTGATATTTGAGGTTTCGGTATGTCTCTTTTTGTATTTGTATGTTCAGTTACAGTCTTTCTGGAATTGTGTTAATTAATATTAAAAATGTCGATGTTAAGTGTTTTTGGAATGAGTTCTTATAGAGTGGTCTACCTTTGACTGTAACATTTCTGAATCGTTCGAATGTTGATTTTTACCTAATATGTAGTGAATACAATTCACTTTGGATAAGCAAAGTTGTTTTAGGTTTGCGATTCGATGTCCACAAAGTAGGTCGAGTTTAAATTGCAAGTGCGTCAAAAAAAATGATGTACTTTTGCGCGGTAAAGTCGTGATTTCAAGTGACGTGGAGTATGTTGGCAATTTCTCTGTGGATGTTCGTCTCTGACTGCTTTGGTCAGTCGGCGTTTTCTTTTATATGGTTTGAAAGTCCAAAATCGGCTCAAAGAATTTTTGTTTTGCACGTGAAACTTTCAGATTATTGTGTCGTTAACCAATGAGATTTGTTGATTCGCCTAGTACGGTTTTTATTGGTCAAAGTTTTCCGTACGTAGGCGTAAGGTATAGACTGTTCTGTTACTAGGGGTGATAGGTAGGAAAGGACGAGTCTACAATCCGCTATAAGTCATCCCTTGACTTATAAGCCAATAAACTTCTTATTTGACCTATACTTCATCTGTATGACCCCATTTTTTTTTACAATGCAACAAAATATTAACAGAAAATAATTTTATGGTATATAAAACATTTTTTCGAAAACTCTTTCTCTATCCTGTAAATTGGCGATCACTTAGGTGCCATATTGAATTACGAACTCTAATATTTTCTGTTTATCTTAATCGCCTATTTACATGCACAACAAGGATATTTCAGTCGAAATGAAAATATTACCCTGGTGGCTAAAGGCATCCACATGCGTTCGAATCCTATCGGAACGTATACATTTTAGTAAAAAAAATTTTCCCATAACGTCAGTTGATATTAATTTCATTTTTAAAGAAAATGAAGACAAATAGAAAAAAGATAGAGAGGGGGAAAATAAAAAAAAATGTGAACAGTAACGTAAATGATAGAAAAAAAGATAGCAAAAGCGGGAAAGGTAGTAAGTGAGCAGTGTAGAAGAGTGTCTGGCATGACGAGAAAGAAAAAAGAAAAAAAAAAACAAAAGACTGCTGGATAAAAAGAAAGAGGAATTCTACGAAATGGAGATCCTGCTTGATTTTATAAGTTGATGGTATTATCGATCCAAATATGTGATTTTGTAGAGGACTGTGTGTGTCTACGTGCTGTTGTATTAGAACCACTTGTGTAACTCCTGGTAGAATATTAAAAGGTCTACAAGAATATGGTCGGACTTGAATTAAGTCCAACGGAATATAAAGAAGACAAACAGGACCGATTTATAAATTATTTACATTATTCGGACTAATATCCTCATCTTTGTCGCCATATTTATTACAACGTTTCCGCCGTTGTATGCTTCGGTCTTCTTCAGGTGATTGGAATGTCGAACGGAACCGTTTATTTCGCTCACTGTGGTAGAGTGTTCTAGTTCCACGTACCATGTTTAATGGGTGTCAGTTATCAGTTATCTCCTGTTAATTTCCCTCTGAAAGCTATCCAGTGCCTTAACCGGGTATTGAACTCACACTCTTTGGGTCCTGTCACTGGATCTAACTAACGCCTTTATCCACTGTGTCATGTGCCCGAATAACGTAAATAATGTACATAATACCACATCTCAAAAATATAGACAAAGACCTATATATATATATATATATATATATATAGACAAAGACCGATATATATATATATATATATATATAACAAATATATGTATTAAACAAAACAATTTTACAATGGACATAGACAATAGTTGTGTATGTGCGAACGTGTCTGTTCTTTGGTGAATGTTCGTACGTATGTGTATGTATGTATAATGTTCATGGCGTCTCCCACAAATGGGAAGACGCGGATCTTCTAAGAGAGCTCACATTGTAGTCGCTGAAATGAAGAAATGTAAAAGAGAACGAGACGAAAAGTCGCCCAGTATTTATAGTATAGGGAGAGTGCCCTCTAGTGACAATTTGGGAATTAAGGAGGAGCTAACTCCGACCCTTTCTGTAAAAATAATATTTAGCGTAATAATTAAATCCCTTATACCCATAAGTTCCTCTAATCTCTTCTTTCATTCATGTCTCTCACCTCATTTATCATCATTTCAAATACAGCTATACACACTTCCTTTAGTGGCTCTTGAGCATTGTGTTAGTTGAGCAATATTAGAAAAAACGAATATAATGATATAAATTAGTCTATATAAAAAACATCTCGGAGGAAACTCCCATTAATAGTCAGGCAGTTATGTGCCATGCGTGAAATGTTTAGGCGATCATGTATTTTTCGATACATGACGGACGAGGCAGATTTTGTTCCTGCAGTAGGTTACCAGTTCTTTCTGCGGTAAACCAGTTTCCATCCAAGGCTATAGAACCTGTTCTGTCCAGATATTTACCAATGGGAGATGGGGAGAAGTAAAAAAAGTATGCATAACTTTGCCTTCACGTAAGTTAATTGTAATGGATTCGACTGGAATTCGAAGTCGGCTTTTTGTAGTTCATTACTCCAACCGATAGACACTAGCAGATTCATTCAGTGAAATGCCATAAATCATAAACGCTTGGGCGATCATGCCTTTTTCTATTCATCACCGAAGTAGAAGTTTTTTTTTTCCAAGATTCCTTTCTGCGATAGACTGGTTGCCAACCAAGGCTATGAGACCAATCTACCCTACTATTTAACCCATAGCTGGTGTGTAAGTGAATGCAATGAATCCGCCTGGAATTCGAACTAGGCTCATTTTTTATTACGGTCGGATTACTTTTCCCATATTTTATGTTAATGAGTAGGCAGTGGTATCCTTTTTTTCCCGGTCGGCGCTGACCAATCCCTGTTGCAGATCGACAGCTACAAAAATTGGAGGTAATTATTATGAATAGTTGAGAATGTTTCATTTAATAATTCTCACTCAGTTAACTGTCATAAGTAATAATCATTTGGGCGATGATGTCTCTTTCGATTTATGACTGACTAGGCAAAAGATTTTCGCACTGGAGATCGCCGTTTCATTCAGTGGTAGACTAGTTGCCAACCACAGATATAGGACCCAGAATGTCCTGCTGTTAAACCCATAGCTTGAGGCAGAAGAGACGGATCCATAGCTTTTCCAAGGATATTTGTGAGTAAGTGAATATAACGCCCTCGACTGGGATTCGAACTCGGCTCGCAGATTTCTTATTCCTAGCGGATACCCATTACACTAGTATTTTTCTGAAAATTTTTTTTTTTTCAATAATTTTTTTTAGAAATTTCAAATGACAGTAATAAAAACAGTTCAGTCAAAGAATGTCGAGTGTTTTCTGTCTAGAAACGGGTAATTTTACCATTACTATAAAATGAATTAATTAAAGAAGAATACTCATTATTTTGTGAATAACAGATACTTACCTACCACAGGGATCCGTACCTGAGCTGATAGTATCACGTCTACGATTGCTTGGACCGGCTCTGACTAGCTTGGACTAGCTATGGCAAGCCAAGATCCAGCTTGGACAAGCTATGACCAGTTAAGACCAGCTCTGACCAGTTGGACAAGCCAAGACCAGCTTGACTAGCTTGACCAGCTCTGACCAGCCAAGCTATGACTTAACCAGCCATTAGACCAGCCAAGATCAGCTATGACTAGCTTAGACCAGCTCTGACCAGCTTGGACAAGCTATGACCAGTTAAGACCAGCTATGACTAGCTTAGACCATCCAATATCAGTTATGACTAGCTTAGACCAGCTCTGACCAGCTTGGACAAGCTAAGACCAGCGGCCCGAGTGAAAAAACTCGGGTCCCCACGTTAAAAACTGACCTTGTGTCACAACCTGACTCAGTGTGTGTGTGTGTGGGTCAAGTAAATATCGACTAGCTTAGACCAGCTCTGACCAGCTTAGACAACCTACGACCAGCTAAGGCCAGCGGCTCAGGTGAAAACAGACATTAAAATTTGACCTTGTGTCACAAACTGACTCAGTGGGGAGTCAAGTAAATATGTACTTACCTCGCACAGTTGGTATCATGGCTATGACTAGCGTTTGACGAATTCTGACCAACTTAGACAAGCTACAACCAGCTAAGACCAGCGACCCGAGCAGAAACAATCGGGACCCCACGTTATAAACCGACCTTGTATCACAACCTGATTCAGCGTTTTCAAGTAAATTTCTACTTTGTGAATAAACACTGCAGTATTATTGAGAACTAAGGATAATATTTTGGAGATTAGATTTGCAGTCTTCAGACTTTTGTGCACATTATGGCCTACTTTGTGTGCTTCAACTCTTAAATGTTATTAGTTTTTGTCCGAACCTTGTACTACAACTTACAAAGAAGGTGACTAGTTTACTAATACAGTAGATTTGCAATTCTGAGATTGTTCTCCCTTTGTCAAAATTTTTGTCTTTATACTCTTAAAAATATTGTAATTTAAGCTGAGGATATAACTTTTGGAGAGGCGTTCGTACAGCCATTGAAAAAAAAAGAGATTATTTTGGGAACAAGTTTTAGAATCCTGACAATCGTGTGTTATTTTTGTTGGACATTGTGTGATTTTACTATTAAAGAACTGCAATTAAAGAGGAACAGACAAAACTTTTTAATACGTATTCAAAAGGAAGAAGTCCTATTTTTTGACCGCTGCTCATACAACGATTGATGTGAAAGGAGCCCATTTCGTGTACTAAATGGGTTACTAGCTTTGGCGTTTAATTTGGTATGTTTTGCGTGTTTCCTATATTAAATTTCTTGTAATTAAAGAGCAGACATAAATGCAAAACAAGCATTCATTTTTGACCGACACTCCATAATGGAAAAAAAAAGAGACTAGAGGGAGAATTTTGGGACACATGTTGTCATTGTTGTTTTAGTATTTCTATGATTAAATCAGTTGCTATTGTTTCCTGAATGGGAAAGATTAAATTACAATGACAGTGCACTTCTTAAATCCGGCAATCCATGGTCCGGCTATTTTTTTTTAATCAAGTCATTATTTCATTGCACAGTTACGTAGAAAGCGCCACACATTATTTACAACTTTTTCTACTTCAGTGATACGGTCTTGCTCATTTTTTATATAGACCTACGTATTTATTCATTCACGATAGTAAGAGTATAGATTTTGGTTTTAGACTTTTTCTTGTTTTCGGAGTATGATTTTTTTTTATTTTTTATTTTTTTTTGGCTTTTTGTTTTGTTACTTTTTGTTTTAGGCTCTTTATTGTTTTGGGGTGTATTTTTTGGTGGGGAGTTTTTAGGATATTGTTTTTTGTTTTTTGGGGGGTGCGTTTTTTTGGAGGGGGGGTTGTTTTTTGTTTTTAGGTGTTTTTTTACCTTTTTGCTTTTATATTTTCGGTTTTAGGCTTTTTGTTGTTTTGCGGTTGCGTTTTTTGTGGAGGGAGATTTTTAACTTTGTTTTTTGTATTTTGTTTTGTTTTTTTGTTTTTTTGAGGGAGTTGGCCTTTTGGTTTTGTTATTTTTGTTTGTTTTTTGTTTGGTTTTAAGCTTTTTGTCGTTTTGGGGGGACATTTTTTTGGAGGGGGCTTTTTGTGATTTTTTTTTTGCTTTTGTTTGTTTTTTCTTCTGTTTGTTTAGACTTTTGATTTAGTTATTTTGGGTTTTAAACGCTTTGTTGTTTTTTTGGAGTACGTTTTTGTCAAATGTTAGTTTTGGGGATTTTTGTTTCCTTTTTGCGGTTTTGTTTTTTTTAGGTTTTTTGGTTTTTAGTTGTTATTTTGGTTTATATATAAATGAATACAAATATATTTCTATATATAATATATATATATATATATATATATATATATTTATCAGTGTGTCTTAATTTTTAACCGCCCTTCAATATTTTTTTGTTGTCTCTGAATTTTTAATATTTTTTTATTATTCAATATATATATATATATATATATATATATATATATATATATATATATTGAAATATACATTTCTAATATACAGCTACATATTTACCGATTCAAATAGCAACTACATATTAGTTTTTGGTTTCGAGGCTCTTTTGTCTTTGTATTGCATGAAACCATAAATAGCATATTTGGAATCATCATCTTTTATTTGATGTAATTACAGATCAAAGAAGAATCTGTAATGTTATTGGTCCTGACCTGGCATCTCGCTTTCAGTCACTTTCTCCTCGCCTTGATGTAGCTTCCCTGTGTCTTTTCTATAAATACTTTCATGGCAATTATTCTGATGAACTTTCCTCTATGTTACCTAGACTTTATGAATTTGAACGCAGTACTGGATTGGCAGCAAGGTCTCATCATTTTACAGTTGAAATGGCTGCATGTAACCGTAAGCTCTAAGTTAACAGTTTCTTCTGTCGCACTTCTCGCATGTGAAACTATCTTCCGGCTTCTTGCTCTCCTATAACCTTTGATCTTTAAACATTTAAATGCAATTTCAATCGTTATCTATTCTGTTCTTAATTATTCTTTTATTGTTCTCTCTCCTTAATACAGTGTAACCCGGATATAAGAGACCCGGATATAAGAGAAACCCGGATATAAGAGAGATTTTCTCTGGTCCCAAATTAGAGCCTGTGTTAATGTATATAAAATAGACCAAACCCGGATATAAGAGAAACCCGGATATAAGAGACTTCTTCTCCGGTCCCGACAACTCTCTTATATCCGGGTTACACTGTAGTTTTTTTTTTATATTCTCTAACACTCAATAAAATCTTGAGTCTTAATGGATTTATTGCCTTTCTTGAGGTGAAATGACTTTAAAAACTTTTTTCTAACTTTGATAATACAGCAATATATATATATATATATATATATATATATATATATATATATATATATATATATATATATATATATATATAAGACTATGTTTTAGACTATGTTTTTATTTTATAAGGCTGATGTCTCTCCCGGAATTTTCTGCTATCCAGCAGTGAAGTCGTCCCATTTGTGCCAAATTAAAGAATTTGGACTGTACCATTAAAAGCTAGATTCGACTTCTACTAGGTTTATCTAAGAACAACACAAGGCAAAGTTGGGTACAAAGAACAAAAAAGATTTTATTAAACCAATTTTCCAGCCGAAGAGAACCTAAAATGAAGACCATGATTTGAAATCTTGATTCTCACCTAACCTCTGCACTGGAAGGAATCAGTTCATTCAAGAGCCGGACCCAAAAATTCGACTTATAGACGAGCATATACGGTAATAGCAAAAGGAATGCATTAATATATTGTTCAGCAATACTACACCAATCGTAACAAAAAGCCAATAACTATTTTGAATTCAAGCGTTTATTACGACAGCATACGACCTAACTTGGGAATCGGCGTTCTCACAAAAGATACAACTTTTCAAATATCTGCCGTAAAACAAATTCTACGGCATGTAAACTCCCATAAATTGTTGTATGCTAATCAAATTCGGTTGAAAATCAGATAAAACCGCCCTACAGTAGTTATTTTTTCTCTCTCTCCGTTTATATTAGGAACGACGTCGCTGTACGCCGACAGCCCAGAGCCTTTCAGAGAGGAAGTGAGCGAAATGGAAAGGGAGATAATTCGCGTGTTTAGAGTTTGTTTTTTTTATTTTTTGTTTTGTTTTTTTGTTATATTTACTTATAACCTTTTTTCTGGATTATTTTACACTTTATTCCTGTTTTCGAAGTTGAAAACTGTTTCCTTTTTAATATTCATGTCAGCGTTTTGCTAGAAGATTGTCACGTGAGTTTTGTTATTATTAGTTTCCTGCCTAATTTATGGCAAGGCGAGGGAAGGGATTAAATTTTATTGCCGTCTCCCCCAAATAAACGAGAATCATACTATATTTGAAATACGACTTATGTTTTAACGCCGTATTGAAGATTTTATAGATTCAATTTTATTTATATATATAATATATATATATATAGATATTCAAAATAAGCCCTCAAAATTAATTATTTTAATTATTAAGTTTTTCATCCTTTTTATGAGCAGTTTAGAATGAAAATGGCTTTTGCAACTAGCTCTCTGAAGATAATATAATATGTTTTCTATGTCACTGAGGACATTACAAGTATTAAGGTTTTAACTACGTTCGTTTATTTATTCCTTATTGTGATATCTGTCGTTATAGTTTGGCAAATTGTCAAAATGTCGCGGTATTTTTTTTTGTTTATTTATTCTAACGATGAAGAAAGACGATAATGTTTGATATTTTCAGCATTTGAAGAAAGAACAAATGATTTAATAGTTTATTGAGAAAATACTGCAACAGATAGAACGTGTGAAAAGTGATTTGCAAAGTTTCATATCGAAATTTCTCTATGAATTATATATCCACGGTGGGTAAACCAGTTGACGATGATAGTAATCATCAAATTGCGATTTTTATATTAAGAATAATCAATGTCATACTATGTAGATGATAGCCAGCATACTGAAAATATGCAAATCAAATTCTGAAAATCATTTTTATCAGATTAGATATGTTAGTCGCTTTGATGTCTAACTTCCAGGTAAGCAAAAAACACATCTGAAATGGAATGAAATGCCCTGTTTTTTAAAACCAATTCTCCCTCCAGACGATAAAAAGGGGTATTTTACAACAACGTGGAACAGAATTGATTGCAACTGGTCTTGGAAATGGACAACCATTAATGTACTAAACCTGGTTTTCATCCAACGAAAATGATGATGTACATATAATGGACCAGAAAAGTGTATCTCCTTCAAAAAACCTTGAATGGTCCTGAACTATTTAAAAGAAAGATAATCGAATTTCATTGCCGGTGTCAAGCCTCGGTTTGTTACAACTTTACTGGAAAATTTTAATTCATCCCCATATTCAGAAGATATTATATATTCCATAAATATTTTATATAAATATATATAATGTTTGTTTTAATGAAAAAGAATTTCTGTGTATCTATAAAACTGTCACAACTTGAGTAATTGATCTTTTTCTCTCTCCCTAAACATTAATAGGAAGATTAAGAACTATATATATATATATATATATATACCAAAACGTTATATATATATGACTTAATGATTTTTTTTAATTATTAGCAGCAGCCTATTCATTTTTTCATTATGGCAGCAAGTTTGGATTTTCATATCTGTCTTTAATAACTAAAATTTTTAACAAAATCTATATACATATTGTGTTTATATGGCTGCAACTGTCTTATTTAAACCAAAAGTAAGGTTTGTTTTCGATAGAAATTATAACCGAAATTAGATATAAATGTAAAAATGTTCTCTAACTTCTACTTAACAGCTTCTTGTTCTTCCATACAGAAGAAATTTTCCTCTTACTTAGTTTCCATAATAGCTTATGCATTTTGAAATATTCAAATGAAATCTCAATCATATATATATATATATATATATATATATATATATATTTTATATCTTTTCCTCAAAGACCCTCCCCCTAAGGTGCCCTGTCTTTTTCAGTTTTTTTTCTTGTGTCCGTATAAGTTTTTTCCTTTTTAGGATATTTGTGGTAAGATATCTATCTATCTATCTATTTATCTATCTATCTATTTTAAATTATATGATATATATATATATATATATATATATATATCTTAAGCGTCCTGTTTTGTGTTAATTATCCCTATCCATCTATCTATCTTTGTCAAACTGTTAATTATCATCAGTATCTATTCTCCCAAAAGATATTTTGTAATGGAAAAAAATAACATAAGTTGGCAACAATATATATATATAGATAAAAATATTACCAGTGTGTGCATTTTTGGTTAAAAATATTACCGGTAATTTATGATTCGGAAAATATCCTACCAGAAATAAAAAATCTTGAACCCTGAGGTCAACACTGAAATAAGCAACAGTCTTTTCATGTTGATATACCGTCTTCAGAACAAAGACAAAAAGAAATCAAATCAGCAATAAAATCCGATTGAATTAAATAACATTTTAGAATAAGGTTGTTATTTGATTATTTAAAAGTTTGGTAACCAAACAAAACCAACGTTTTTCAGGATCGTTGCTGTTTATCATATTCAATAAGTTACAACTTGTTACCCTATGAAGTTTGAAACGTCTTGTTCAATCGGACGATCTATATAACTTTTCTAAACGACAGCTTTTCTAGGGTGTTTAAGAAACAAAGTATGCCTGAGAAACGTTTGAAATGTCGATTAGTCCAACAAACTAACAGATTGAAAATATATATTGAATATTTAATTTAATCTAATAGGCGTATGTTTGCCAAAATTTAAAACATTTCCAACGTTATTTGTCTAAACTTTAAGACGCATTTTAAAAAAAGAGACCATATTCAGTAAAAAGTAATGTCATAGTATTATAAATAGATGACCAAGTCTTTGAGAAATAACCAGAGAATTGCTCAGGACTGAAAATATCCAGGTTTTAAAACCTGAGACTTATAGATCAGCTAATACGTTATTTAATATTTCATCAGTCATAGGGAAGGTTCTGGATTTCCCGTCTCCTCCGTGGTCAAGAAATAAAGACGACATTTCTAGATTTCTTTTTTTTTCTTTTTTTCATGAAAGGTTGAGAGTTACTCTTTCTTCAGAACCCTTTGAGGATCATCACCACCGTTTTACGGCGGTAAAGAAAATGAATTAATGTCCGAACTAAAACAATTCAAGCCCTCTCAGAAAAAATGATTAATGCCGGGATCGATTCTGAAAATGAGGTAGAGAAAAATACCAAAAAGAGCCAAACTACCGGTTGAACTTTTTATTTAAAGAACAGATTAACTATTTTTATCAGAATTTTCCATTATCATGGCCTTGATGTGGCAGACCAGGTCAGTAATGGCTTTTTAAATATAGAAGTGAAACATTAAATAAACAATTATTTGCGAATTTTTACTCAGAATATTTATCAGTACTTTTGATATCATGTTTAGACAATAAATGTTTCCAAAAAAATTTTTTAGAGGGACTTTCGGTCAACGAGGCTTTTGTGGTCCATTTCCTAATGCACTGAGTTCGATTCTAATTTATTTCCATCAATGGCGTTAAATAATATTAGTTTATCAGAAAGCCATGTTCGTTTTTTTTTAACAACATCTTCCTTTTTTTTTTTTCCAAACCAGTCCTTTAATAAAATAAACCGCAAAACTTAAATTTAATTTAACCTTGAGCCCTACCACCGCTTTACCAAAAAGAAAAATGACGTAATGTCCATCCACCGTTGAACACGACCGTTAAAAAATGACGTTGTCTCATTGATTATTTGAAAAGTGTGTAAACAGGTTCTATTTTTATATCTAGGTCCTGCTACATACCAATTAAAAATTTTGACATGCCCAGAAAGGTTCAAAAACCATTTTGGGGGAACATTCCTTATACAAAGAGAGAGCAGTTAGAAATATATCAGCTGTGTTTTAAACTGCCTCCATTGCAGAAGGATCCCCAAATGAGGTATGTCGAAGGGCAAATTACAATCTCAAGTTTTAACGGGTCTTCGTTTTTGCCACAGTTTTATGGCTTAAAACCCCATATAAATAACTACATTTTGACACATCTGAGATAAATAGGGGTAGATATCCTGAATCTGGAGATTCATTGTGACAGCTTCACTAGAAGGATTTCTGAATTTAAAACATTTGAGATGGCAACAGAAAACAACTCTTATATCTGTTGTTCTTGGTCCTAAATTCATTATAATTCATGAAAAGGTACCTGTGCGTTTATTCTGGTTCACCTACGTCCTAAAGTTAAAACATGACAAAAAATTCAAAGGACAATTTTGTAGATTCAAAATCATCTGGGCGTGTTTATTTTTTGCTTTTTCAAACGGTGCTATGGGATAGAAATGAACGTTCTAAAAGCAAAACTAATGGAATAAAGATTTGAATATTCCTTGCTTCTAATCATCATCATCATCATCAGTCCTGAATGGACTTAAAAGGAAGGAATTTATCTTCTTATCTTCTAAACAGTTCTTACCAATATATCTGTGCTGAAAGACGGAAAAATATTAATTCCTGTTCTTCTTCCAATTTTTCCAGACATTTAATCGTACGCAAATATTCAGGATTATAAATTGATTTTATCCAAATAACCTCTCCGTCCTGGCGATTACTTCAATCTGGAAAAAAGAATTCCCAAAATCTAATTAAGCAATAAAATTATTCCTGTTTTTGTTGTTTTTTAATTAGGCATATCGACTTTAATCAAAACTCCCAAAAATGGTAGAAAAAAACTAAGTCAAAATCTCAGAAAATTATTTTTATTTATGAATTTAATCATTTCTGTAATTTATACTTCATTTTCAATTGTTTCTAATGAAGGATGGTCAAAAAGATGCAATTTTTCCTGAGATTTAAACCTAGAACACTAACCATGGTTATATAGTACCCAGCGCAAATTTTCCTATTTTTAATTACAATTTTCAGTACCCGATTTTCTTATAAAAATAATGTTTTTCAATTCCTATGAATGTTAACTCAAAGTACATAGTTTGTAGTGTAAAATATGTGAAATATTTCAAATAAAGATTTATATTTAATATTTTGTTTGATATTTTCAAAATCGGGTATGATATACCCATGGTTAGTAGTGGTGTAACTTTAATTGATGGTTAGTGTTCTAGGGTTAATAAATGCCAATAGGTAATGCGTGTTTTTATTTCATTACAAAAGCTTTACCTGTAGAATCATACAAATGTACAAAAGAAAAAAAAAATATTTAAACCTTTTTTAAGAAATAAAGTTTTCATTTGAACAAAGTATATGTCAACAAAAACAGAATATTTTTTTGTTATTGTTGTTATCCTCAACCAGCCGCAATGATGGACAATACATTACTTCGCGTCATCGTCAGTGAGACACGTTGCAATAGCCACTCCGTTATACGAGGCTTGTCACTTAATCGAGATGCCATCGCGCCAATCCTCCGAAGGACCCCCATCGAACGAGGGCCTATAACCCCAGAAGTCTCCACTGCCACAGGAGTAAAACAAAATCTGTCAGCAAGAGAAGAATATTTAACTATTTTTTTTTTATCTCTGCATCCCGGGCGACTGATCCTGGCTCAACCGCGGACTTGATCAAATTACCGGCCGAATATGTATCCGCACAGGTCGCATCCCAAATCAACGAGTTTGTAGATTTTAATATTGGTGTTTCGTCAACCAAATAATGCTTTTAATGGCAAATAAAATGTATATATTCGTATGTTAAATGTGTATGCCAATAAAGTATGATTTGTTGTAGAGTGATTACTTTGCTTATACATCAGAATTATTATTTGGTTGTGTGAATAGAACATCTCCACAAAGATTTAAATTTGCTTGCACAGCACAGAGCTGGGAAACACCACAAAAATAGACAAACATATTTTAATAATATAAAGCATTTATATACACAAATATACATATTTTTTGTCTATAAAAATTATATATTGAAAAAGGTTTGAACAAAGTAACTATAAACAAAATTTTTTTTTTTTGTTTCTTTTTGCTATCTTATGCCAGCCGCAATGATGGAGAAAGCATTACCAACAACCATCGCCAGTGAGACACGCTGAACGAGCCACTCCGTTTTGCGAGGGTCATCCCTTAATCGAGACGCCATCCCGCCAAGCCTCCGAAGGAACGCTATCGAACAAGGGACAATAACCCCAGAAGAACCTCAACTGCCACCGGAGTAAAAATAAATCTCTCTGCAAGAGACGAATATTTAACTATTTTTTAGTGTCCGCGTCTCGTGCAAGACTCCGGTTCAACCGCGGACCTGATCAAATTACCGGTCGAAAATGTATCGACACAGGTCGCAACCCAAATCAACGACTTCCCCACTTTAAAAAAGGAAAATGGCAATGCCATCCGGCCGCTTACTAAATCTTGTTCCGGAAAATAATCTCTTTACTTGTCAATCGCCGTCCGAACGCCGGTTGAAATATAATGTCTTAAATCTTTAATTACAATAGTATATGCCCATAAAGTAAAAACAAGAAAATTTAGTCCTTGAATTAGTTGCCATTCTTTTAAATTATGATGCAAGTGTTGAGCAAAATGCAATACCTGTTCTTCTTTAATTGCAACACATTTAAGAGTTAATGTACACAAAACATGCCATAATTAATTCAAAAAAGCCAGTATTGGAAATCTAGTCCTCCAAATACTATCCTTTCTTCTCAACAATTCTGCAGCGGTCTTGAGCACAAAGAAAAGACTAGTCTTTAATTATTAGAATTTTAATCGTAATAGTAATGGGAAATTTTAGCCGTTTCTATACGGAAAGCGTTAGGGATTCTTTGGCCGAAGTTTGAAAAATCTCTTTATGAAAAAAAGATCTTTTTAGTAAATTAGATTTCTCAAGTCCTGTAAATGTTATCGCTCTTGCTAGTCTTTTTGGTATAATCTCATTACATCATTATATTCGTTGTTTTTTTTTTTTTTTTTTTTTTTTTTTTTTTTGGCTTCTTGTGAAGTGAGTAGTCATGGTCAAATTCAAAATATATAACAGAACAGTCCAACAAACAGAATTAACAAAGTTTTCAATAAAAAGAAAAAGAAACAGAGCAAAAAATGAAATAATATCAATCAAGCAAGCAGCAATACATGCAAGGCAAATTAACAGTAAAATGGCAAATGTTCACAAACTATAACTTGACGTCGACGCACAAAATCAAGTTCGGACAAAGCGAACGTACCTTTCTGTCTTGTGTATTTGTTGCATTGGGGTTTTTAACCTTTTGTTTGCTAATGTGTTGTTGTGGCAGTCCCACCAGTATAGATGCGCCTCCATCTAAACCCGAAAAATACCTTCTTGTGTCTCCTTCAGCATCGGCCGCAGTTGGACCAAAAAAAGTTCCAGGGTACTATGAGGTCCAAAAAGTTTATAAAAATTTTATATCTTGCAATGAGTTTTTTTACCATTCTCGCTGTCTTTGAGGACGATCTCCATTCTGACCACAGATGTAAAGGCGAGAAGGAAGGTAATGGAAGAGGCACGGAAAAGACTCAATATAGTGCCAAAAATACTGGCCCGAAGTTCCACCAGTATATGCGACAATCTGCTGCCCACCAGTAAGGACCCAAAAGTATCCTCACTACGAAATTGTTGGATATAGAAGAGGACCATTTTGGAGGCTTTTTTTTTTGTCCAGTACGGGCAAGTTTGTAAGGTAGCAATGGCAAAAAGCAAGGCTGGAATAGGCACTGGGAAGGTCTGCCTATATGTAACACGGACCAGCAAGTGCTTCACAGACGCTCCCAACATTTTGACGTGCCAAGGACGCAACATCCTAAATAATCGTGGAAGGACGTCGACCCTACTGCTGGTACCGTGGTGACGTGGGGCACATCGAAAGTATGTACCCACAGGAACACTGTACCACGAACTCCAGGAGCTTAGAACATCAAAAGAGCTAGCGCCATTTAAGGAAGCAGTTGGGCCAGACAAATAGATTTCCTCTCCAGAGAAACCTCTCCTCACAGAGGAAGGCCCTTTTGAGGCCATTATTTAAGTGCACCTTCGTCGACTTCTAGTCATAGTCAGACCTCATAGGAATTTCCCATAAACGCATGTGCTAACAACTCTTATTCGAAATTTGGACGGAAAATTGACGGTGTGATACTTTTGAGACGCCGCCTAAAAACCTTTCTCTTTGGTAAGAATGCCTCGAGTAGAGTGGGAAGAAGTGAAAAAAACTGTCAAAACTCTGAGTAGGGAGCGAATTTTAAACTAGTTAAATAATAAATTTAATAGAAATTGTAATGATAATAGTAAATACGCCCTGCCAATACCAATCGTAAAGAAATACGAGAAAGACATAACAGAGAGGTTTTTTGGTTTGAAAGAAAGAAAGAAAGAAAGAAAGAAAGAAAGAAAGAAGAGGTTATATCGCTCTCGTGTTTTTAACGTCTGCGACAGTGAAATGAAAAGCTCTGCAATTTTAATCATTTCATTTGTCCTCTCTTCTTTAAACTGTGGATGCGCGGTGGTGTAATGGACAGCTGAGAGCCGATTTCGAATTCCATTGGAACTCGTTATATGCACTTATGTGTAAACACCCCTGGGAAAGATATGGATCTGTCTCTTATGCCCTGTACGTACGAGTAAATTGTAGAATAGACTGGGCCCTATAGCCTTGGTTGGTAATAAGTTTAGGAGATAGAAAAGTGTGAAATCAAGTCAGCCTGGCGAGGGTTGGGCTTCGTCAGGCAAAGATACACCACTGCTTCTATGACTACAAGACCGTATGCTTCCAAGAATCGTGATCAACTTCTTTAAATAATATCCTAAATTCACATTTTTAATTTTTATTATCATATTTAGGAATGTGTTGAGGGTCAAATATTTCTATGGGTATTTTATCATTATTTACATTATCCGGATTATTGTCCTCATCTTTGTCGCCATATTTATTACAACGGTTTGACCGTTGTACGCTCCGGCCTTCTTCAGGTAGTTGGAATGTCGAACTGAACCCTTTATTTCGCTCACTGGAATAGACTGTTCTAGTTCCACGTGCCATCTTTTAATGGATATCAGTTATCAGTTATCTCCTGTTAATTTCCCTCTGAAAGTGCTCCATTGCCTTAACCGGGTATTGAACTCACACTCTTTGGATCCTGTCACTGCATCTAACTAAAGCCTTTATCCACTGTGCCATGTGTCCGAATAATGTAAATAATGTACATAATACCTCATCTCAGAGATATAGACAGATACTGGTATTTTATCAGTTGTAGAACTCGCTGGGAGCTTATTCAAACATTAACTAAAGAATTTTAGTTCATCAGAAATTTCAAATAGCATATCCCTGAAATGTTCACGGTGATTTCTAGGCAAGTAATTTAAATTTATTTCCAATTGTTTCGTTCAATATTTTATATATCTCGCGCGTATGTGATTTATAATTTTTAATTTTTCTCGCACAGACATTTTTCCTCTCTCGTCTGCTTCTTCCAATTTCAATTCTCCCATTCGTTTTTTTTTTTGTTTTGCTAATCATTCTTCCTATAACCCCACGTTTTTCATTGTCACTCTGTAGTCATTTGCATTTATTTTTTTTTTTAAATATATTTTGCTTTTCCTGAATAATCTAATTTAATTGTCTTCAGGTTGAAAGTTTTTAATGGGACAGAAAAAGCCTCAGGGTTAGCCACTATTTATTTGCAGTCAACTGATGAAATATTCACACAGCAGAATTAAATTAATGAAAATCGTGATTTACTTTCGAATCCATCTTTTTTTTTCTTTTTTTTTCTGGTTTGTTTGTTTGTTTTCTTAAGCTACTGAGAACGGATCTTATTTGCAGTTGTGATTGTTTCTTCCTCACTGTTTGCTTTTGAAATAGTTTGTGTTTTACTATTTTTCTTTTCTTTCTTGTTTCTTGTACCGTTTCTATCCTGTCTTCCTTTTCCGTTTTTCTATATCCATTTTTTTTTCTATTACATTTAGTGCTTCCCTTTCCTTCCTCTGTCGATCGCTTTTATTGAATTTATTTTTTTCATTCTATTTATTCTCATCTTCATTCATTTCGACCTCTTTACATAATCTTCTTCCTTCTCTTCTTCATTCTTCTCTAGCTCTGTAGCATTTTTTTCTTCTTTGAATCGTTTTCATTCTCATTTTTATTAAATGAAACATTCTCAACTATTCATATTAATTACCTCCAAATTTTCTAGCTGTCGATCTGCAGCAGGGAGTTGTCAGCGCCGACCGGGAATAAAGGATCCCACTGTCTACTCACTAACATAAAATATGGGGACAGTAATCCGAACGTAATAAAAAATGAGCCAGCTTCGAATTCCAGCCAGGTTCATTGCATTCACTTACACACAAATACTCTTGGGATGGATATGAATCAATCTCTACTCCCAAGCTATGGGGAGTAGAGAAAGAATGGTCTTATAGACTTGGTTTGCAATCAGTCTATCGCAGAAAGAAACGGAAAATTAGTGCTGCAAAAACTCCCTTCTGAAAGTCGAAAAAAGAATGGAAAAAGACATGATGGCCCAAGCATCATTTATGGCATTTCACTGATAAATTTAATTTTTTCGCTCGTTCTAATATTGAAAGGAGTTTTCTCCCAAATATATTTGTAATAGAAGAATTATATCAATATAATCGTTTTTTTCTAATGTTTAACCAATACAAGACATTTTTCTCAAGAGCCGCTCAAAGAAGAGGGTTGGGAAACGGCAATCTACTGTGGGAAAATCTTCTGTAAAGAAAGTCATGCATCGAAAGATTCATGACTGCCCAATCGTGTATCGTAACTCACGTTAACTGAATGAATAGTAATATGTACGATTTCCTTATAAGCAAACAAATTTTGTCTTTCCACATAAGATTCCTCGATTTGTTTCCATTTTCCTGAAAAATTCTTGCTGATATATTCCGACCATGACATTCCCAGCATCCTTCAATAGAATCTCATTCTCACAAACGTAACGTCGCAAGTCTCTCTATATATTATCGTTATCCATGAGGCAAGAATTCAGAAGAGCTACATTTTTTGTCTCATTAGTTTTGAACTTCACCTCTGAGATCATCAATACCAGATACGCTGAGGCGAATCGACCGCATCACTCAAGTAGTATGACCTACATTCCTTAGACCCACCAGTTCGACATTCACATCTGAGGCCATCAATGCCATAAACACGGAGAGAAAACAATCACATTCCCTTAGTATTCAGAAGAGCTAAATAACTTAATCCCACTAGGACTGACCTTCAAATCTAAGATCATCAATGCCACGTCTTCCCTTAGTAATAAGAACAGCTATATTTCTTCGTCCCACAGGGCCGGACCATCACAAATGAGACTGTGGCACCATTTACCGAGGCAGAAAAAGAAAAGAAAGAAAAGAAGGAAAAAAAAAAAGAGGCGAGGCCCAAAACGTGGATGATAAGCAGAACACCACGGCTAAGAGACAATGGTTAAAGGATATTTTGATAAGTAACAAATGGCGAAAGAGTGTCATTAAAATGACAGGGAAATTCTGAGTGGATAAAGGAATTCGGGTGTATTTTGTTATCGACGGCTGTTTTATCTGGGATGCGTAAACAAACTGCTGGCCAAAGAAAAAATCCAAATGAAAATGTTATTTCGATAAGTGACGGAAAACAGGTGGACAAAAGTGCTTTGGATAGATATGAAAAATTTGTGTCAAAAGCCGCACACGATGTGTCCACTGACCGATTTCTTTCGACGGAACATCTTTAGCCTGCGATAATAAAATTATGTTATCAGAAATATGTACCGAAAGGAAATGAATAGGAACTTAGAAAATTTTTTTTCGGGGCGACGTCTGGTCGTGTTAGAAAGACCTCCCATTCTGATAATTAGCGATAAGATGACTGACGAAGCCCAGGTGAAGAACAAGACCACTGACCACCGTCGTTTGCGGCTAGAGAAAATGATAACTGCGATTAAGAGGAAGAAAAGGAAAAGAAAAGATAATTTTTTCTTTTTTAGTTAAACAAAGCCGCGGATTCGTCCACGCCCGACTAGGACACCATTGGTCGAGTGGTGATCACGTGACGCACGAAGGAGGCTGTCGCCGCCCATCCAGAGCATAGGTATGAGAAGCTGCTACGAAGAAGTGGGGAGGGCAGTTCACGCCCCTCTGAAGTATGGTGAGAATGTGGGAGTAAGAAAAGGCTCCCAAAAATGGAAAAAAGTGGAAAATTCCTAACCAGAAATAAAAGAGGTGGATATGTATTTAGAATTATCGAGGAACCCCCGACGCCGACAAACCCACCCCGGTTTTGGTCGGCGTCCATATAAAAGCCAAGCCGCAGCGAGCAGAAATCAGTTGAGTTCAGTTCAGCAGAGTGAGTTCCAGTTTCAGTTCAGAGTTGAGTTGGTTCCGCCTCGCAGATAGCTGACCAAAGATTCACGCAAATTCCGGACTCCTCTTCAATCCAAGAACAATTATTTTGAAGAGCGACTTAGATCCAGACCACCAAAATAAGTTTTTTCGACTTTCGTCCGAAGACACACCGAAAAACCAATTTCTTAAAGAGCAAACAACTTGAAGCGTTAAAACTCGCCTAACGGAAAACAACGTGTCACAATCCATAGAACGGGTCGGGAAATAGACGCAGTCCTATGTATCGAACAACTAGACATAAAGTTTGTTATTCTTTTTCTTTGATACCTTGAACATTTGAGTTTTCATTTTATTTTCTTTTATGCATATTTGTGTGGTGTCACCCCCGTTGAACCCAATTTGCATTTCGGCCCCAACTACTGATTGATCTCGTCTGCCTAAGATCAATTCACAACGTGGGTAGGCAGACTGGAGATCAATGCAGTTACCTTGGTAACCAGGCGTTGGAAGCGAGTTGGGAACGACGAGGCTGATATCAAATCTAACCAGATTCCCACCCGAATCACCAAAAGGTTAGAACGTCACATTTGGGTGCCGCGACCGATACCAAGCCAGTTGGTCGTCACAGGATGAGACAACACGACTGACGCGACAGGCGGACGTCACGTTTGGAGCAGCGACACTCGAACGGAGCAGCGAGGAGCGAACAGCTGGCGCCGCGGCGAGGACGTCACAATTGGTGCCGTGGTAGACCACGATAGGACGTCACAGTTGGCGCTGCGACGAGGGGACGACGTCACAAGACTACCAATGCCATATATACACGAAGAGGAAATAATCGCATTCCCTTAGTATTCAAATAAGATATATTTCTTCTTTAAATCAGTCCAGATATCCACATCTGAAACCACCAATTCCACATACGCTTAAACGTATCAAACGCATTAACTTAATATTCAGAAGGGCTACATTTCTTAGTCCCACCAGTCCTGACATTCAATTCTGAGCTCATCAGTGCCATTTCTGGTGAGAAGAATCCATCGCATGACTTAGTATTCAGAAGAGCTACATTGTTTAATCACACCAGACATGACATTCACATCAGTGACAATCCATACCACATACACTGAGAATGATTAGACGTATTCTCTTAGTATTCAGAAGGGCAACATTCATTAGTCCCACCAGTACTGACTTTCACATCTGAGATCATCCATTCCACATATACTGAAACAATCGGCCGTATTCCCTCAGTATCGAGGTGGGCTATATTCCTTAGTCCCACCAGTACTGACCGTCACATCTGTAAACATCCATGCCACATACACAGAGACAATCGCCCGTATTCCCTAAGTGTTCAGAAGAGATACATTCCTTAGTCCCACCACGATTACTATATCCAAACTTTATCCAGAGAATTATGAGCCGGTTCTAGCAATATCGAATCTAATACGTTACAACATCGTCACCGTGGCTCATTGTTATTATTGTTATGACGTTTTCTTCATATCGTAACTGTCCGGGTTTCAATTCTCGGTAGTGGATGCGCACTGCTGACGAGTCCCAAATATAGGACGAAACGGCCGTCCAGTGCATTCTGTTGAGGTTTCTTCTAGATGATTTATTTATTTATATATACACACACGTTGTATCGAGCATGTTTCTGTAAATAAAATGCAAAAGAATGGTAGATTCTTAATCTGTCTGTTTTACCCCATCTTATTTTTATTTTTTTTTATATATATATATATATATATATATATATATATATATATATATATATATGGTGTCCAAAAGTGTACCCATTCTTTAAATGCCAAAAATGCATTTTTATTAACTTAATGATTAATGGTTAAAATTAAAAAATAATAATGTTCATTGACTTAAAAAGAACATTAACAGTTTAAAGTAAATATTAAATAAAATTAAATGCAGGTTTTATACGTATTTAAACAGAGGACAAATGAAAATTGAGGCCATGTTTACAGTTACCAGTATATACTTTCACTCACACGTTTTTATTTTTCAGACACAATTTTCCCAATTTATATATATATATATATATATATATATATATATATATATATATATAAAAAGTCAGTATTAAAAGGGAATACTTATGGAAATACCTTTAATACATTATACGCTAATCTATAATTTTATTCCTTGCCTGTCTGTGTTTCTGTCAATCGATAAATCTGTCTATCAGTTTATCGAAAATTTTACTACTGTTTCTGTTCCAAACAATGGAGTTAGAGTAGAACAAACTCCCAAACCTCTCCCAAACACATAGACATATATTTGATAAATCCATGGCACTCTTATGTCTACATACTGGAAATATAGCAAGTATATTTTCTGTTTATAATCCGTACTTGTGATATCACGGATTGTATAAACACCTGAGATAGATAGATACATAGATAGATATATAGATAGATAGATAGATACAGAATGAGGCAGACCAGATACCAGATAGATAGATAGATAGATAGATAGATAAACAGACAGACAAACAGATACGAAACGACTGACATGCCTAGCTAGCTAGTTAGCTTACTAAATAGATAGATAGATAGATAGATAGATAGATAGATAGATAATCGGACTGAGGCAGACCAGACCGGAAGACATAGATAGATAGATAGATAGATAGATAGATAGATAGATAGATAGATAGATAGAAAAATGAACACACTGAGATAGATAGATAGAAAAACGAACACACTGAGATAGATAGATAGATAGATAGATAGATAGATAGATAGATAGAAAAATGAACACACAGAGATAGATAGATAGATAGATAGATAGATAGATAGATAGATAGATAGATAGATAGATAATAATCGGACTCAAGCAGACCAGACAGGAAGACATAGATAGATAGATAGATATGAACACTGAGACATACAGACAGACAGATAAATAGATAGATATGAAAAGACTGAAGTAGATATATACATACGATAGATGCAACCGGACTAAGACAGACAAATACAATGTAAATAGTCTGAGAACGTTAAATATGAAAAGGGAGTAAATGATAGAAAAATTCTATAGATATGGAGTCATAGATAGATAGATAGACAGACAGACAGATACGAAACGACTGACATAGCTAGCTAGCTAACTAGCTTACTAGATAGATAGATAGATAGATAGATAGATAGATAGATAGTGAAAACACTGAGATAGATAGATAGATAGATAGATAGATAGATAGATAGATAGATAGATAGGAAGAGACATTAGAGAGCTAGATGCTATATATCAGCTACTTAAAAAGCCCAGGAAATAATTTGTAGAGATATGTCTTTGTCTATTTCTGTCTGAATTTATCCGAAGAGGAGTTATCATTAATAAAGATTATTTTTAAGCAGACCGTTGTCCTCAATTTTTGCTGTTGTTATCTCAATGTTTCGACCGCTGTGCTCCTCCGTGGCCTGGTGATTAGTACGTTCGATTTCTGTCCATGAGATCCTGGTACGAATTTCGCTATGGTCGCTTTGTCAGAAATATGTCATAAAATCGCTTTGACGATGCTAGCTTTCGACATATTTGGAAAGTGTCTTAAGACCGTACCTGGAACAGAGACTTGCGAGGGAAAATGAGTTGATGGAAAATTCGATGGTCTTGCGCGGTCGGAAACACAGTTCAGCATGACCGATGGTTTCAGCGCACCGGCCTTGTTTTTTGATCATTTAATGCACTCTCTCCAAGAAACTTTAACTAAGGATCGCGCAGCACAGTTGTGTGTTAATCGGCGTAACACACTTGCTATATATAGTTTAATTAGTGTGTGATTAACAAATCGATCCTGGCTTGTCTAGTCGCACTGATGAGCTGTGATACAGCGAAACAGGCCTGTATTCGAAAGACATATATATATATATATATATATATATATATGTGTGTGTGTGTGTGTGTTTGTGTGTGTGTGTGTGTGTATATACACACTCCAAGGAATATATATATATATAATAATAATAATAATAATAATAATTTTATCATATAGACAAAAACAGTATACTCACTACAAAGATGTAACTTTGTTTTGGTGCATTTCAATTGCACCTCAACTGGTGAGAATTAATTATCGATCTACTATCGGTATCAACCCCTATTTTGAATTAATGTTTTGAACGTGAGAATTTATATAATATTTTCAGGATCGGATATATATATATATATATATATATATATATATATATATTATTAAAATTGGACAAAGTCCGACAATTTATTTAAAGACATTTTTATGTTTAACATTCTTTTTATAGATACAAGTATTTAAGTAAATGCTCTGTTTATAATAAACAGTATTAAATAACATTTACCAGCCTGAATGTCCGAGAAATTTTCATAGAAGATATTCGTCCTTTGACAGGATTCGAACCTGCATCCTATTCGGAACCGTCATTTACGCTGACGTGCCTTAACCGACTCGGCCACAAAAGAACGTTCGGTAGAAGGTCAAGTTTATAAGCAGTAAACTTCCTTCTTCCATGAATCTACAAACAAATATGTATATTTATATACATATCTCCAATATAAATATATATATATATATATATATATATATATATACATATAAATATATATATATATATATATATATATATTGTCCATTTCCCCGTATATGACGGTATACATACATACATTTGATAGCAAAAAGCATTTTGTCAACCATAAGAACTGGGTTCTATTGAATCTCTAACCACTATGGTTGTTTTGTCTGGTTTATTGGAATGGAGAGATTTAATCCCAAATTTGAGTCCCTTAAAACAATACCAAATGTTGACCCAAGCCTTGTTAGCCGTCGATAAATGTGCTAGCACGATATTCACAAGTCATCGTTACAGAACGTTTTCATAGTGTGACGTCCTTGTTCAAATTCCCCATGTTGATAAAGATAACAGCGCCTCTGTCTAGAAACTGTAACTAATGTCTGTTCAGCATAAAAGTAATAAACACAAATGCGTCTGATATTACGTTATCTTTATTTTTTAAAATTTCTTAAATAATAGAAGATAAATAAAAGTTAATAAAATGGCCAGTTATTCATAATGTTAGAGATTTTTTTTGAGAGAGATTTATGAGACAGAAACAATGAGAATAACAATCCTTTTACATATATATATAATAGGATAATTGAAAAATAACTCCCTACTTTATATATGATGGACTCTCCTGTCTTGTAAAAATATATATAATTCAGACCATTGTTGCATAAAAATGGGATTTAAGTTTCAATCATATATATATATATATATATATATATATATATATATATATATATATATATATATATATATTTAACATTTTATCGGTTATATAATTTTATGTATTCATAAAATTTACTTTGTTCTATAATAAAAAATCGATGTATATATTTTTTTTCTACATAATTTGGAATATGAATATATATATATATATATATATATATATATATATATATATATATATATTGATCTAACATGATCATACATACACACATATATATATATATATATATATATATAATATATATATGATCAGTGTATATATATATATGCACACGTAAATGAAAATATATTCCAACTACATATATGTATGCATATATTTTTTTCCTCTGTTTATATATATGTATGTATGTGGGTGTGCGCCCGGATTTGCGTGTACATGTGTTTGTGTGATCGTGTCAATGTCTATGATTATATGTAATCTTACAGATCGATGTAATCAATCGCCAAACTTATTCGATAATGGCTAAAAGAACATTTAGGTGGCTTTTTGATTAAACGATTCTTCTCGAACCATGAAAGGTCAAATTTTCAGATCGAAGACAAAATTTGGAAAGCCTTATTTGCCGATTCCTTTTAGACTCCCGTGGAAGACGATGACGCCAGCAAAAATTTCATTCATGGGCGGAAATATGAGTTTAAATCGGATTAATAAAACTAGCCAATGAATGGCCGAGACTGGCAGCGCCGGCATAATGATTGACAAGCCGTTTATTGGCCCGCTTAGTTTCTTCTCGAAATAAATTGGTAACAAAATGATGCTATCTACAGTTCTATTCCAATTAGATTTTTATAAACAATCCTGGTCCCTGCGTATCAGAAACAATTATTTTGGCTTTTATATCCATAAAATCATACAAAAGGTCATGCAAATATACAGTTCAATTTGCAATATATTCGAAATCATTTTAAAACATTTACCCAATATATTTCAATCATTTAAAGTATGAAATTTTTATAACACAAAATTGTGAATTCGAAGACGTCGTTCTGTTCAAATATCAAAATTTTTTTTAAAAATAACATCATTCCAAGTTTTTTTTTTTGATTTGTTTAAATATGTCATTGTCTATTTTATCTGAATTTCTTTGATAAGGAGTTATTATTTTATGATATACAGAAAAACAATGCCTTTTTTTTTTTAAAATCTATCTATCTATCTATCTATCTATCTATCTATCGCATCCATTTCAATTTCTAACTCTCTTCTCTTTTGTTAAAATTCTATCTTATCTATCTATCTATCTATCTATTTCAGTACAATCATTGTCTGTCTATCTATCTATCTATCTCATAGAAACTGAAAAATGAATTCAAGCTAATCAGTCGCTTGTGACGCAGGGCCATTTTATTTAAAAGGCGATTGTATATATATATATATATATATATATATATATATATATATATAAATATATATATATGAAAAAATATATTCATAAGACGGACTATATTTATGGGATAATGTCCTCAATATCAGAGATAGAGCGTGTGTAAATATAAAAGCGAACATTGAAGTCAACACTCAAACACGACAGGCTGTTTTTCATGCTAGACGCAATCGTCAAAGCCACGAGTCTCTAAATAGATATATATATTTTATTATATATATATATATATATATATATATATATATATATATATAATAAAAAAGATATATAATCCGGTGTTTTCCAAAATTCGCTTGAAGATGAAACAGAACGAATGCTTTTTATTTTAATTATATAATTGAATTTGAATTTTTAATTTCTAAATTTGAAACATGGTAATTCTTGTCGAAGAGGGGAACCATATTTTTAAATCAGTTAATATATATATATATATATATATTGTGGGTGTGTGTGTGTCCACTAAGGCAGTGTGCAAAAAACCTATTTATGTCCACCACTCAAAAAGCTAACTAGAAAGAAATTTTCTTTTGTGTCTCTCTCTATTCACAAAATTTCGCAGATCTCTAGGGCGACACAGTTCACAATGAAGAACTAAATTGTATCAAACTTTCGACAATCAAAATTTTGACATTTAACAAAACCCCAGTAGAAGGATAAACAGTTTTACGTTATTGTGCTTTCGGATCTTTTTGCAAAACGTAACATTTATGAGGATAAAATCGAGGTATCTTTTCCTGTAGGTGTATCTGAATTGCACGCTGTTCCATTATTAATGTTAACAACAAACTATTTTAAATTACAAAACTGTAGTAAGATTAAACGAAAATTAATGAACTTATAATCTAATACATATTTTAAAAATGATACATTCCTTCTACCCGTATCGTCAATTTTTAACCGTAAAAGGAATATATATATATATATATATATTGTTGGCAACGCGGAACATCAATGCAGCCTTCGGACAAACTAAAGCAAAATTAAAATGCAAAATATAATACATATTACTTATAATACTTTTGAAGGCACGCTCCATTTTTAGATAAATAGATAGATAGATAGATAGATAGATAGATAGATATATAGATAGATAGATAGATAGATAGAGTTAAAAGGTTTCAACTAATCACTTGAGAATATAATAAAGAATCGTAAGGTTAAAATTTTAAAGAAAATGTGGATTGGAAGAAAATGGCACTGATATGCAACTGCAAATTAAAAATAATTGCCCATTGGACGGGAAGTGCTGCATGAGTTAAAGTGCTGATGTCCGTGATAAGAATGGTTTCAAAAAAAAAATATACATTGGATGCCTTTTCAAAAATGATTGGGAAAAAATTCAAAAAATATCTTTTTTTTGAGTGTTCACACAATACAAATATATTTTGATCCTATTTTTTCAGCCGATACAAATCTCAAGATTTTCCAGGTAGAGGGTTTCCAAATAAGTTCGGCGTATCGGCTTATAAGGAAGGATTAATGGGGAATCCCTATGGAGGAAAAAATATATAACGGTTTTGTTCCTGAATAGGTTCAATTTTAGTGATCATCGGAGATCTGTCTTCTACCGACTGTGTTCCACAAAAAACAGTCCTTTCCAAAGGTTTTTGTGATGGATACTTCCTCTTTATTAATGGAATACGAGTCGATTCAGTTGGTCTTTTAATTCAAAATCCTAGTTGTAAACGTTTGAACTGGTGAAACTAAAAAATTTAGCTCCATGTAACATCTGCCATGAAAACCAAATGCTTTATCCAGATTTTAAATTGAAATGAGTTTCCCTGTGACGTCCCCGGTGTCGCTTGCGCCAAATGTGACGTCTGCCTGACCGCGCCCGCCGTGCTGTCCTAGTCGCGACGCCGATTGTGACGTCACCCCGTCTGTCTCCGCGCTGTCGCCGTCCTATCCTGTCCTGCAACGACCAATGTGACTTGGTATTGGTCGCGGCACCAAATGTGACGTTCTAACCTTTTGCTGATTCGGATGGGAATCTGGTTAGATTCGGTATCAGCCTTGTCGTTCCCAGCTCGCCTCCAACGTCTGGTTACCGAAGTAACTGCTTTGATTTCTAGTCTAACCTACCCACGTTGTGATTTGATCTTAGGTAGACGAAATCAATCAGTCGCCGGGCCGTAATGCAAGCTGAGTCCGGACAAGGGTAACACCGCACAAGTATATGTAAAAGAAAATAAAGTAATAACTCGAAAATTTCAAATGTGTTAAAAAAGGATAACAATATTTTATATCTGGTTGCTGAATACAGGACTGCATCTTCTTCCCAACCCGCTATATGGATTCGTGACACTTTGTGTTTGTTAGGCGAGTCTTAACATCTTAAGTTGTTTGTTCTTTAAGAAACTGGTTCTTGGTGTATCTTCAGGCGATATTCGTAAAACTTGTTTTGGTGGTGTGAGTCTAAGTCGTTCTTCAAAAATAAATTGTTCTTGGTTAGAAGTTGAGGTCGTGATTTACGTGGAATCTTTCAGTCAGGTTCCTGCGAGGTTGGTCTCAAGCTGCTCAACTTCAACCTGCAACTGCGAACTCAACTGCAACTGAACTTCGAACTGCCAACTTACTCGTTGCGACTCTGCTTATATGGACGCCGACCAAAACCGGGGTGGGCTTGTCGGGGTTTGAGGTTCCTTGATAATTCTAAATCCACAATCCACTTCTTTGTTTTCGGTCAGGAAAATTTATTATTTTCCATTTTTGGAAGTCTTCGTTCCCCAAATTCTTCATTTCTCATATTGGTATCTCACCCAATCCCTTCAGAGGGCGTCAACAGGTTTCCCCTCTCTCTCACAGTGGCATCTCACGCCGATCCCTTCAGGGGGGACGTCAACAGGCCTCCCCCTCCTTCTTCACATGATTACCTTCGCCTAACGCTCACGCCACCATTCAGCCAATGGGCGCTCAGCAGCGTGGGTGTGGCTAGATTAGCCTCGGTTTAAAAAATCTTGCTCAAAAAAAAAATCTTCTTTTTTTTTTTTTTTTCTTTTCTTTCCTTTCTTTTCCTTCTGCCCGACAACAATCCAATGCGACCCGTAGTGTGATCCCTTAATCTCAATTTTATATGAATGTCATCTGGAATTCGTCAACGAGACCTTCGCCAAACAAGTGGGTGGTGGTCATCCGGCACCTTGGTGTTAATTATTCGTTCTGATAAAATAATTTTGCTATCATAGCCAGCTCCTGACAAAAACAGGTGCCTTTTCCCAAATGACATCTCCGTAGATAGCTAATGGCTCAATTTTTCCTTTTTGCGGTTGGTCCAACGGACATTTTCCGGTCGACCCAATTAATTTTTTATCTCTTTAGAATTCTGTTTTGCAGGCCACTTGACCAACCTGAAATTTTCACCATTGTCATGGGCAGATTGGCTATATCTTATTCGGTGCGTCGTCATAAATTAAATTAAATCCGACACATTCGCGACCTTATTTTCCTCGCTAATGAGAATAAAACCTTTAGCACTTTTCTTTGTTAAAAAGAATAACATCGCTTAGTGTCCTTTTCGTGGTGGCTTCTTATCACCTAAATTTAATTCTCGCCTTTTCTTTTTTTTTCTTTCTTTCTCGCAACCCTAAATAGTGTCACACCCTGTGTCGCGCAAGAAAGTTTTTTCTCGCCCGAGTCCATCCTTCAAATCTATAAATCAGCCGTTCGCTATGGCATGGTATACTGCTACTATATATAGTCTGGTTCCCCCGCTGTTCGTCTTAAGGTCTTCGACAAAATCCAGAGACAGATATGCAATGTAATTGGTCCTGAACTGGCACCTCGTCTACAGTCGCTCTCTCATAAACGTGCCGTCGCCTCTCTAGGGTCTTTTCAACAAATACTTCCACGGTAACTTCTCAAACGAGCTACATTCGCTGGTTCCCAAACTGCATAAATTTAAGCGTGCTACTAGTTTGGCATCTCAGTTCCACCCTTTCACTGTCGAAACGCTTAAATGTAGTCATCTCTTCTACTCCAATAGCTTCATGTCTCGCATCTCCCGTCTGTGGAATTCCCTTCCTATTACTTGTTTCACGGATAGCTATAGTCTCCAACTATTCAAATGTAATTTCAATCGACATCTTCAGATACCCTGACCTATTCATTAATTCGTGAAATCGAGGTGCCAAAAAGCAAGGATCATCTAGACAGTCGATATGAAAATATTTATAGAAAAGACACAGGGAAGCTACGTTAGGCTGGTGGGAAAGTGACTGAAGCCGAGATGCCAGGTCAAGGCAAATAACTTTGCAGATTCATTTTTGGATTTTATCAAGAATCTCTAATAACATAGTAGAAGCTCCATACAATATGTGGCAGCAATATTCTAATCATGGACGAATGGTAGACTTCTAAATATGGAAGATAGATTCTGGAGAAAAATTGTCTGAAGGCCGACACAGTGAACCAACTTTCCTAGCAGAAAACCTAGCAATTGATTCCGTATAATCATCCTACTTCATCTCATCGGAAAAAAACTTAGTGTGAGAAAATGCAATTGGCTACTCATCTTGATGTTAGCATCAGCAATGTTAGAAGGCAAAAAAGGTTCTCCAAGATGATGAAAAGAAAGCAGTTTCATTTTAGAGACGATAAAATGAACAAGCCATTTTTTGCCCAAAGTAACAACAAACTGTAAGTGATTTTTTTTTTAGATCAGCTGCCAATTTGGCCTTATCGGAGCAATCAGACTTAAAACTGAAACAGGAAAAATTTATAAGAGGAAATTAATCTTACAAATCATATTAATGAAAAAGAACTCCCACCGGCGAAAATGTTTGCCCACCCACGTCCTCTGTGAGTGGGATACAAACTAATTTTAATGTGAAAAATATGTGCTTTTTACCTCCTCTGCAACTGATGCTCCCTAATCCAACTGGAGATGTTGTTACCCATCCCCAATGCTCCCCACCCTGACTCAAGTTAATACTTTCCTACCTCAAATAGACTTGATGCTCCACACCCCCACTGGGGTTGACGCCCCCACTGCCACTAGAGTTAAAGCTCCCCATCCCAAATGGACTTGATGCTCCAACTGGAGTGGATGTTCCCCCACCTAAATGGAGTTGATGCTCCTGACCCACATTAGAGTTGATGTTCCCCACATCAACTGATGTTGATGTTCCCCACGTAACTGGAGTTGATGCTCCCAGCCCACCTCGAATTGATGCCTTCTCCATTGTGAATACCCTGGTGATCTACCTGCTACGGTCCCGCTGTAACTCACCATATATACATAATGGTATTTTTGGGCCTTATGTTCGAGATCCCGGAATTAGTCTATTCTCCACTCCTTTTAGTTGAGTTTCTTTGTCTTATAGATGATACTATATTTGATGTCAGAAGCCTTGCGGAGACATAGGCAATCTAGTAGTCTGTCTAAATGCTTCAGCACGAAAAACTCTTATGGTGTTTTTTTTTTTTTTTTTATTTTCATCAAAAGCGGAACCCTGTTGGTTTACATTCTTCAGTTACACACGGTATTCTCGGTGTTGCTATAAATTGAAATAACTCCAAGAACAATAAGAGTGACAATTCCCAGAATTCCAAAGAGCTTTTGGAGAATGATCCGCCATCGTGTGATTCGTATATGGCAATCTATTCTCTGCTACAAGAAAAGGGCGGTCAAATATTCTCAGTAAATAATTTTAGACTTGCTAGTTTTAACAGAGAAAGAAGGAATATAAGCATGTAGACAATCTGAAACGGTCGCTTTGCTAGAGTAACAGGCGCCTGAAAGTACATCTTGGAGATGTAGATTCCTCCGTGTCTGGCAAATCATAGTTTTGACAACGTTTTACGCAGATGTTTTATGAGAACGAAACTATCTCCATGATTAAAAGCTGGTGGATGGTCCTGCGTCGGAAAAAAATCCTTTGTTCTTTTTCCCCTCATTCCAATCTAATTTATCACCGTTGGGTTTATTTTTAAAAGGGTAAAGTTCGTATCAAAATAGGCGTTCTTTTCTTTCTCGCTCTAAAAGAAGGCCTTGAAAAAGCAATCTGTCTTCTTCTTTGTATATACTGTGTTCCTTCAGGGAGTGAGCGATCATGGCTCTCACCAACTTCCTATCAATTGTAGGTTACTTGCTATTTTGCAAGGGTAAAATTCTTGTTAAAATATATGCGTTTTATTCCTTTAGAAGAAAGCTTTAAAAAAAATCCCTCTTCTTTCATATGCCATGCCTTTTCAGGTCGTGGGCGAACATGACTCTCCACAGCTTCCTAGCTATTTTCTTGCCATTCATTCCCGTTCTTGTTCTGTTATCCATTTACACGAATGTGTTAGGTAGCTTGCTCGTTGTTTTTCCATGATTGTACCCTTTTTTAAAAAATTTATTCACCGTTCTTTTGATGATTTTTTGAATGAAATTTCAAGATGGAAGTCAGATTATAAATATTGGTACGATTGCTGAAGGCCTGAATGATCTTTTTCCTCTTACCATTGATCAGTCTGGAAGACATAGTAGAGCTGACACAAAACGATTTTAAACTGTTATCTTTATAGCTGAATAACTCAAAGAGATTTTCAACGATTCTTACAAAAAAAAATGGCTAAACGTCTTATCTGAAAGCCTGGGAAAAATATACTCAATTAGTTTCGTGGATTTTTAGATATTAAACTTTTTGTGGGATGGATAGTAATTGTCTCATTTTGTTACAGAATTTGGATAATTAATATTCTGCTTAGTTTTGGAATGCATCTTTGGATATCTGAATACGTCTTCGAATCTCAGTGTCACTTTTTCCGTCCTCTGTCAGTTCACTTCCCAGATATTTAAATTTCTGTACCTGCTTGAGTTTAATATCCCCGACTTCGATGTTTTTGGGGTTTTTTTTAAACAATAAGGTTCACCCTGTACACTTACGGTAAATCAAGGAGGGATGACATTGGTTTGGAGTCAATAAGGGAACAGACTAGGAGATGAGCTGACGTGCCAATGTGTGCTAAAATTTTTTGCTGAGTATATATCAGAGCAGAATCATCGGTTTTGTTAGAGTGAAACAACCACTCATTGTGTTGAACATTGCAAGCCACCGCACATGTGAAAGTTAGCCAAGGGATGTTCGATGAGCATATCAATGAAAGATTACCGATCCTTCATCCTGAAAACGATACAGATCAAATGGGAATGTGGTATTATGAACAAGTGCCACGTGGAAACACGTCAAGATCCCCGTTTTTGAGTCGCTGCCACAAGGAAACCCGTCTTTTAAACGCACAGAACCCGTGATCGTGGCGAGTTAGGTGGCCGTATTTTGTTATGTATGAGCAGCCCGGGATTGTGAGCTCCCCAATGAGATTGAGACATTGATACCGGTTTCAGACATAACAGGTGGTCAGGTTTAGACTGAGGAGGATGGAGTTCCACTTCTGGAAACTTGGAATGTAGACCCCTTACATTAGTGTAAGAGATGGTATATCTACAGTCTACTTTTCTGTGTGTTTTTGAGTTTGCTAGTTTTGATCCTTTTCAAATGCATTGCTT